>JAZDUA010000474.1:247500-675000 GCA_038098605.1 Gryllus longicercus | reverse complement strand
ACTTATTCGCATTATTTGAACTTTGACAATTTCGAGTATTCAGACAGTTGAATGAGACAATGAGACCTACGACATTTTCTGTTCGGGGTAAAGTTGTAGCCTTTATGAAAAAATAAATGTATTATCTCGAAAATACCTCATATTTATGTTCTCTTGAGTGACTATCTTTATATTACGAAAGTTATATTGAGGTGTCCAATCATTTTTTATAGACAATCAAAATTAAAACCATTTAAAATTTATTTTAAAAAACAAGTATTTAATCTTGAGTTGAATTGGAACATTTGGTATTTGTTAACACAACGTTTCGTAAAATGATTATTTCACATCGTCACGTTGTACATTGAAATAAAACAGTACTACGATAAATTAATAAAAACATCAGCATACGAGTTATATATAGACCACAACATATTACAAAATAACTATACATTGATATGTTGGCATTGACCGTAAATATATTGGACTATTGACAATTCTATCATTGACCACTTACAGATGGTCGGACCGACCGACCGACCGACCGACCGACCGACCGACCGACCGACCGACCGACCGACCGACCGACCGACCGACCGACCGACCGACCGACCGACCGACCGACCGACCGACCGACCGACCGACCGACCGACCGACCGACCGACCGACCGACCGACCGACCGACCGACCGACCGACCGACCGACCGACCGACCGACCGACCGACCGACCGACCGACCGACCGACCGACCGACCGACCGACCGACCGACCGACCGACCGACCGACCGACCGACCGACCGACCGACCGACCGACCGACCGACCGACCGACCGACCGACCGACCGACCGACCGACCGACCGACCGACCGACCGACCGACCGACCGACCGACCGACCGACCGACCGACCGACCGACCGACCGACCGACCGACCGACCGACCGACCGACCGACCGACCGACCGACCGACCGACCGACCGACCGACCGACCGACCGACCGACCGACCGACCGACCGACCGACCGACCGACCGACCGACCGACCGACCGACCGACCGACCGACCGACCGACCGACCGACCGACCGACCGACCGACCGACCGACCGACCGACCGACCGACCGACCGACCGACCGACCGACCGACCGACCGACCGACCGACCGACCGACCGACCGACGGTTAGACGCAAAGACATACAGACTAACGAACAGACAGACGGACAGACAAATTTTGCCGTCAATTCATTTTTGAAAATCAAGGACCCACAAAACATTGATTCTGACTACACAACGTGGTAGAGAGAACGCTATTTGCTACGTATTGGAAGAAGCTTTATCCACATTATCATTGCTTGGGAGAGGCAATATTTCCAAGGAGTATTTTCGTCGTATTTGGCGCACGATTGCAATACTTTATGTTCTTACTTTGTATGGCACAGACTTTCTCTTACCAATTAGTTTTCTTATCGCTTTAGCTTTTCGGTATTGCTGTACCCTCTACCCAGCATTGGTGCCTAAAATACATTTTTTCACATTTTCTCAATGTTTTGACCTCTTAATTGTAGAATAGAAATACGACTTTAAGATTATAATAGAAGAGTAAAACACAGTTCCCCATACGAATTTTAATTGAAAAATTTGAAGCCGATTTCAGAAAAAAGTTTTTCTTGAAAATGCAAAATTTTAGGGGGATTTTCCAGGAAAACTTCTGAGTTTTCGAGAAAATTCAAAATAAATAATTTGAAGCACTTATACTCACTCATGCAATAATGTGTTTAAAAATCGCTGGTAATGTAAATGGTAACGGCGGGAGAAGTAATTCAAAAAATATTCAAATGTATCATAATCAACAAGGCAAATCGTAACAAATAACTGTTTATTTGGTCCTTGTTACAATGTTCCAAGTCTATCAACAACAATGCCAAAGTAGTCAAAGGCAGTGAATAACCAAGTTCAAGTGGTAGTAGCCGTCCATCAGAAGCCCAAAAACCTAGCCAAATCACCAATCCAGAAAGTGTTTCGACTGCGGACGCATGCACGGTCGGTGTAGCTGGTACTGATTCACAAACGGCACTATAACTCGCAATCTCTTCCAACACGTCTGTCTTCTGAGGCGCGGGCTAGCTCTTTATACACAATGACCGGGGGAAGGAAACGTCGAAACTTCGGAAATTAGCTCTTAAGACAATTTTAAGAATATTTTTTCTAATAAACTACTTGCACATTCCGAATAGCTAACCCGCTATAAGCACTCAAAAGTTGGTTTGAAAAAATGCTTTCTATGCAAAAATTTTCATTGCAGAAGCATAGAGACGCTCCAGAAACATGTCAATTATTTATTATTTACAAAAGAAATGAATATATTTGTTCAGAAAGAAAAATTAACCCAGAAATAAAAAAGCTGTCGATGTGTGAAAAGTGGGTGCTTGTTTATTTCTGAGTTATTGTTTCTATCTGAACAAATATATTGATGTATTTTGTAAATAATAAACAATTTCAATATTCTTGGAGTGTTTCTATGCTTCTGCAAAGCAATTTTTTATCAAGAAATAAATTTTTCAAACAAATTTTTGAGTGCTTATAGCGGGTTGGCATTTCGGAATATTCCAGTATTTTATTTGATAAAATATGCTTCAAATTGTCTTAAGAGCTTTTTTGCTATCGACTAATGACAACGGGCATTGAGCAGAGTGGACAGCAGACGCTGATAACACAATTACTACCGCAGCATTTACAGTATGGTAGAAGAACATTATAATAATCCCGAACAACTAGCGTAAATACTATTGGTTGCGAATAACATGTCTATTTAACTATACTCTTGTTAATTTTAGCAAATTTCTTTTAAATGCGAGTGAATTGCAATTATGTGAACGGCTGCCGCGAGTGCACCCCATATGTGTTGCGGTGCGAACGTTTCGTCATTATAATCTGGTGCGATATCACGCTCCACGCTTGGGTTGGCGCAACATTAACGAAAACGTGCCGCTGCCGCGCGCGCGCGCCCTACGACACAATGCAGAACGTCACCCTGCGGGCACACCGCACTCACAGCATCACCCCGGGCTCCCCCACACGTCCATCCAAGGTCACATCGCACCCACAACAACCTCCTCGCCCCCCACCGCACCCACAGCAACATGCAGACTCACATCCATTGAGAGGCGCTTCAACCACAGATTTCTCAATCCACAAAGGTTCAGCTCAAATTATTCCTTTAACAAACATCTGCCTTGCTGCTCCGAAAGGTCCTGCTTTCCAAGCTCTCTTAATCTGCTCCGGCGGAAACTGTTTCAGCTCCCTTCCGAATTGGTAAACGCTCGAAAGACCGTCTTGGTTCGTGTCTCATCTTTAACAATTAAGTTCTTCCGACAACGGACGTAATTTCGTTGATTAGAAAGTCCGTCACCCGCTGTAACGAGCTGTGTTTCCTCTGTTACTCATTCCACAGTGTCTGTTCTTCCAGCGATTGCCACCCGAGCTCTCGGCCAATTCGAGATGGAGCGTTGACGACCCACAATCCCGTCGCCATCTCGCGGCGGAAGTGGCGCAAGGCCTTGGCTCCCCTCGGCCCGGTGCCCTACAGCCCCACCTTGCGAGGGGAGGAGGCAGATGCTGCGAGCACAAAGTGGAGGCCTCCCCCGAGGGGCGCTGGGCACGCGCCCGCGCGCCGCTTTCCATTAATTCGCTCATTCCGAGGCGCACAATGCGGCTTATCGGGCCCGCCCTCCCCCGCCCTGCGCGGTGGGCGCTCAAATGGCGCGGAACGGCGCTGAGGGGTGGGAGCGCGGGCGGGACAGGCGCGGGTGGGGGGCGGCGGCGAGGGCGCGGGGAGCGGGCGGGGGAGCGGGCGGGGGAGCGGGCGGGGGAGCGGGCGGGGGAGCGGGCGGGGGAGCGGGCGGGGGAGCGGGCGGGGGAGCGGGCGGGGGAGCGGGCGGGGGAGCGGGCGGGGGAGCGGGCGGGGGAGCGGGCGGGGGAGCGGGCGGGGGAGCGGGCGGGGGAGCGGGCGGGGGAGCGGGCGGGGGAGCGGGCGGGGGAGCGGGCGGGGGAGCGGGCGGGGGAGCGGGCGGGGGAGCGGGCGGGGACGCGGGCGGGGACGCGGGCGGGGACGCGGGCGGGGACGCGGGCGGGGACGCGGGCGGGGACGCGGGCGGGGACGCGGGCGGGGACGCGGGCGGGGACGCGGGCGGGGACGCGGGCGGGGACGCGGGCGGGGACGCGGGTGGGGACGCGGGCGGGGGAGCGGGCGGGGGAGCAAGCGGGGGAGCGGGCGGGGGAGCGGGCGGGGGAGCGGGCGGGGGAGCGGGCGGGGGAGCGGGCGCGGGAGCGGTCGGGGAGGAAGCAGTAGCGTAGGCGGGGGTGAGGGTGCGGGCGGAGCGCAGGCGGGGCGCGGGCGGGGGGCACGAGCGGAACCGCGTTCGGGACGTGGAACGGCGCTATGGGGCGGGGGCGGCGGAGCTCGGCAGCGAGGGTGAAGGAGACGGGGAGGGGGTCGGTCCCGGGGGGCTCGGCCGGGGATTAGAGGCCGCGCGGTGTCACGGAACTGGGTTGCGCTTCTGGGTGAACGAGCACAGGGCGCTCAAAGTTTCTTCGTCCAAGTGGAAGAGTGTCTACTCTCGCAGCCGTTTTCCGACTGATACCAGGACATCTCCCTCAAGCACGTGATTGCTCAGTAACACCACTCGCCTTCTATCACTAAATGTATTTTCTTCCATGAGAGCACATGAAGTAGATGCTCTGAAAAGTAACGAAGTGACGTTACTGGAATGATATTTTAAAACTAAATAGGAAAATGCTTACAAAACATTTGATTGAGAATTTTACAAATAAAACATTTGAAGAGTTTAAAAAATAACTACTTCAGAGAGGGGCTGAAAAACGTACGTCGAAAATTATTTCAATGATCACAGCAAAAAATTGCATTTTTTAATAAAAATAGGGAAGAGGCATGTGATTTATGAAGCTGAAAGAGAATCAATTTCATATACAAGAATTTCAGAGAGGGAAGCGGACCTACGGATGCTCTGGTATTGGTTAGGGGTGCCCAGTGACGCAGGGTTGCCAACACTGCTGATCGTTTGCCCAACAAAAAACTCACCTTTCGAGTTTGATTTTTCAAATTAACATAAAGTATTTTTTTAATATACGTACGTATATACAGAATAATAAAGTAGTATAAGGAAAATTATGAAATGCTCCGGAAAATCGATTCCGATATTTCAACAAAAATACACGTTTTGGGTGCCCTGATACCAAAAGAATGTTTTTAACGTACGTACGTACGTACGTACGTCGGTCAGTCCATCCATAAAAACACTATCCCCTAAATTTTTGATCGGATTTTTCAGAATGTCATTATTCCCCTAATCGATCTGTCACGGATTGAAGATCTGCGATTTTGGAAAACATTCTTTAAATTTTGAGGGTACTTTACTCAAACCCCCTGTGACATTTTCTGCATTTTCTCAAAAACGGCTCCAAGTATTTTCTTTGCTAGGTTGCTACGGCGACAGTTGATGCAATTTGAGCGTGATGCTCACGCCAAATGTCGCACAGGGTGGATGCAGGGCGCAAAAAGCGTGGCATATGCGTTTCCGAAAAGCGTTGCCGGGAGACGTATGCACATCAGAGTGCGGTTCAAGCCTCGCCAAAGTTATGATCGTTTAAAGTGGCGGACTAGCGATTTCACAAGCCAACCGGTTTATTTAAATAACACAGAATAAATCAATTAGTGTCGCTTGTTGTTCGGGTTCTATCCCTGCCCGTCTTCCCGGGTCCCAGCGTTTCCCTATGCCGTTTCCTTGTTACATTCGCCAGCAATCGGCAGTTTATTTCAACGAACCAGATTCGCTCCACTTTGCGGCGATTTCTCTTAATGTTTTGAGAGAGTTTCGAAGTAGTAAGAAGATCAACTGTGTAGATTTGTCTGTTCAAATATTTACTCAAAAATAATTCCGACTTAACGTAAACTGCATGTAATTCCTGTTTTGGTTCAGAGGGAACGAATGGTGAAATCCCTTAGCACAAAATCCCTCCCTCCCAAAACAAAAACCCACGAATCCACGAAGCGGTAAATTCAATTTTTTCTTACAAACGCGAACGCCGTGGCTTCTCTTTGATTCAATATCTGACGCAAATTGCGTTGGTGATGCACTATATCAACTTTAGAACAGCTATCTATTTTTATCATTTTTATTAGATGAGGCTGTTAAGGTCGTTTAATAAGGTTGTAATTCTAAGTGCCTTAAAATTGGGCAGGGGGCGCTGAGTGGGGAGAGCCGGGACTGCAACTCTGTCCCTTCGGAGCCTTGCCGGCCTGCCGCGGAGGCGAAGCGAGAGGGCTGTGCCTTATCAGCTCCACCCTCCCGGGATTGCGCTCCGCGGCCGGCATTTGTTATCGATATAGGTGTTGTGGTGCGTTATCGTTGGCATCTTTCATGAAATAATTGTAAAGGCTGTCATTGCCAACAAAAGTATTTAATGTAATAGCAGCTTTCGATGGCTTAGCCATCATCATCAGTTGTCTGATACAAGTAGAAAACAAAAACATTAGTACGTGAATACAACAAGATTATGATAAAGGTTACAAATAATTTACAAATTTTTTGGAAATAAATTTAACATTCAAGAAACAGGAAGAAAGAAAAAGTGGGGGGGGGGTTATGTCATTAATACTAAAGAAAAGCGAATGAAATAGAAATAGGAAACGTAAAATTTTTTTAAACAGAGAAACAGAAATGTAAGTTGAGCCACTTCTTACCTGCTGGATGGAAGCCACAAAACGACTACGCGGGGTCGGGCGAGGCAAGGGGCTTAAGTACCCGGGGGGTGGAGGAGGGCAATGACCCAGGCCATACGCCTTCGCTCGCCGTTTGTTAGACTCCGAATGGAAAATTAATAAAATGCAATTGCCTTTCATCATGAAAAAGGTATAGTCACATTTAAAGCTATTCAACTAATTAAGAACAAAGTTAAGTCTGTCAACATTACAAGTTTTCTTATAATCTTTGTTGCAAAAGATGTCACATCCGGTCCGGATGGCCAAGATCGCTGAGGCAGTAGTCCAATAGCGATCTCGGACCGAAGGGTCGCGGGTTCGAGTCCCGCCTCGGGCATGGTTGCATTGTGTTCGTCCTTTCACGCTCTATCATCATCATATCGTGTCATCCTCATAGTCACCATACCGTTACACGCAATAGTGGTCGCTAATGACCTAGTAGTTGATGCGAGCTTAAATAACAAGAAAAAGATACCACAAAACAGAGGAGGTGAGATTTTACCCGTCAGCTTTTGAGTTTTTCCGTCCATTAATTTAGGTTGCTCAAACGTGATAAAACAAGTATTTCATAAATAAAAATATAAACTTGCATTTACATAAACAGTTGTGTTCTTTCGTACAGTGCAAAGCTATTACTACATCAATCAACTACAATTACTGTAGTACCACCAAATGAAATTCCAAATTAGTTATTCACTCAAACAAAATCCGCGTAGCCAGATAATACGGGTGGAATTAATGTTTTGAACAACTTAATAACGCTCTTGGGTTTACATCAGCTTTATTTCATCCACAAGCTTAGAGCTCCATTACATTTTTCAACTAAAAGCGTAATTTACGGTTCATTTTCAGCAAATCCCTTTTGCTCAAACATTTTTAAGAGAATTGCATTTTTCACTTTGGAAAATTTTTATCACGGAAACCTATTTTGACTAGTGTTAGCAGTGCTTAATTTGCATGCTTACACTCACCATACGTACGCGCTTATACGCACACCCACACGCGCGCACACACGCACACGAGCGCCCCCTCTCAACCTTCGGCTAGGATGTCCGACAATACGTAAGAACAAACAGGGCTACTATATTCTGAAATAATTACCCAGCTAAATTGAGTCTGATGGTGTCGTAGGTCGTTGCAAGAAGTGAGCATTTTCCAAGAAGGAAAGTAATTGCGCTGCGATTGTAATGAATCTGAAATGTCACTACAAAGGGAAAACACTTGCAGAGCAGTCTGTAATCAGTTACTTTAATTTAGCCTTTGTTCGCACGGCAGGCGTAATACGGTCCCCTGCGCCCGTATTGAACCCCGCCCTGCCGCTCCCAGCGCCCGCCAGTCGCGCTCTTCTGTTTGCGCAAGAAACAATCGCGGAAATTGCGGCTGGAGGCGGTCGCTATGGCAGCGGTTGCCAGGGCGACAATCTCTTCCTTGCTCCCTAAGCAAGACAAACATGTCCGTATTTCTTGGGTTTTAGAGACGGCGAAAAGCGCTTGGGGGTCGACAAAAGGTAGCACAAGCTCTTGGCTCGTTTTGCGTTAAACCTAAACCTACTTTTGATATCACCATAAAATGCGTACACGGTTTTAAAAACATCGGAGCGAAAACCTCGCGTAAGAGACAGGTTGCACCGTACATTGCGCGAGGGGAAAACGAGGCGAGCAGGTGAAATAGACGAACAAAAAGGGCGTCGAGCGCGCTACACGTGGGACGCCCGAGAAATGTAACCGCTGAGAGAATGCCCTGCAAGAAATTAACGGGCGCGTGCGTCGAGCCCCAAAGGCGCAGTGCGACCACCCGTCCCTGCCTCCATTCCAGCACGTGCGCTCCAGCAGTGCGGGCGGTGCAATGCACAGCCCTCTCGAGCTCTAATAATAATAATAATAATAATAATAATAATAATAATAATAATAATAATAATAATAATAATAATGTCTTTATTAATGGTGAGGCTCAGGCCATAGGGCCTGCTCTTCCGCCTAACCACTGAATTTACATACATTTAGAGTAGAAACATTTTAAGAGGGGAGGACAAGCTGTACATTTACGTCTGGGAGAACAAATCTGGGGACCATCCCGGCATACGCCTTAAGCTCTACACTTCGACTGTGTTGTCTAGGCTTTCCGGGGTGAGCCGCGTCACTGACATGGTGGCTAACGTTTCGGCCAGCGTATTGTAGCCTTCTTCAGAGCCTACTGCTAACGTCAGCACCACGTAGCCACCATGTCAGTGACGCGGCTCACCCCGGAAAGCCTAGACCACGCAAACTCCGGTCGCGGAAGCCAACGCAACCATACTTCGACTTTTTTGTAATACCGCTTGACGTTCAATCAGCTGTCACGGTGTCATCCAATCGAGAGCTTAAACGTTACCATAGTGACGTCGTAGCTTATGAGACTCTCTCGTTGGCCCTGTGCGACGTTCACTCACCCGATTGGATGACTCCGTAGTAGCCGACTTCCGTCAAGTGTCACTTCAAGTAAATCGAAGTACAGGCTCACGCGCAACTGGCCGTCTCTCATGGCAGCCGAAAAACAGAGGAAGAATAGCAGGCGCTATGAGCCCTTCTTCTGGCAAAATTTAGCACAAATAAAAACAAGTTAATATTTCAATACCCGAAGCACCATTTACACTAGAACACAGAAGGAAATACTCTCATAATTCCCTCATGTCATTTGTGCTCAATTTGACAATGTGAATGAATCCATTCTTGTAGAACTTGTAGAATTGAATTTTCGCAATAAAGAACAGATCAATATGATATTATAATAGCAATCTTTATAATAATGCCTTTATAATATACGCACAAGGGAAGATACCATAAATAAAAGAGACAAAGTGGGTATTATTAGAGGCCCTTAGCAAACTACGCAAACAGAAATTTGGCAAAAACAGGCATCGATCCCAGGGTGTTGGCGAGGATTAGCGAGTTTCTGCGAGACAGAAAACAGAAAGTCTGAACTGGCTAAGAGCTTCCGTCCGGGGCAAGCATTACGCCAGGAATACCGCAGGGGAGTGTCATTGGACTTCTATTTCTAGCGTTCGTCAATGATCTGCCAGAGCACTTAATCTCAACTGTTCGTGTATTTGCAGGTGATTGCATAATATGTCGCATTATGAATTCGAAAGAAGATGAATTGCTGCAACGGGATCTTAACGCGTTATATTACTGGGCGGAAAATAATGAAATGATAAGTAGCTCTAGATGTAAATCCATCACTTTTGGCTGAGGTCATAATTACAGAGACACAAATTACCGTTTAAATAACGATCTTATTTCGAGAGTTTCCTCATGCAAGTACCTAGGAATCCATTTCGATAGTAAATTAAGCTGGAAAAGTCACGTAGATTTTGTTGTAGGGACAGCCTGGAGATCTCTTCACTTTGTAAAAAAGAGTACGGCAAACGCGAAAGAAATTGTTTATCTATCGCTTGTTCCTCCGATAATGGAATATGGAACAATTTGTTCGGATCCGCACAAAATTATACGATGTAAAGATTTGGAAAGCATAGAACGTAGGGTAACTAAATTTAGGGACAAGAAAATGGCCGGTAGGGATTCACTCGAAAACAGGTGATCAGTAAAAAGGCTGCACTTTATATAAAGTTTATAGCGGTCATCCAGCTCGGAAAGAAATTAATCGGAGGCAAAGTATTCCTACATACATCAGTAGGGGAAACACAGGCACAAAATAAATTTAAGACCGCAGATAACGGATGTCGGGAAATTTTCTTTCACACATCTAACGATAACAGAATGTAATAGATTTCCTGCAAAAACCTTCTAACCCTTTCCCTCGAAGCGTTCAACAATTTAGGACATTAATTCAGGGTACTACTAAGTAAATGAGAGACTTAACTAAGAATAGTAGGTTATAGATCGATGCAAAAGTCATATATTGTGAAGTAAGGTGTCGAGCAGAGTAGAGCAGAGAAATAATTACGTGATTTAAGGGTCATAGTGCAGTGCAGTGCCTGTGCAGTGTGGTCTTAATTCAACAAACATTCAATGCGGAGTTAAATTATAGAAGTTTCTTTTCTTAAGCTTATTTAATTTTTTATGAATCAGTCAGTTTTTTAAATTTTTATTATTAAAAATTTTATATAATTTGCATCTTAGATATATTACCTTGTTTATGTAATTAGCTGCCACCGGATTATACCCAAATTGCAGGTTTAATAAATTTTATAACTTTTCTTATTAAGTGACAGATATTGAAACCAAGGTTCCCTAAACAACGGGTTTAATATCTGACCGTTGTAAATTATTATGCACGAATCACGCGGGTAAAAAGTATGAAATAGCATAAATAAACACATTGCATTACTCACATCGGTCGTGGCAGATTCGTGGGACGTACTCAAGGGTGCCACGCCGGGGTGGGGGTGAGGGGGTGGGGGAGGGGGGGCAAACCCGCGTGATGAAAGGCAGACGCGCGCGGGCGTGACTCAGACAGTGCACATGGAGCCGGTGCGCGGCGGGGCGGGGTGGGGTAGGGACGAGGGCCAGGCGAGGAGGGGCGGGGCGATTCGTGGAAGGGGCGGGGCAGCGAGGGCAGGGGATGGGCGAGGCGAGGGTGGGTCCGTGGCGGGTAGACGAGGGGGCGGGGGCAGGGCAAGGCATGCGGGGGAGGGCAGGAGAGGGGTGTGGGCGGTGCGGGGGCGGGATGGTGGCAGGAGCGGGGTGTTGGCGGGATGTGGGCAGGAGCGGGGCGTGGGCGGTGCGGAGGCGGGATGGGGGCAGGAGCGGGGTGTTGGCGGGATGGGGGCAGGAGTGGGGCGTGGGCGGTGCGGAGGCGGGATGGGGGCAGGAGTGGGGCGTGGGCGGTGCGGAGGCGGGATGGGGGCAGGAGCGGGGTGTTGGCGGGATGGGGGCAGGAGTGGGGCGTGGGCGGTGCGGAGGCGGGATGGGGGCAGGAGTGGGGCGTGGGCGGTGCGGAGGCGGGATGGGGGCAGGAGCGGGGTGTTGGCGGGATGGGGGTGTGGGCGGTGCGGGGGCGGGATGGGAGTAGGAGCGGGGCGTGGGCGGCGCGGGGGGAGGGGCACGGGGGGGGGCAGGAGCGGGGCGAGGCGTGGACGCCGCCGGGGCGGGGTCTCTGGCGAGGGAGGTGTGGGGCGGGGGCGGGGAAGAGAGCGCTCGTAGTGGGAACAGCACCAACCTTCACTCATAACAAATGCTGGAGAGCGGATTGCGCGCCAACGCTTATAGAGCAAGGGCTACACAGGAGGACAGCGAGTTAAAACAATTTAGAATACTATTTGGGGTTTAACTAAGTCGGAGCACAATGCAAAGGAATTTCTGGTAGAGATTTAGGACGTGCTTTATAATACACAAGTACAACTGTCTGTATCAATATTTCATGGGCACAATAGCAACCGAGACACATGGAAACGTGCCAGCCCCCCCCCCCCCAATTACAGTGAAACATGCCGAATACTCATATTCTGTTTCAAGTAAAGCTAATAAAATCCTTAAAAAACTGTCAGAAATTATAATAAAATATCAACAAAATATCTGGCTACTTTAATTATGTTAATAACAAAATAATTAAAAGTGTACGTATGAGCTTCGTGCATTAATACGAGCCAGGAAATGGAACAATACATTTGGGAAGACTATACTAATGATACAATATATTTCTATATGAAAAGCGAGAAAAACGACGCCATCTAGCTAGTGTTTAAAATCCGCCAGGACCGTGAGAGAAAGCACTCAACCTCTCTGTTAGAGAAAGCGACAATGATGGGCCTAAATATCATTGTAGAAAGACATCGAAAAAATTTCAAACTTTTCCGCAACATTACGTAACTTTCTCTATACTACATATGTTACCCCGTTACGTACGTATACTTCGACAAAACATGTATCTGGCTACACCTCGTGTTAGAGGATTGTTTTCTATTTTTAGCTACAGGATTTATCTTTTTTTTTACCATGACCAGGCAATATGAGTTTTTGTGTCGAAAATTAGCAGTTTTTCGGCACACGATTAAAATACTCTCTCTTCTTACAATAGGAAGGGCGATAAAGTTAAGAATGCTCCATGGATCTTTGGAGAGCATTAGTAGATTGAGTAGTATTAGTAGCATAATTTAGCATTACAACAATGTATTAGCACTAAAAAATGCAAATACATGCCACCAGAGCGCCCCAACAATGATGCCAGAAGGATCGCGACGACAATGGGCTAGTGCTACGCGCACAAAATTAATTTGGGCTCATTGGGTTAAATATTTATTTGTAGGGTTTAAGTAGGGCTCACTGGGTTAAATACATTTGGCTCATTGTTTTGCTCGCTCCTCGACTAACTCCCACGATCACGAGCGCTTACAACCTTGTTCCATTCTGTGAATGCATTTTATGATTCACTCAGACGCTAAAAGTTCCATTTCACGATCAAACGAATAGTATGTAGTTTATTTCCTTTTTTATTCTGAAATTGCTGATTTTTTATTAATTTTATTCACAAGCACGTTTTCTATTATTTACAGCAAAGGAATAACAAGATTAATGGCAAAATGCTCACAATGGATTTCGTTTAACAAATTATCTCGGCCTTTATATCCTGCTGAATTCTCGATTGCTTGTAAATTACATTCTTAAAATATTTAACCGATTGTGATTACCTAATTGATTCAAGGAAACCCAATATTTGTATATAACGTGAAAAACTCTTGATAGAAGTGTTAAAACGTACACAAGATTTTTTGCTCTATAACATGGTAAATACTTAATAAACTGGTAATCAATTGACGGTTGAAAATGTGTCCAATTTTATACAATGTTAAATTAAAATTGTTGATGTGATAAACAAAAATACTTCAGAAATACTGAAATTATCTGCTATACTTCTCAGATGAATTTTAAGATATGAACGTGCGTGCAACAAGATATTCCATTGATTTTAGCAGCAATAAGAACAGTCTTCTGACAGAATGGGGTTACTACCTCACTGCTGCCGAGCATTGATTTCTCGCGAGAGCACGATCCTGGCAAGGCCAAGGGCAAACTCCATCCCGATTCACTTCATAAATAGAATTCCAGGTATATATTTCCCTTATATCCATCGTAAATGGGTTAATTGACAATAATGTAAATTTAAATGACCTAGAATTACTATTGCGTACCTTACCGACTGGTAGGTTACAACAAAGATTCTGAACTGTGAGTGAGGAGTTATAGGACAATGGAACATTCATGTGCAGGTTTTAGATTTCCCTCACTTGAAAACATGACTTTAGAAACATGAATACATTTCGAAGTACAGTTACATATCCATAAAATGTTTCGAAAATAGTTAAAAGGATAAAACTTCAGTACACAAGAAAATATTATTATAAAATAGATAATTTTCTCACGAAATTGTCTTCATTTCACATTATAAATCTATATATTATGAAGTGAACTCTAAACATCAAATGTAAAAGAGAAGCTTACTTTATGGGTTTGTTCAGATTTATTATAATCTGTTTTCTTAAAATATGTCTAAAATTGAAGGCAAGCTAAGGATCGCTGTTTATTAAGATGGGAAAATTACTGCACCATGGCCTTTATCATAAGTCATAAGTCATCATAAGTCTCTTCGATTATGTCTACGAGACAGTACTGGCTTATTCCCCAGTTACGTATAGCGGACCGCCTTTCACTTTCTCGTAATCGTACGTATACAGAGTAATGTATGTGGAATACAGAAATACGTGTATTGCTGATGCAAATCGATTGCAATATTTCAAAGGAAATAAACGTTTTGGGGACCCTTGATACCCTAATAGTTATTTCTTTAAACGCATGACCGTCCGTCTGAACAACAAAAGCGCCTATTCTCAACTCAAATTTTTTCTGTAAAAAGGAGCTCAACATTTCAATTTCCAAATATACGCAAACACAATTTTTTTGCAAACGGCTCTAATATTTTTCTTTGAAATGTTTGTACACATATACTGCTAAATGTACTAAATAGCAATTAAATGCCAATGTGATGAATTGTTTTGCTTTTTCAAAAATTACATATTTAAAAAAAGTCTCTCACGTCGTCAGTATTAAGGCCATTTCTTATACATTACCGCATTTGTGAAGAAATTTCTCGAATTCTCGAAAGTGTTGGGGGGAAATTAGCCCCGAAATGCGTATTTTCAGAAACGCTCAAACATTTTCTTACTAAGAGCTCCTAAATTTCCAATGAAAATGTGAACATAGGACGAAATTTTACCATTCTATAATATTCTTAAAATCATATGTCAGATCTACCATTAGCGAGCCGAAAAACTGAGAAAATGTGAAAAAATGTCGTTTAGGCAAAAGATTGCAGCTAGAAAGAGGGTTAGGCAAAACTGAAAAGCTAGCCCAGACTAAAGAGATTAGAAAACAAACCAGTACGAGAATGTCTGTGCTATGCAAGAGCACCACTAGTTATTTTCTTGCATACTAAGAAAAGGAGTACATTACTACCTCTAACACGTTGGATAGTCACGTGTTAGATATTTTTATTTAGGGGAGTATTCAGCATGAAGCCTTAGCTACATTTTCAAAATGTTTTCAAAAATTTCAATTTTTTATTGATTTTTTCTGGGATAGAACAACGCTTCTAAAAATTGCGCATATCTCATTTTCATCAATTTTTTCACTAATAAAGATATTTTTCTTAAAAGGTGTGTATTTAAATACGTTTGTGTGAAATACAGGCACATTATTTTGCGCAGTAAGATTTACTCATAAACAGCTCCAAATGTTTTCTTTTTTGAACGGGATAGTGCTGCGCTGAATAACACGACATAAGTGGCATTTTGATGTCATCTTTTGATTATACAAAAATTACCCAAATGTATTATGTTTTTAAGTACCTCTCCCGTTGTTAAAATTTATTTTATAGCTATATTTGTTTAACAGGCTTTATAATACAGAAGCTTCTAAGTACTCAATTTTGAATATATTCTTTCAAACATAGCAAATAAACTTGTAAACCCTTGTGCTATTTTGCTAGTTATGGCGGAAAAGAAAATATTTTTTATTAAATTATAAGATATTGGCCCCCAGGGCTAGCAACCTGGGTATAAAAACGGATTCAGCATGAAAATGCTGTCTCCCCCCTCATAAAAGTCACGTGCACCAAACCCCGATAAACATGACTGAGCTCCGATGAGTTATTGATTGAGTTACGATTGTCGTGGTTCCGAGATAGGCAATTCGTGACCAAAAAATAAGATATTGGCTTCATTTCCATTAACATTAGTTTTGAAATTTACACTGATCTAAATGTGCGTTTTTTAAAAAGCTGTGCCTCTCTTCAGAAAATATTCTTTGGATATTTTAGTGCCAGGAAAGCACATAAATTAAATGTGACGGATGAAGCAAACTGAACAATTTAACGAACCTTGTTTTCTGTAATGTGTTCTAGGAAGTTAGTGCTTAAATTAAAGTTAAATATTTAAATTTTCGCGTAAAATAAAAGGGTTTCTTTTCTTAAACACGGCTTATGTTTTATTATTTTTCCTCTAGGGCCCTTAACAATATCTTCGGTATCACTTTCGTTGAACTTTCTCAATCTTTGAAAATGGTAAAAGTTAAAAATAATGAGAAATTATGTACGGTAGTAGCACCACTACTTTCCTAATAGAACAGGAAGACTAATGCACTAAAATTAATGCGAAAAATTATATATAAAAAATCACATTTTATTGTATTGCTCTTCTCCTATTACACTTGATGTCATACCCGTACGTTTCGTTCATTTGTGTAGCGTGATAAGAAAATTTTGAAACAAGCAAAAGTTTTTTAGCTAGCTAATGTAGTTTTATTTTATTTAACAGTGTGCACATTGAATCATTTTTTAACTTAATGAATAACGGTATATACTCCACAACTGTAATGAGTTACATCAGAACTTCCTCCTGAGAATAAAATAATTTCTAATGTGAGGTTTGGAATGCTAAACATGAATGCTGAACGCTTAACCGATCAGAACGTTGGAACACTAGGTCTCTTCCAGACGTATCCCCTTCGGGTACCCCTCACGTATTGTCGCAGGCGCAGGAGGGAACTCCTCATCCAGCGTAAGTTAGAACGTATGAAGTATGACGTAAGTACGTTAGAACAGAATGTAGCGAGCTTAGGGCATGTAAGGGCAATTGCCCCCACCCCCTGAAAGGTGAGTTAGAAGAAAAACGAGGAGCAAAGATACCAAATATCTTTATGAATTAAGATTTAACAAAAAAATATTACATTTTTTTGAAAATATTATACATGTATTTATTATACGTAAATATTGTTAGAACTCAAAATTTTCGTTGCCCTCCGTAAGTTACGACAGGTCATCTACTTTTCTCTTTAAAAATAGCTTTAAATTACTATCATATTCATTCTAACGTTTCTAACGACAATTTCTAAAATTGAACAGAAGATTCAAAAAAAACAGCTTCTTCTGAACTATCCTTAGATTTATCCACAAAAAGCTTATTGCATTAAAGCGTGCCTCTCTAAACAGCCCTGCCCATCCTAGACACCCCGCCCTCTTGAACGCAAGCCGAGGCTGCGGCCCCAGCGCGTGGGTGGGGTGGGGTGGGGGGGAGGGGGGAGGGCAGAGGCGGAACGATGGTTCGTGTCGCCGCGCCACCAGAAATACGCGGCGTCAACGTCATTAAATCGAACTTCGTGAGGGCCCAAGCTATTTCCGTACCCAGAGCTCCGACAGCACGACCACTTCGTATAAATTCTTGGGAGATATCTGCTTTCAGCGGTTTACATTTACATCACATGCGGGCCACTGTGACGGTAGTCGGAGAAATGCTATGATAATGAACGGCCGTTCAATGATCAACGCGTTGTGTGTTTTAATGGTCTTTTTAAGTTTTCAGATTCATTACTTCCAAATCACTAAACAGAGTCAAGTTATAAAGGAGGAAGCTCGAACATACGCTACACGTACAATAATTATCTGCCGATTTGTATAAATGTGTTAAGGAACGAGCTGTCGTTTCTGAGACAGAGGTGTCTGAAATAAGAAAATGAAGGAATACGAGTAATATTCAATGAAAGAAAATAGGACCAATTTAAATTAAAAAGTTTAAATAAAATACGTAAGTTTATACGTAATTGAAAGTATCTATTCGTGATAGACAAGAGAAAGGTGAATTAAGAAGTTATAAACGATATGTAAGAAAGTAAAAACAGTACCAAGAGCAAAAGTTGAGTAGCGTTATATAAAGAAAATGAATGGAAAAGTAGTAACAAGAGTTAGGTAAGCAACAGCACCAGTTTCAAAATAAAAGGAAAGTGCTTGAAAATACGAATTGTGTAGTACTTGGGTCTTCGGTAGTTGTCACATACAGTTCTCCTTTTTTCTCGGAAGCAGAGTTGATTTAGCGTCAAAAGATTATAATATATTAGTTATAAACAATACTAGTATAATATATTAGTATTGTTTAGTAGCCTAACCATATTATGGTTAGGCTATTAAACAATATTTTCAAATTACTGGCTGTATCGGTAGCTACACTCATAATTCATGTTAAAACAATCGATAAGGTCATTTATAATTTGTAACAAGAAATAGTAGGTGCAGTTACGAAGCACAGTTATGCATTTCAGCAAAGCTCAGATAATGGAATATATCCTAAAACAAGGCACAAACCAGTGTTAAAATGGGCATAAATCTCTTATGTGAAATGCGAGTAAATCAGAAGAGGAACCATATTCAAGCAACAATGAGCAAACCGCGTGGATGTACGAATTTCTATGAAAATGATGCTAGAGAATAAGCAAAAGAATCGATAGAAGAAAGATTGTGGGGGTGTGCAATGACTTCGCTATCTCATTAACCATTTTAAAAAATAATTATATTACAATATACAAAGAGCAGACTTTAAAGAATGTGT
Source organism: Gryllus longicercus (assembly GCA_038098605.1). Lineage (NCBI taxonomy): Eukaryota > Metazoa > Arthropoda > Insecta > Orthoptera > Gryllidae > Gryllus > Gryllus longicercus. Next base: position 656,383 of record JAZDUA010000474.1, on the reverse strand, counting down.
TCAAAGTGGCAACAAGTGCATTGAATAGAAGTAAAATTTGTTTCAAACGCAATAAAACATAGTCGTCAAACCCTTTTCCAGAGAAATATTGCAGTAAGTGAACGTGCTAACAACAGTTTTACATGAAACACAAATTGGTTCTTTTTTCTCAGCAATCTTCGTGTCAACTGAAATTCATACAGTACGTCCTTATTTCATTGGTTCACTACTCCCTGCAGTGCTGCCAATTAACATACGGAGCCAGTATGACTCCTCGTGAGGCAAAGTTTGGGAATTTTACAAGTCGTTAAATTTCGTTTACGTTGCAGGAGTACCATTAAATTACACGTTTGTAACATTATTTTAAAAGTAGATTCCTTGGGGTATTCATTTTTTTCCTGGAAACCGTAAACCTCTACCATTAAACTGTTTCATTTATTTTATTATTCTTAATTGTTACGACCCTGTGAAACCGCCATTTCCGTAACGTGATTAATGTTCTACGTTCTTGGGTGGACCAGGTCCCGTGTTAAAGCATCATCCTTTGCTTCGCGCTAATCCTCTGTTTGTCAACTTCCCCTCTCCAATAGCCTGGAGTGGCGGAAGTTCATTCAAGTTACAGTGGCATATCACACGCTTCAGCCGATTAGGCGTATTCCTAATTTACTAATTATTTACAGGAGCCTCTTTGGGCTGGCTATAGTTTTACAAAAGTATGCGTTTTATATTTTTCGGAGTTCTTATCAATGTTCTTTTTCATGTTTTTTTTTCTTCATTCTCTCTTTCCTCTATATATACAAGAGCATTCACTCACTCATGTACACCACTACACTGCATACATTGTAAACTTCGCCAAGGCGCCAACTTCGCTCAAGCATGGTGCCGCGACGTTTTCGTTTTCATGCGACCGCGGCCCGGCGAGGCGTGTTTCCACGCTTCCATACGGTTTCCGCCTCCATTTTTCGGAGTTCTTATCAATGTTCTTTTTTATGTTTTTTTTTCCTTCATTCTCTCATTCATATATATATATATATATATATATATATATATATATATATATATATATATATATATATATATATATATATATATTGAAACCCAGATTATGTGTTTCATTACACTAATTAAATCATTAGTGTAAGAATTCAATAGCTATTCTGGACTGCGCGGTGCGAGCGCCGGGCGCTGCGAGCAGCGGGCAGCCGGCAACGGTCGCCGCCGCCACCGGTGCCCGCCGGGAGGCGAGCGTGAGAACGGCGGGTACAAGCGTGGCAGCGCGCACGTGCAAAAAGTTCGTTAGTTGGATTGAGGCGGCCGCCGCCGAAGGATGTGCCGACGTGCGGCCGGCGAAGAGAGGTTAGCAGAGCGGCGACCAGTGCGGACGGGTAGCGAGGGCTCTCCGCTAGTGAATGGACGCATGTAATACGCGACATAGTTATGTGATTAGGAATCGCAAAGTAATGGACATGTAAACAGAACATTAGAAGTATCAGTATAGTAAAAGATTAGTGTTGGTAAAATAATTGACGTCGCTCTTATTAGTTGGTGCGGAGGGAACATTCTTGAAAGCGTGCGGTACAGAACTGTGACCAGTATACGGAGTAGGCGGGGGTCGTGTAATTAAACCCACTAATGGACAGTGATTCGAGGAAGGTGCGCAGCCGAGGTATCAAGATCCTGTTCGGGGAAGAATTGTTGGAGCATCAGCCGTGGATGATCACCACGCCATCTGCTGCCGACGGCCCGCAGCAGTAGCAGAGGTCGACAACCCTGTCGGCACGAGCGGCTCGACGAACCTCATAGGTATTCAAACGGGGCCCCGAAGGTATGAAAGTTGTATTTTACTCTTAATCTTGGTACCAAGGCGGAGTATAAAAACGGTGTCTGATTATGTAAATAGTAACTTTGATTTAAAATAAATCTTGTCATAATTGTATGTCTATGTATGAATAACTTCCCCAACGTTGCACCGACTTATCCTAGGACCCATTCACGTAAAAGACACCCTCTCTTAGTGTTATATTGCAGTGAAGATACCCGGCACCACCAGGTACGTCACAGCTGGCGCCCGAACAAGTGGATAACGTATAGTTAAGAAATGTGGCCTTAGGGAAGTTGGTGAAATGTTGGAAAATAATGTGCATGTAATTGATGTATAGTAGTGCAGGGTACAGATGAGAAGCAGGCAGTGAAGTGTATTATTGTAGACAACAAAAAGTAACAATACATGTGTTAGCAAAATATGCATAAGTCAAGTAAACATAATGAAATGTTGATAATTACAAAAATGTTGTTGCATAATTAATTACGGGCTGACATAGGCAATTATTTGTGAGCATCCAATATATAGTTAATATTGTAGTTACTGAGGTTATGAAGGCTATACATGTACATGTTACAAATAATATAATGTAATAGAATTCCAAACCTTGTAAGACATATTAATAATATTTGAATGGCTTGGCAATTTTTTTTATAACATGGAAATTAAAGAAATGGGGAAGTAGTAATAATTCTTGTGAGAATATAAAGGTGGTTAATAGTGATGTACAAATTGTGCACATATTTGTTTTTCTCTTTGCTGGGAACATTCACTCAGTAGTGCATTATCTATTGGTGATGGTAAAGTTTGGGGAATTTAATAGAAAGATACCAGGTTGGGAAATACATACCAGCAGTGTAAATGTTTATTGTGAATATTTATATGATGTTATTGAGGAAAATTCAGGGAGGAGATATGACATGTAAATGTGAATGATGATTATGTACATAATATAGCAATAAGTGTGTTGAAAAGTAATTTCAATTAATAAGGGATTTACTATAATCTGAAAGCATTTATGTAATAGTGTTAATGAGTTTATTAGCAGTGTATATGTGTAAATGGTAATAATATATGTGTTGTAAGGAGTATGTTTATGCATTGGTAGGTGAGTGGAGATTTATATGGCGACTGACCTAGTGTTATTGTGTTTTTGGTGGTGAGTGAGGGTTGTTCGTCATCAATTAGCAATTGAAATAGGAGCGAATTAATCCATTCACGAAAGATATACAGTGCTGTGGCGGGTATAGTTAATTCACAGGATAACTGTGGTATCGTTGGTAGGTGAGGCAAGTGGAAAATTTGTGCGGTATTTTCGTGAAGTGAGAATCGATCGGACAGTTCAAAGTAACAGAATGGAGGCGCAAAATGTAGTGCTGGACCGGGAAGAGAAGGCGGATGAAGTAGGGGAGATAAATGTAGGAATCGACAATAGCATGTCATCGGAAAGCAGGGATAGTGGTATCGGAAGTCGGTTGGATGATACGTCAGGGGACAGCTTCAATAAAGATGTACAAGTTACATCAACACCGATGATTCAGGCAGCAGGAAATTCAAACCGGGGGGGTGGAGAAGATATCCATTTAAATGGAATGCAGATGATGATGAAGATGTTAGAAGAACAGAATAGGAAGTTATTAGATGAACAGGATAGGAAAGCAGAGGAACGAAGTAGGAAGATGTTCGAACAACTAAATGGGAAATTAGATGAACAGAATGGGAAGATATTGGAAGGACAGAATGAACAGAAAATGTTCACAGTGGAGCAGATTAGGAAGTCAGCTGAGGAGCAGAAAGTATTCACAGAGGAGCAGAACAGGAGGTTAGCTGAAGAACTGAATAGGAAAGTAGAGGAACAGATTGGGAAGCTGGCAGAAGAACAGAATAGAAAATTAGATGCAATAGGGGGGCGAATAGGACGCGCCGAAGAACAAATTGTGTTAACGAAGAATGAGATGGCCCAAGTCGTGGAGCGGGTAGAAAGTCACGAGCAATGGACCGCCGAAGAATTAGGGAAACAGAAAAAGGAGTTAGAATCCCAAGTAATCAATCTGGGGGGAGAATTAGAGAATAAACTATACCAGCAATTAGATGATAGAACCGCTAAGCAGGACGAAAAAATTGAAAGGATACAATTGGTAGTCAAGGAAGAAATGCTGGAGAATAAGAGGGAATGTGAGGAGAAGGTTGTGTCATTACGAACAGAGATTGAACAAATAAAAGAATGCAAGGCATCCCCAATCGCAGCAAGCGGGACGGTACCATTTACCCCCCCAAGATCACTAAAATTTTCAGGAGACGGGAAAGAAAATCCATGCATATTTATGAAGGCAGCAGAACGACATTTAGATGTTATCAATACTTCGGAAAGGTGTAAAATACAATTATTATATTTAATGTTAGAAGGCAACGCAAGGATATGGGCCGATACATTTGATAAGTTTCCCGAATCAGTAAAGGCATTTAAAGATCGATTCCTTGAGCGGTATTGGAATGAGGAAATTCAAATTAATTTTAAAATTAGCCTGATGAATAATCATTACAACCAGTCCATGGGAAGTTTGCGGGAATACGCAACAAGGCGTATTATGGAATACAAAACGCTATCCCCACCGATGAGCGATCAGGAAATAATATGTGTATTGACGAGACAGTTCCCAGTCACAGTGCAGAATCTTTTACGTAGTGTGCAGCACACCGACCTGGAAAGATTCCAGAATGTGTTAGGAGGGTACGACTTGACGTTCGCAGGCGTACCAAAGAACAGAAATGAAGGGAATGTTAATATGGTTAGATCGGAACGTAACCAGGGGCAAGGGAATGATAGGAGCAATGATTACCAGAGAAACCAACGCGGAAGAGGGGGAGACGGATGGAGACCAGAGCCGGGGAACCAGAGACCGGACTGGAATAGATCTAATTCAAACCGTACGGAGACGCGAGGTGGGGGCGGGAATGCACCCGACCGATTAGCACAGCCTAGCACAAGTAGTGATCAAGGACACTATTTAAACTAATAGAGTCCGCGGTGATAGGTGGCCCCATTGCGGACGCGGAAATCGATGATGTAAACGCGGTCTCCATAAACGCTATGCAGCCGGTAACCTACGATACCCAACCGTGGCGGAGATGTAAGAACTCAGCGGTCAGAATCAGGAAATGTCCCACGATATCGATAGAATGTGAAGGTATAATTAAAGAAGCTTTAGTGGATACAGGGTGCACGACTACAGTAGTATCAGAAGAAATGTATGAGGAGTTAAAAGCAACAGGAAAAGAAGTAATGTGTTTGCCTATGAATAGGGCGTATGTGATTGGGGCAACTCAGAAGAAGTCAAGCCCCATCACAAAACAAATCATGTTTCAAGCCAGGATTGGCAACCAAGTATACGAGATGGTGGCCCTGGTAGTCAAAAAATTATTGTATTCGGTAATCATAGGGATGGATTTTCTGGTCGATCACAGAGTAAATATAGATCTAGAACGGCAGGTGGTAGAACTGGGGAGCCAGGCGGTAGGATTTGACTTGGGGATGGACGAAGAGTACGAAGCGTGTACGGGCGTAATGGCAGAAGATTCATTAGAAGAACAGCTGAGGCAGCAAACGGAGAAGCAGATTGAGAAGTTTGCGGAAGAACAGAGCAAAGAATTAGGTAAACAGAAAAGATCCGAGGAGGAACAGAATAGGAAGGCGGAGGAACGGAATAGAAAACTAATAGAAGAACAGAACGGGAAGGTGGTTGACGAACAGATTAAGAAGCCGGCAGAAGAAATGGGAAGAATCACAGAAGAACGGAATAGGAAGCTCATCGAAATATGCGAAAAACCGTATGGGAAAGCGGAGGAACTGGATAGGAAAGATGAGGTGCTAAAATTTCAATCATGCCATCAAGTAGATGCTAGGGTAGCGATAACAGATAGAAACGAGGGGATGACGAACCAAATCCATGAGGAAGTCAAGACAGCGGAGGGCAAAACGGTGGAGGTCCAAATCGAGACCGAGGAGGATGTTTATAAAGTGAAAGTGAAAACGGAAGAATTGAAGTTAATAAGGGAAGAAGAAATGGAAATGAAAATAGAAGAAATGGAGCGCATAGTAGAAGAAGAAATCGTGGAAAATATACAAGGGTGCGAAGAGAAAAGAGTACAAGAAGAGTTTAAACAGGAAGAAGACGGGAAAATGTCGCCAAGTGTCAAGTATGGGGTGACACCAATTATGCCTCCAAAGTCGATGAAATCTCTGGGAGATGGGGCGGAAAACCCTAAGGTAGTTCTGCGAGCAGAAGAACGGCACCTAGCATCAAACAACATATTGGAAGGATACAAGATCCAGTTATTACACCCAATGTTAGAAGAGAACGCCAGGACATGGGCAGAGAATTTTGGTATATTTCCGAAATTTTTGAAGGAATTTGAAGACAAGATTTCCGTACGAAAGCGGAGCGAAGAAACCCAAATAAACATCAAGAGCGACCAGAGGAACAGCCATTACAACTACATTACGGGAAGTCGTAGTGAATACAGAACGAAGAGCATTATGGAACCAACAACATTATTTGCCCCTATAAAATATCAAGGAATTAGTTGCATGTCAACGCGACAGTATCTTGTTACCGTGCAGAGCCTACTGAGCAGAGCAGATCATACCGATTTAGGAAAGGGTTTGAAGATATTGGAGGGGTACAACTTCATGTTTGCAGACGCCCCAACGAATGGGAGTGAAGGAGATGTAGGCAGGTCAAGAATGGAGCGAAGTCAGGGGCGAGGGAAGAGTGATGGTATGGTCAACCATTGGTACAAACGTAGAAGAGGTCGTAGCTGGAAATGGGATGATACTTATCAAGATGTGTTCAACACGCTGGAAGCTATGTCCTACAACTGTGAGTTAGGAAATCACTGTCAGCAAAATGGGGATGAACTGTCGCACAAGAGACAAGACATAGTAGGACATTACAAGCTTCAAATCGGAAACCTGGTTCAACATGGATGGAAAATAGTGAAGTGTAAATAAGTGTAATGTTAGGGTTAATAATAAGTAATCACATGTTAACTCGATTTTAGGTTATAAGTGTATATAGGGCGTCGAGCAATATGCAAACGAGTGCAACCATCGGCAGTGACGATGTTACTAGTGTGAATTTTGTCCAGAAGCGGGAAAAATTCAAAAAAAGAAAGGGGGGGGTGATGAAACCCAGATTATGTGTTTCATTACACTAATTAAATCATTAGTGTAAGAATTCAATAGCTATTCTGGACTGCGCGGTGCGAGCGCCGGGCGCTGCGAGCAGCGGGCAGCCGGCAACGGTCGCCGCCGCCACCGGTGCCCGCCGGGAGGCGAGCGTGAGAACGGCGGGTACAAGCGTGGCAGCGCGCACGTGCAAAAAGTTCGTTAGTTGGATTGAGGCGGCCGCCGCCGAAGGATGTGCCGACGTGCGGCCGGCGAAGAGAGGTTAGCAGAGCGGCGACCAGTGCGGACGGGTAGCGAGGGCTCTCCGCTAGTGAATGGACGCATGTAATACGCGACATAGTTATGTGATTAGGAATCGCAAAGTAATGGACATGTAAACAGAACATTAGAAGTATCAGTATAGTAAAAGATTAGTGTTGGTAAAATAATTGACGTCGCTCTTATTAGTTGGTGCGGAGGGAACATTCTTGAAAGCGTGCGGTACAGAACTGTGACCAGTATACGGAGTAGGCGGGGGTCGTGTAATTAAACCCACTAATGGACAGTGATTCGAGGAAGGTGCGCAGCCGAGGTATCAAGATCCTGTTCGGGGAAGAATTGTTGGAGCATCAGCCGTGGATGATCACCACGCCATCTGCTGCCGACGGCCCGCAGCAGTAGCAGAGGTCGACAACCCTGTCGGCACGAGCGGCTCGACGAACCTCATAGGTATTCAAACGGGGCCCCGAAGGTATGAAAGTTGTATTTTACTCTTAATCTTGGTACCAAGGCGGAGTATAAAAACGGTGTCTGATTATGTAAATAGTAACTTTGATTTAAAATAAATCTTGTCATAATTGTATGTCTATGTATGAATAACTTCCCCAACGTTGCACCGACTTATCCTAGGACCCATTCACGTAAAAGACACCCTCTCTTAGTGTTATATTGCAGTGAAGATACCCGGCACCACCAGGTACGTCACAATATATATATATATATATACAAGCGCATCTCCTCCCACGCGAGCGGCGCTCGCCTCCCACGCACTTGCTGCTCCCCCGCGTCGCACAGTTCAGAGATCTCGAGCGGGGGCGGCGCGCGGAAGGCGAAGGCGGCGTGCTGAGAGTCCTTTCTTCTGTGGAAGGCCTTGTGCACGCCGCTCCGCCGGTCTCGCGCGGAATGCGCGGAGCGAACGGCCCTAGCGCCCTTTCGAGCGCGTTCTTCACCCGTTTCTGCAGCTCTGCCCGGAACTGGTTACGCACGCCGAAAACTCTGGAAACGTCAGCGGTCGAGGGAGTGCGGTCAGGTCGGGCGCGCAGCGATGCAATACGCGCAGCTCTGTTCTCTGCAACCTGGTTATCTCGTAGAGTTGAAGGGGGAGCGGCCGCGAATACCTCGCATGCGTACGCCCACAAGGGACGCACGCACGAGGTGAATAAGCGGCGTTTTAAGAACATGTGTAGGTCAGAGTAACGGAGAAGGAGTTTTAGGAGAAGGGTTCTGGGTTTTGCGGATTGTCCCGCGAGATATCGAGCATGTGCATACCAGTGCAGATTGCTGTCAAGCAGCCCGCCCAAATATCTCGCTTCGCTCTGCCAAGGGAGACTCGCGCCCGCCGAGCTCGCCGTTTCGTCGGGGTCTGCCCTCTTACGAGTGAAGTTGACGGCGACGCATTTCTCGAGGTTGAGAGCGAGTTGTTTCCTACTTAGCCAACCCTCTGAATGGAGAAAAAGAAAAGCAAAAATGGAAAAAAGGAGAAAAACACCGAAGGGGTGCACGGAGCCTCGTGTGATGGTGCGGGGCGAAATTCGATTCGAACTAAGATGTGAGAGGGAGGGTAGATGCGCCCTAAAGAGCGCAGTATTCGTATTCTTCTTCTTCTTCCTCTTCTTCTTCTTCCTCTTCTTCTTCTTCCTCTTCTTCTTCTTCCTCTTCTTCTTCTTCCTCTTCTTCTTCTTCCTCTTCTTCTTCTTCCTCTTCTTCTTCTTCCTCTTCTTCTTCTTCCTCTTCTTCTTCTTCCTCTTCTTCTTCTTCCTCTTCTTCTTCTTCCTCTTCTTCTTCTTCCTCTTCTTCTTCCTCTTCTTCTTCCTCTTCTCACGCTCAGGATTCGCGTCTAGTGTTACCCGTGCGGGTTCGTTTCCCTTGCATTAAATCGTGCGCGAAAGGTCTCAGATGTACTGTATGTCTGAGACGACCCCCCTTAACCTTCCAAATGCTCCTTCATCTTAACCTTCACAGTTTAAGCAAAGTAGCGCCCGGTCCGGATTAACGCGCACAGGCGATTATTTAGAGGCAGGCGCGCCCCCAAGAAAATCAGGAACCTAAGGCCTACACTTGTGAGGCCGCGCTCCCTTGTGTTGACCATGCGGATAAACGGTTGTGTAAAATCGGCACTTAACACGACTGGATCAGGAGCTTTAGAGCTTATTTAATACAGAACTACTTTCTCTCTACACCCTACGTTTATCAAAGTACAAGAATAATACTTTGGAAACACTGCTATTCCTTCTTTGTGTCAAGTCACAGCATTAGCCACTTCCGCATGTACCTTCCCTGTCGGCTGACAAAAAGAAGGAAACTACGTTTACGCTCTGCTACTGTTTACGCTCTTTCATAGCAGTGGTAAAGAATTAAGAACTATCCACGAAAGAGTAAGTGTAGCAACGAAAGAACCCTGTCTAAGAAATATTAACTTAATGTTTTAAAACCTTTTGCGGACCAAGTTTCAAGCAATAATTTTATTCTAACAGTCGTTTAAATGCCTAACCGACTTTCGAAGCAAAGATTGAAAATGTGCTTCTTCAACATGTTCTGACTTTCAGAAAAAAGTATTTTTGAATTATCATCTCTATTAAAAGCCAAGCCAGTTTGCTTTATGTACATTTCACATTTTATATTACTTTGAATTTTTCGTATTGAAATATTTTTTTTTAATTTGACGTTTACACAATATATGTTGTTTTAATAATTATCTATTAAAATAAAGTACAATTAAATTTTGTATAGTCTTAATATTAAATAACATTGTAATTAAAGAGGCATATATTAAGATCTTATTTTTTATTAATTTCCCAAAAGTAGTTACAATAAAATTTTATTTAGAGGTAGGTAAAGTCTTACCATTTACCTGACAATTGGAAAAAAATCTGACAACCGAATAAGATTGTAAGAAAGCCTACAACGGGTGACAAACGAAATGAGCTACACAGCCATCTCAAGCAACTAACTTCAGTAGAGGTAGAAGGGAGTTATGATCGGGTGAATGAGAGTGGAAGGCTTGGGATGTGGAGAAGAGGAGAATGTTTATGATCAAAAATAAGGGAAAGAAAGGGGGGTAAAAAATATGTTATTAAGTTTCCAGAGACATTGTGTTTCTAAGCTTCTAGAGAACGCTAATGTACTCTGTTGTAAATAGGTAGGATAGATTCAACATTGCTCTGAGCGTATCATATAATTTAATTCCAGGATTTCTGAAATTACATGTAGATAACGGCTCGTATCTCTATCTAAAATAAGGTTTTTGAAAATCAAAGGATGACTTACGTCTCAATGATGTCGTGAAACAGAATCCCTGAATCCATTCTTGAAGTTATTTCAATTGCTCACGCATTGTTACATTAAATTAATTAGGATGATTTGCTGTGGGACTATTTTCGCGCTTCTGCATAAAACTTTGGAATTAGTACGGCGCATTTGCTGGAACTCTAAGGTGATTTAAAACGCCCCTGTTTATCCCCCGCCCGCCCCTCCGCCATGTGGCTCGAGTCAGCGCCGCTTGGAACATCAACGAGCTCCTGCCCTGAAGCGCTCTCGGAGCCACAGCAAACACCAATTGTTTCTCCTTTCTCCAGCCCCCTAGTCACCGCCACACTACAGCATTCGTCGTGTCTCTACGGACAGCCACTTAGGAAGACACGCATTTGCACACTCATACGTTTATATTTCATCGAAGGCTCCCTTTGAAATCCCGTTCGCGGGATACGCCAGGGACAGCTTTTGCGTCTACGAACGAATGGATTGCTGTACTGACAATCTCTTCCGTCTTGTCTCTACTTTTCTTTCAGGCTGTTAGTCACATGGTTAGGTTCAAACGTAGTTTTGACATCTCTTAGCAACAACACGTGTTCAGGATCAACTTCTCGAAAACAGTCCCTAGCGTATTCTCAATGGAGCCTGGAGTGCTATTAATCTATTGTAAGAAATTGTGCTATCCTAAGAAACATCTTAACTGCCAAGGTTCACGAGATTCTGCAAAAACTTGCATTTGTAACCTCATGGTAAGATCGGATCGAAAAATAAATTTGTGAAAAATATTTGAGTGTACCAGATTGTGTATCACACTAGCAAATCTATGTATTTAAGGTGAGTTGTACAATACTGACTTGCGTTGAAAGAGCAATGTAACTTTTAAAAGGAATATTGTTGTATTTTTTCTTAAAAGTTAATGCTTAAAATTATAGACTAATACAAATGCATATTATTCATTTTGTTAACCTGGTGTTAACAAGAATTACAAAGTTGAAAATTAAATCACGAATATTTTAAAACACGTTTAATCTTCCCAATTTGTGTTTTTACACTATACTCATTCAACACAGCGAGCACAACATCGTATATAATGACCCAGTTACCTCTTAACGAAACAATGCATTCACAATGAAATACATTAATTCATACATTTCACAAAATATAGTGTACTACGTAGTAAACTAAACCAATTGCCATCCGAAAACGACAGAAATCAACATTCCAACGCATCGCGTCTGACAGCAGAAAATGTAAAAAGTATACAAAGTATATAAATATGTAAAATATATAAACGAAAATAACTGAAGTGGCTCATTACGGAAGATCTGAATCCGTTTTGCGCCATCACAAAAGAGCGACGGGAACTCGGTGGTAGATGTTGGATAACTTTATGCATATTATGTGCATCAACATTTGCTAAATTTTGTGAATTAAAAAAAAAGAGTGATGAGGGACAGTTGAAGACTATCGGTCTGTAATTATTGTTCATAGCTGCATAGGGAATATCGGAGGACCTTTAGAGTTTGCAAAACCTTTTGTCCTGCCAGAAAATATGGACAGATTTTATCTGAGGCCAAGTAGTCACAGTCCTGTTAAAACTCTTTGGATGCATGCTTACTCGCTAATTGACCCACACCAGTATCGTTATTTTGTCCACAATGACATTGTAAGCTACTTTTCAATAGTTCCTTTAATGTAGAAGATCTTGAAATTGTTTACATCGAACTAGTTATTCTAGTTTATTAGTTTTCCTACATAATTCAACAGAAATGGTGAAATTAAACTCTGGTGACCTTAAACAGCTTCAAGTTCGTTTGTGACTCACTTCTACACCGAGCACCGGCATTGGAAAATTATACCGCCAGTACAGACGGGAAACCTTCAGAGCGATAGCCTCGGTTGCTAGTCGTTCCGCACTGATTTCTTTTTCAGTGTAGTCGGTAGGAATATTAGTACGCAAAATGGCACTTAACTTTGCGGTTTGTATCGCGAAAAGTATGATACTTAAAATTGTTATTGGTACGAAAAATTTCATGACAAGATAGTATTCACAGGGATTTGAGAATTCTTTAGAAGAGTTGTAAAGTTATTACTACGGGCGGATTCTGATGACCTAAAACATCGCCAAAAATGATCAATCAAATGCTCTGAAACTGTTTCAAAACCAGTTCAGATGAACAACTCAAGCTGTATCATTTGTTTCTGATGTAATCGAGACTTCTTCCTTACGTTCAAATGAACTCGGCTTGAAAAATATTGTTTGGGCTGTTCTTTATCAAACTTTCTCTGTCTTTAATTATCGCGAAATGCCATGCCAAACACACAGTGGTGCTAATGGGTGTCACGGGAAACGTAATTACATACAACGAGTGACATTACAATTTCTGAGCGAAGAAATCGAATAGTTTACTCAGGAATTCTGTGAAGAACATTGATGCATCTCATGAATATTACTTGAATCAAGTTCCATTGAAATATTAATATCGATTAAATCAGCGAAAAATACTTTAAAAATGGCGGAAAAAGTAAAAAATGACTTATTCGACGAAAAATTCAAAAACAAAATGGCGTATAAAAATTAGTAATTTTTGTGATAACATAAAATGAATGTCTAAACTAAAAGACATTGTTCTAAAGTAAAAAATGACATTTCCATTCAAATCCGATTCAGTTATTACCGACGACTTTTTGGCTTTCACTGATAGGTATTTATAACTGACAAACTCATGAATAAAGATTTGTTTACGCTGGATCTGGGGCGTGGCAAGGTTTTGAACATCCACTGACTCGCCGCTAGCAAGGGCCGCTAACAAGCTGAAGCGGTTCGAAGTACTTACAGGTTGCTACGAGGCATTGACGTTGAAAGTACTCGTATGTCGTTTAGCCATCCTTTTTGCTTCTTGGTCGTTGGACCGTTTTTGAGGATCCCTCCGCGGCCCAGGAGGTTCTGAGGAATTACCACGAGCGTCGTGATAAGTGGTTGAAAAGCCAGTGAAGTTGCGAAGACTTTCGTCTGCCATGATAATACACTTGAACACTATGCCCAAAGCTTCCTGCACGGACGCTCCCAGCACTGATTCACGATGTTAACTTGCTGCACTACGGTAGAAAACTGAGTTGTTTCGCGCCTACAGCGCCGAGAAGCTAGAGAGCGTTGCTGACCGGTTCGTACTCAACGGCGGTTTGCGACAGAGTAATTTTAAAATGACACTCGCAGTGCATCTTTTAAAGAAATATTAATAATGGTTTTTAACCATTATTATTGCACGATTTTAATTAAATCCCGTCATTTTTTTACTGTTACCCCAAGCTTCACACACACACACACACACACATGCTCACGCATACATACGCATTAAGCGATCTTTTAGGTTTTTTGTCGCTTTCATCTCCTTTACAAGATAAAATATTATGTATAAAAATATGCAAACAAAGGTATACTTCTCTGCAAGTAAATGAGTGATAGACTGTAATCGAGCTCCTTAAGCTTTTACCTCTTATAATATTGTTGTAAATACAGTTGACGAAAAATTAATCTAGTGAAATTTATTGTTCGGTATCTAGATATCTGACTTTCTATTATATTCAAGGGTAAACCAGCAGTTTTCAGATGATGCATGCTGAATAAAAACGTCAAGAACCTTTGCCATAGAAAGTTTATTGTAATTAATATTATGCTGTGTATACTTTAACATAATTTACATCAACTAAATATTTTATTGATGAAATAGAGTGTTATATTATTTTGATACTCCATGGTTAAACGTCCTCGGTAATTCCTTCCATTTTTATTTTAATAATAATGCTTATATTTCGCCTCACGTTCGACAGGCCAGTTGGAACGGTTTCCTTTTTTCGCAAATTTTACTACCATAAATATAAATAACGCATGCAATGATCGAACTACCGACCGTTTAAGAAATGTATTGGGTCGGTAGAATGCAAAGCCCCTCCTATACAGGAAACGGGCGTTTATCATTGATTGTTATGGATATAATATGTAGTAGCCCCCTCCTCATTCCAATCTAATAAAATACAAAAAATATTTCAAAATAATTATCGCCACAGCCAATGCCGGCGCAACTTTATTTATTAATAACTGAAAGTACTTAGCGTTGTTGCTTCTCTCCTGGCTAGTACAAACATTTTTGATAACGTAACACAGAAACACCAAACATATATTTTTACTCTTGAACAACAATAAATATTTACACAAAACTTTCACACTTAACATGTGCAAACGCATTCATACATGCGCGCATTCGTTCGACAAGCTTTCCCATGGCCATATTATTTTTAATTTAAAATGCTTTCCCTTGCGAAACATGTCATGGCCTTCTCACAACGTCCTATCAAGAAAAAGAAGACTGAATTGTCACTTCTCTTTGCGTCGAATTCCGAGGCTGCAATGTTTCTCTCCACCAATTACTTCTGGTGACATGTTACTATTTCCAAATTGCAACCATTTTAGTTCATTCCATATTTATACTGCTACGACCATCTCCGTTAATTATTCATTCCACACTTTCACTTGTAAACAGGACTCCTCCGACCATTCGACCACGACTGAGTCCACGAGCATTCTCCTCTTCGTCTCCCCAGGCTTCCTCGGGTTTATGCAAAACAAATGCCGTCTTTGTCATTCATTTGTCTCTCGCACGTTATTCACAAAAATCGTGTTTTCTGTCTAATTTTGCCTTGCACTTTATTATATCGCATACGTAAATTAACTACATATTTATTCTCGTTGTTTACAAATGTTATAATGTATTTTCAAGGTTAATGTTCTAAATTCAAAGTATTTACTTAGGTAGTGTTTTCGTTGCGGAGGGTTCACTTGTTTTGCGAGTAAGTTATGTTTTACTTTAGCTCGCTTGGAAAACCTAACGTACACTCGCATGTTATTCACAAAAATATATCTTATTTACTTATTTACACCGGTAGGATTGTATATAACCAATTACACTCCGGTGTCATGAATAAACACATGTTCCTATGCTCCTGAACAGTCACTTGTCTCTGCAAACATGTCGTACTTTCCCCTATTAAATATAGTGAAACTGTGGGATTTGATGTGTCCATCTTTACAGTCACAATAGTTTAATTCAGTTTTCAGGTTTTCATCCTTGGTACTTTGATAGCCGACCATTCAACATTCAAGCCGGCCGTTCAAAATTCATCACATTAACATTATTGTATCTTCCAAATTAAACCGTTAGGAAAATAATGTAAATGTAGATACAAAGAGCAATAAAAATGTAACCCGACAAAATTACGTTCCATATACTAAGTATGTATTCAGTCGCTTCACATAGATTTCATGGGAGAATGTATTAAAAACCTCTGCATTGCTATTACATCGACAATTGTGTGCAACACTAAACCTGCAATTTCCACTCCTGTACATTCACCACTCCATTGTTACTCCCACCGACTCCCATCATCTGAAATCATCATTCCCACATCTCCTACTGGCCGTCCCTATCATCCATACACAAACTCTACTATCACGGCCATCTCTCTAACACGGGTACGCCCTCATCAACAACATCCACCATCAATAATTCAGCACGATTCCCAAAATGGCCATTCATTACCATCCCCACCACCTGCCCTGTTCCCGGACCGAGCGCCATCTTCAGCCTCCCCACCACCCCTTCTGCCATTGGTGCGCTGATATACATCGCAACTCCATTCACTTCCCCTCCGCCTGCGTCCCTGTTTCGCAGGGGCTGAGGCGGGTGCCGCGCACCGCCGCGCCGCGCCGCCGTCGTTAGTGAGGCGAGACGAGAGCCAGAGGCCCCGCGAGGTGATTTATCGGAGAGCGCGCGCGCAGACAAACCTCGCTTCTCGCTGCAGGCGTTCAGTAGGCGTGGAAACAGGCAACACCGTAAATTAAGATTCAAAACGATATAAATATGAAAGTATAGACATTTCGCGGTGTATCGGTAGATTTTAATATAATAATGCATTCTACCTTCGCATAGTAATAATAATAATAATAATAATAATAATAATAATAATAATTGCTTTAATAATGCATATTGCATGTTTCTACCTTTAAAATAACTCCTGCTGTTAATTATAAATTTCTTACTACTTAGGAAGCATCCTTAACCCCAAACACCTACCATGTCCTTCTTTTAGTTAAACAAGTACATGGAAAGGAAAGGAAAGATTATTTATTTGAAGTTTGAAATTAATCAGGATGCAATGCCAAAAATATAACATTAAAAAGTAAGTTCATGAACTACCCAGCTTCTAGCCGACAGAATCGTATTTCAAAAATTATAATAGGTAATGATGATACGTATCAGTTTAATTTCTTCAACTCGCCTTTAAAATATGTGAATACTCAAATGTATCAATATTCTTCCCATAGTGCCGTGAATTAAAATAAACTGTTTATGTATGTTGGCACATTTCGCTAAGGGGGCGCTGATTCCCGATATTTATCTCTCTGTCATGACCTGCCATCACGGACGTAGAGGACCCTACTATGTGAATTTCATTTGGATTTAATTTTCCTTCTTTAGTTGGTTGGTTTTGAATGGCCCGCAAGGGCAAAACGCTGACATCTTTACATTGATCATAATTACGAGATTTTACTGAAATAAGTATTGACAGGGTTAGCCTTGAACACTGAGTAACTTACACACTGAGTGATGTATCAACGTTACAATCCCAAACTTATTATTACTTTGATGTAGTAATTTTCCAGGAATATTAATGACTTCGTTTCCCCACAGATCTCAATGCAGAGATCAGTAGTTCTCTCCACAACGAAAGTATGGATCATGCATGTGAAGGTCGCTAGATTAGGTAACTAGATTAGTAGAGTTCGGGGCCACTGCGTGCTGAGAAACGGGCACGAGGTTTGACAGTAAGGGTTGTACAAATTTCTCCGGGATGAGGTTACATCACTGGATGCCTGGCCCATAACAACCTTTTGGAGAAGTCAATTGGCAATTATTACCTGAAATGTAGGAATATTAATTTTTTTAAATTTTATTGCACTAATGAAAATAAATTATCCATACACATGAAATGCACCAGGAATATTTGAATTTATCAAATGCCAGTAAAAGTAAATATTTTTTCGTTTAGTTAACTAAATATTCTCATTAATTCCATGAAAAATCGTTAATTATCACTATGTTTATTGCATGCGTGCAATTAAAACTTAATTGTGCAAATATGAGTTCACAACACCCAATCAGAACTCAGAGAACTGACCAAAATCGTTTAATTGTGAATCTATAATACAGACGTGTCCAGACGTCCATGAAACATGATTAAAATGTATTTCACATATTTCACATATTACGTACATCAAAAACATATAATCATTGAACGAATGGAACAAGAAATAAACGAATAATTACTACTTCTTAGACAATCATATTAATATTAATTAATATTTGTAGTACAATAAGTTACATTAGAAACTATTACCCTACTCATACTTGGCATCAATCATCCTAACCCAGAAGTCGCTTTATATTGCAAATATATGTTTACTTCGTCAGAACTGATTCGTCTTACTCCTTTCCAGTATTAGCACGTGTAATCCTCTCATACATGCACTTACTTTTCGTACGAAGTAATGTTTTCATGGCTATCTCAGCTTCTTCTAATAGTTCAACCGGAATACGTTAAATATTTTCCATTATCCAACGTAATTATCAAACACAATTATTCTCTAAGGCACTAGGGTGATCATATATACTGCAAGGCCTACTAAAATAGCTTTTGTTTAGAATCAATTTGGCGTGATCAAACACATACCTCTAATGGTAGAGATATGATCAAATTTCTCAAAATTAAAATTATTTTTTAATGGAAAGGAAAATATTGAACGAAACACGTGGATAAAGTGATATAATTGCATTCATGGTAAATAAGAAAACTACTCCTATCGTCGCTCGTTTTCTTAAACATATCATTCATGCAATTATACCCTTCTTTATACATTCGTTTCGTTAATTACTATAAATCGAAAGTATCTTGATTTCGTAATCACGTTAACTTAATAGTGCAGTAATTGCAACGTGAGTGAAATAACTTCCTACATTCAGGTAAGGTACAAAGATCCTTGTATGTTAATAGAGCTGTCCACCTGTAAAAATCATACAATAAATCTAAGACAGGGTTTACCAGAAGAGATAGATAGCAAAGAGACTTGTTCATTTATTCATCATTATTGCTGATTACAAGAAATACCAAAAAAATTAATAAAACAACACAAAATGGAAAGAGTCAAAGATGTGCCATACAAACAAATCCCTTCCCCTTCCTAAAACTAATAAACAAGGCAGAATTTAAAAAACATGACATAAAGTTAATAGTAATAAAGTACGCAAACGTAATTATAACATCGATTATTTGTGGATAAGATCCAGCAAAGACGTTATCGAATGAACCATTCGTCGAGATATTTCGAGCGCGCTTAGTTACCTACGTTTCTCCATTACAGCTTGCGCTTGTACACCCCTGTCCGGAATTGGAGGGAAAATGCGAGCGGAGTCAGGGGAAGTTGCCCGTGCTCGCAGGCGGGCAAGTAGCTCGTGGCGTTTTTTCAGGCGAGCAAGTAGCACGTGTGGGCTCAGTTTTGTCACGCCTGGTGTAGGTAAACTACTTATAGTCGATATTTCGAAACTTGGACTTCAATGCATGGAAACGTCGGTGCCTTTCGTATAAACCATGAGAAGAACTTCATTTCTCATCCTCACTCCCCCTAATTTAAAGGAGTAAAAATGGGTTCTCCGGTTTGTTTTCCTTGTCTCTTTTTGACCTCTGTAACTGCATTCGTGTTTTTATTCCGTGCCTTCTTATTAAGCAGATGAGCACGGCTGCCGCGTGTACCGCCCATAAATACACTGGAAAATTATTCTCGCAGCATTTTTTAACCCACTAACTAGCACTAAACTGGACGCTGCGGTGAACACCTCCCAAATTGAAATTTAGTACTCTTTCCTTCGTAGCGCAGTCAACGATAACTGTCCGAACACGTATTTTGAGGATAACCACGTTGTGTAAAAAGAAGTTTGTGTGTAGTTCTACATTAAAATAAATTATTATTTCATAAATGCATTACAATAATTAAATGGGCTTTCCCCTTCGTTTGCAACGATGCTAGTCTTAATTCCAATTTAAATTGCCTAACTTTGTAATATACAATTACTTTGGAGGAGTTGCGTTTTTAAAAGGTAAAAAAAAATCCAAATCAGTAAAGGAATAGATAAAAAAAATTAAATCAGTTACTGGCTATGTTAACACATTGATACATTCACATTTTTTAAATCAGTGCCAAACCTCTAGGTCAAGAAAGTTCCGATTTTATTTTTTAAATATCTTGTAACAATACAGTGAAATGGCGTCCGTCCGATTTTCACTGTTACCTCTGAAATTTCGAAAGTCAAAACTGACAAAAGTTTTATTTTCTTCGGCGTCACCCTAAAACTACAATATTCAAGATCGCGATTTTTTCTTATGATTCTGTTCTCCACAATTGGTATGTAAATAAATGGCAAGACTTTGTTTGAAAATTTTAGTGATTTTGAGTGATTTGAGATACATGGATGAAATCTAAAAAAATATTCAAAACAAGATTTTTCAAAAACGGCTCCAAATTTTTTCTTCATTTTTTTTGTACCAATGTTAAAAATGTTAGTTTTTTTTCCAAAATAATACAGAAATGTTTCTTAAATATCTCTCACGTTAATATTTACATTACCGACTATTTATAAATATTATTCCATTTGTGAGTAGAACTGCTTCATATGATTTCTATTCAAATTTGATGGAAACGCTAAAATGCGGTTTTCTCAAAAACGGTTCCAAATGTTTGCTTTAAACTTTTTGAACAGATAGTGCTTAATGATGCATTTGATGCACTTAATAACATGACATCAATGCAACTCTGATGTTTTATATTTTGGTTTTTAAATTTTCATGCTTTAAATATATTTTACGTGAATATAACATTTCTTATTAATTATTAAATTTGTACGTACAATTGCTTTAAATATTTGCATATGATGTTTTTCGAAAATTCAAAAGTTTTTGGTGAAAATATGCTTCTAATTGCGCATTTTCATTCAAATGTTCTAAAAATGTTCTAAAAGAACATTTCCTTAACGACGGCTCCAAAGTTTTCAACAAAACTTTCCATTTACGAACAGGTTTTATATTTTTTTTTTGTTTATTTAAGGTTGCATCAACTACGAGATCATTAGCGACAACATTATTGATTAATGTTAGGGTATCTGTGAGACTAGTCAATTATCAAGAGGACCGCCAGGTAGCATCTCCGCGTACGCGCCTCTTTACCTGCGCTCCTGCCTCTACCCAGCGACCACAATTGGGAAGGAATTAGGACGGTGATAGGGTTTAGGACACTTGACAGGGGTTCGACGACCACCTGAGAAGCAGCCAAGATCGTTCTGTCGGAGCAAATTTCACACGGGATTGTCGGGAAATCGAACCCGTGTCTCTTTGCTGAAAGGCAAGCGACTTTCTCTCTGAGGCACGAAATGACCTATATACTATAACATTCATATTTCAGTTGTAGCGCTAGGGAGGCCAAAAAATTAGAATACCTGAAAATATGACCTTTGGGGGTAATAAATGGCAGCTAGGAAGAAGATAGGACAAACCCGAAAAGCTCACCCAGAATAAAGAGCTTATAAAAGTAACTGGGAGAGTATTTGTCATTCTCTAAAAATTAAAATAATACAAAATATTTTATTTTCGGGCTCTAGTAAAGAAAACGTGGATAAGTTGCATTCCTATTTGTAGTAAATTACTTCCTCTAACAAGTTATGTAGTCAGACGGCACGTTATATGGGATCTTGATCCCGAAATTTTGAAACCGGGTATTTTTCGACTATAATTAATCGATTAAAAGTATTTTACCATCACTACTTGTAGCTGCCTGGCCGCCTTCTTCAAAACCCCGACCCGTGGGAAGCCTCCTCATAGAATATCGTCTTAGCAGATGAGTACTACATCTTGTATTGACTTGCATCTGCATGTCAGCACACAGTAACAATTCGGCGAATTTAACCTTACTTTTCAAACGTGAGTCTGCTACTAGGTCGCATCAACTACTAGGTCATTAGCGGCCACTATTGCTTGTAACGGTATGATAACTACGAGGATGACACGATATGACGATGATAGGGGGTGACAGGACGAACACAATACAACCATGCCCGAGGTGGGATTCGAATCCGCGATCCTTCGGTCCGAGATCACTACGGCACTACTGCCTTAGCGATCTCCGGACCGGCACGCTAAACTTCATTCATACCAATTCTGAGCATTTGCTCGGCAGTTGAGAGTACGCTTAGAGACGGAGCAAGTGCTCCCCCACTTTATTCACACGAAATTGAGAAGGATCTCCGAACCTCGGAGCAACGAGTAATTGCTTACTTGTATTGATTGCACCCATTACCCCGAGCAAGCGTGGGCGAAGAACGGCCGGTCCGAGGGAAGCGAGCGACCTAGCAGGAAGAGCCCCTGGGAGGAGAGCGCATCTCGCGCAAGTGGCCCCGGGGGAGGCGCCACCGCAGACCCGCGCCCCCTTTGTGCGGGAGGGGGAGGGGTGGGGAGGGGAGGGGAGGGGGCGGGCCGATCGCTCTGGCCCCGTGCACCGCAGCTGCTCGCGCCCGCGGGCGCCAGGGGTGGCCAACCCACTCTTGCACTCGCGGACAAGACAGATCCAATCCAAGAGAGTTTAATTGTAGGCGAGGCAACTAAATCAACACTGGAAAGAATGCCTTACTAAAATGCTTCCTGTGAAAATAGTTTTGTTAGTCATCTCTAAGTTGTATTTTACGAACAGTTTATTGGGCACAAAATTTACATTGCCTGACCTAGTTCTGTAAACACGCCACCTCTGAGCAAAATAATTCCTTTTAAGGAATCCTAATTTTTTTTACAATAATTCATTACTTTGTGTCAAAAACTAATTTATTTCAGAAATTTTTATTTACATAATAAAGTTAAATTCATTACTTTTTTCTCGCTACCGGTACCGCGATAGTAAGAAAGTTTTGTAATGCTGTGCGAAAAGACGGTGAATTTTCGGCAGAAAACTCTTATTTCCGTGCCCTGGCAACAAAAAAGTGCATGGATCCAGATACTAAATTTTGGAGAAAAAAATCCTCTAACACGTGGTGCAGCCAGTATCTATGTTTTGTGGGTTCTTGATACCGAAAAATCGACTGACGGCAAAAAACTCGTCCGTCCATCCGTCCGTCCTTCCGCCTGTGAGCAATGTTAGCGGCTAAATCCTTCAGCCGATTTTCTCCAAAACTGATATTCCTCAATTGATGTGGCGAATATCGCCGTCCATTGAATTTGAGACTGATATTTCAATTTTAGGAGGTACTTTATATAAAGGCCCTGAGATAGTTTCAAAATGTTCAAATAAATGGCTCCATCATTTTTGATTAAATTTTGTTGTTGGATAGTGTAAAGGAGGATTAAGGAAATGCTGAAGGTGATTTTCGATTCTGATTTTTCGAAAATTGCAATAATTCAAAAATTTTTCGGGGTCTTCCTAAAACTAAAATATTAAAGATAGAGATTTTTGGCATTAATAAAATGTGTTACATTAATATATATTTAGAAATAAGGTCATGTACAATTTTTCGAAAATTTTAGTACTTTCCGCGAATTTTGCGTGAAATATAAGCAATTTTTAATATTCTTTAAACGATTTTCTTTTCAAAAACGGCTCCCTTGTTTTTTATGAAATTTATTTGTTGGATAGTTTGAAAAACATTTAAGAGAATGATTCAGATCACATGTTAGTTAAAAACCCTGATTTTTCGAAAATCTCAAAAATTCCATTTTTTTCAGCGTCCCCCTACAACTACAATTATGAAGATACATTTTTTTATTAATGAAATGTATTTATCGAAAACATCTTCAAATAAGGTCATGTTGATTTTTTTGAATTTTAGTATTTTTTTAGTCAAACTTTGTCGCTCGCTCCTTAATGTAATCTCAATTTTACAACTCTCAGCGTTCCAAATAGTTAGTCTCGTGTGACATACCAATAGAAGTATGTAATTGAAATAGGAAGTCATCAATTAATTAATTAATTAACACAAATGTGTTCCGAATTGATCAGAAAAATCAAGCAAATAACGTCAAGAATAACAATTTGAAGAGATAATTACACATAATTGAAAGCTCATAAAAGCTCATATTTTTGCCTAACTTTAAACCGATAATTGACCCCGTTTACCAGCAACATTTTGCCGACATAAAGTTAAATATTTAAAGTACACAATTATGTTTACAATTTTCAGGAAAATAACCATCATTGTCTTGCTTTTCCTCTCCCCAAAATTTGTTCACATACTACAAGTATATTCATTTTCCTAAAGAAATTGAATTAACGAACACACATAATAATAGTGGGGAAAAAGCGCAATTTCTGCTTCCCCCATCGAGGGCACCCCTCGCCGTGGGCGCTTTGTCCGGGCGACACCCCTTCGCGTGGGGGGGGGGGGGCAGATATGATAATCTGCAGACGCCAAAAAGAGAAAGCGCCTAACGATACGCGGGACTTCGTCGCCAGCCGCCAGCCGCCGGCGCGGTGGGCGACAACACAATGTTGTTTTGGTGTTTGGAGAGGGACCCTAGTAGGAGATTCGACTTGCTTTATTTCCCTGCAGAAAAAAATAGAATGCGGGGGGGCAACGCGGCTCAAAAGATTTTTGTGAATGGGAATCGAGAGATGAGCTGTGCGATTGAATGGAACAAGAGATTCGGTAGCAAACACTGGTTTCGAAAGGTGTTGAGAATAGCACAACGCGTGAAATGAAAAGTAGTTTTGGTTTGGTACGGTATCCTGGGATTGTCACAATGTTTACATTCATTATAACCTAACTCTTGTCTTTCGAATACACAAATCTAATATAAAAACTTCACCGGCAGTTTCTATGATTATCATATATTAATGTCTTCAGTAAAACATTTCTAGAAAAAGGACTACTGAATAATTTAATATACAAAATGTAATAATTTACTTTAATGGGACAAGCGCGATTGGATACGAAGCTGTGAATTATGTTGAACAAGTAGTACGTGAATCCTATCATACGAAGCTTGGTGCAATGTGTCATCGAATTGTTAATTATTTTAAGGAGGCATTATTTTAAGGAGGACAAAACGACCATAAACCAGGCTTGATTATCTGTATTGTCTTCTCCGCCCATTAACGGTGGATGTTCAAGCTTTAAACACTGAAATACACATGATGTATTTTTTAGCTTTTTTCCATCATGTTTACACTTTATTAAATCATTTGTAAGCAGTGTATAACTCTCCAAAGCCATATTTTTCCACAGTATAATTAAAATTTAAATTCCATACTATCAGTAGAAATATATACAGCTATGGAAAGTACACGCGTAAATAAAACATATAAAATCGCCCAGAGCATTGCTTTAAAATATTCTCTGATAGCGAGACAAGGCACTGTCAAGTGGACTCAGGCCAAAATCGAATAGTAAGCGAAACGTCTCTCCCTGCCCACTCCCTGTATTCTCTGCCACTTTCTGTGTAAGTCTGAAGCAAAATAAAACAGTGGTGAATTGCGCGAAATTGGAAATTCACGGCTTTTGTACTAAAATTTAGGATTCAACGCAATATGATCAACATTACAAACTGCGTTCAGAAGAGTTGAAAAGTCAAAAGTGGTGTGACGACACTTTTTATTAATTAAGATTATTTTCACAAATAAAAATAGTGGTGCTGCAGTAGAATTGGAATCTGTGAAATTTTTAAGCGTCCTTTCCAAGGGGAAAACTAGTTGTTTTTTAGCAAAAAAAAAAAAAGAAGAATGAAATGCAAAAGTTTACGTCAAGCCATGCGATTTCCCACTAAAGTGTATACGATCTTACTTCAATGCGGCTACGACCGTACAAAAAGTTCCTATGCATTACTTCCATTATGAAGCACGTGGAGAGCACTCTTCATTTCTAAATTTCAGTACCTCCCGGAGACACACGCACCATAGGTAGGACCTCAGCTCATTCCGTCGAATCACCCACTGCATTCCACGAAGCGCCTCAAGGTGGACGGCGCCGCCACAGGGGCATTTCGGGAGGAGGACGGCTTCCTAGACATCTCCCTCCCAACACCACTCGAGACTGCCTCCCCCCCCCCCCAACGACCAGCCGGGACACATTAGCCTCCCACGCCAGCTCGCCAACCCACGCACACGCCCATTTGCAGCCACCCGTCCACGCCCGCGCCCGCCCGCGCCCGCCCGCGCCCGCCCGCGCCCGCCCGCGCCCGCCCGCGCCCGCCCGCGCTCGCCCGCGCCCGCCCGCGCCCGCCCCCGCCCGCCTTCGCTCGCCCCCGCCCGCCTTCGCTCGCCCCCGCCCGCCTTCGCTCGCCCGCGCCCACCCGTCCGCGTCCGCCCACCTCCCCCCCCGCCCGCGCCCACCCGCCTCCGCCCGCCCGCCACCGGCCACGCGCGCTCGCCCGCTCCCACCCGCACCCTCCCACCCGCGCCCACCTGCCTCCGCCCGCCCGCCTCCGCCCACCGGCGCCCCCTTAACCTCACACGGCGGGCGGGGTGGCGCAAATGTTGTAGGAGCGGAGATGTTTTATTCAGCCCAGGCATCATTATGCAAACGGCCACGTGGCTGCAGCACTGCACCGCCCCTCCCTTCCCCGTCCGCGCTTAACGCGGCGCAGCGACGCACAAAACAACGGCGAATCAGGCGGCGCCGCTTCCGCCCCCGCCGTCCCTCCGCGTGGCTTTGCGCCCCACTGGCTCCACACACGGGGCGAAACAACTGCGGCTCGGAGTGAGTCCGTTAACTCACAACGCCCCCTGTCCTCCTTTTATGAACTGAGTAATAAAATGCAATGTAAATATTGTATTAACATTAATAACAGAAACATACGCGGAGACAAAACAATACAAATTCAATTTATTAGAATGAACGTACAGTGTAATCGGTGAAAAAATTAATTTATGACACAACAGCAGGGAGGCATATATTTGAAAATATCGATGGAATGAACTTCTTCATAGACACCTGTAAATCCAACAAACATATGACAAGGTATATTTTATGAAAATATACAGTGGAAATAACGCAATAAATACGCACTGAAGCGGGTTTCTGGAAAAATATTCGGCAAATTAATCGTTACAAATTTCTTATGAACCGGTCTTGATGATAAATAAAATTAATTATAATATTAATACTTCTAAATTAGGACGTTTTGAAATATTCCAACTAGAATAATAAAAGTATTTCAATAGAAATTTACTTATTTGAAACTTGCAAAGGATCGATAATTCTGAAAGTAATCTATAGTTAAATTTGGGGACTGCTTTTTTAGGAATGAGACCTCATAATAATTAAGTATAAGCGAAGAAACGAAATATATTCAGTACTTTTATCTGCCTTTTCCAGTGTCCCCAAATTCCTAGAAGTCTCGAGTGAAGTAATAAAAAAATTGTACCACAGAAAGTAAATTGATCTTTTATTTCCAAAGGATATCTTGCAGGCAATAAAAATAACATGCTTCGTCGAAAAAAATAAAAATCTAGTTTTTAGAATATTTCTCATATGTTAATGAGAAATACTTTCCGTCGGAAATCTGCCATTACAATCCGCATTCACAAGCAGGTGAACGTAAACATTGAATTAACACTCCCCGTTCACTTTTCCAAGTAGTTCTTTATGCACACAAGAATTATAATTCGATTTTTCTTACATGCACATGCTGAATAGTTTTTCAGCGTACACACGCAGAGAACCGTTCCAATATCAATAACTGAAAGGCACTTAATCGAAATTGAGAATTATCTTCTTTAGATTCTGTTTTAATGAAATTAATATTTTTGTTACGTATGTGTAGCTAGCGGCATCGGATGTTACCAGAAACTGCCAAACGTTTCTTGGTTATGGATACATTCCATGATGGGAAAAGCGACCACACTAGATGGATTATGGTAAAATTGGTTAAACTATGTATGTTGAGAGGACGAATATAGTTCATCACTGAGTAAAGTATACCATAAATTGGCAGAGAATTTAGGATGTGCTCCCAAATGAATTGTCAGAATCTATTCTTGTGCATTGTACTAAGTTTGAAATCCATTTGCAGATATTAAACCGAAATGAAGGAGATGCGCGAAATTGAGCCTATTAGGTGATTCGAGTGGGTGCGAGGCGTGTGTGGTTAGGAGCCCGCCGCCGGGGAGGACGCTAGCAAACAGCTGCGTCAAAGTCAGGCCGTCAGACTGGAGGTCGTCTCTCCGATCGGATGCCAGAGAATGCCGGAGCAGTTCCTTGCAAAACGGGCCACGGCCCCAGAGGGATCCTCTCATGCGCAAGCGCAGGCGACGGGCTGACGTCACGTCCTCCGCCTCTAGAGCAGCGGTTCCCTCACGGTGGCACGCGAAAGTAGTATGTCAGGCGCTGCGTTAGCTAGCGCGAGGAAAAAGGTTATATTGAAATAACCTGCCGTTAAAGTGAATATTAGAAACGCACGACAATGATGAATGTAACTCATGCATTGCACGTTTTCATTTCCACTCCTTCATAAATTTAGAGCAGAAATTTCACTGATATCATTTGTGTTCAGCCAAATTCGACAATAGTTTCTAGTTGCAAAAGTTCTTTAATTTGCAAGTTCCTTGAATTTCCTAGGCCATACATTTAGAGTTCTTAGATAACTATTAGTATTAGCTATTAATATTAATATTTCAAAAGAATTATCCCATGTTTCTGGTATTTCCGGATGGTGGATCGCCAAACCACAATAAACGTTATGTGAAATTCTGTGACAAAACTCTGGAAAGATCTGATCTTGAAAGAAATCTGAGTACGCGAATACGGTATCACCTAGATCAAAAGAACACTAACAAGCATCCTTTGTTGGTGAATCTCAGTGAGTAAAGCTGCGTAGCTTCCACCTCATCATTCAAAGTTACATACTTCAGTTAGGATGCGAACTTCTTGCCTTAATTCAACCGGGGCCGCTTGCGTTAATTCAAGCAGAACTTTCATTCCAAAAATATTTCTCTGCCATCAACAATTTGCATAAGATTACTATTAAATATACGTTTCATAGTGTACTAATTGCTAAAGGTAATAAATGAAATCAATTCAAACTCGTCCGCCTTCTTCAGAATCAGAACGAACAACTCTTTCATTTTCAATAGAATTTCCCAGCCTAACTGCAGTGTATAACTTTGAATGACATGAATGTTTTGGGTCTATGGACTGTTGCTATGGATGCGAACTGTCCATAGACCCAAAACATTCACGTCCTTCAAAGTTATACACTGCAGTTAGGCTGGGAACTTTAAAAAATCCGTGAAAATATTTTGGACTGCGAAACGTTGCAGTGTTCCTGAACGGAGCGCCCTCTACGTGGCGCCTGGCCCTTTTATGACAGCGCTCGTCCGGCGGGGACGGGTTGGCCGTTAGGGCTTCGCCGGACACGGCCCTTCCCTCGCCCCCTCGCGCCGCCCGTAAAGCCCTAATAACAGCAGAAGAACGATTCGACAGTCGGCCCAGCCTCCCCCCACCCCCACCCCCCCGACTCAAAGAGAGAACGAGGCTGTTCCGCGCGCCCTCGAAACACGGGACGTAAAAATTTTTACGCTGCCTCCGTTATCCCGGCTGGAAACGTCTCTCTCCCAGAGACATATGTAGAATATCGCTCCCTTGCATTGGAAGAAGGGCTGAGAGCCTCTGCGAAGAGCAAATAAGACTCCCTCAGCGCCGTCGAGTCGCTGAATCAACGTTGAAGAGGAAGAGGCGAAGGTCCTTTGTCGCGGAACGCGGGGATATTAAAACGAGGAGATGGATATGAAAACTCCCGTTATTACCCTGAAGGCGGCAAATCATACGGCGCTGCCGGTTCGTTGTGTCTGATGCGGAAGAAACCGAGATGGAAATAAACAGTAGGGATGTATCGGGAATTTGTGAAATACCGATTTTTATATATTGATAGATGCATGAAACCTACCGTGCACAACACACACAAAAAAAATGAATATTCAACATCTTTGTTTCAACTTTATAAATGCGAGATAGAAAGCTTTATTGGGTTCAATTCATCGGTACGTGATTAATCTACTTATATGAAGTTTCTCTCGTGGCAAGAATGAGTTACGTTGCATCCAGATTAAACACGAGGCGGTGTTATTTCTACCAAATCCACTTTCCGAGCTTTTCTAACTTTAACGCACCGAAGCAAAACGACATGGGCAAACAAAAGTCCCGCGAGCGCAAAAATGTAAACAAAGCCATTCGAAACGTATATTTGTTGTCCTTTCGCTCTCCATTCACGGCGAGAGTCGTTTTTAATGCAAATGTGCTGAATGCTCCGCAGCTCTCGCGCAAGTCGAAAGCGTATGAATTTCTCTCAAGAGAATGCTCAGGAAGTGGCTTTGTCCTGGACGAGAAGAATGACAGGCGGACGTCCCGCTGCTCTGAATTCCTCGCCCAGATCCAACCAACTCATTGGGTTGCCTCCCTCTCCCCTCTCTGTACTGTTTTCTCTCTCCCTTTTAAACCCCCTTCTCATACCGCAACCATCCTTTGTTTTCATTTCAGTGTCTACGGCATTTATTTCTTCCTCTACTGGTTTCTCCCTTTTCGTCCACTATTCCATAGTTTTTTCCTTTTCTTTCGGCAGACAAACTCCTTTCCTAAACTTTTTTACTTGCATGAGAATGATTGTGTTTCATTAGAAGCATCATTCCTACGGCAAAACTGTCCCCAACTTCTAGTAGGTGAACATAATTTCTTAAGAATAATTAATGACTTATTGTATTTTCAACATTTCTAATTTCAGAAAGCTTATACGAATGAATTGAATGGGCATATTGGATTTTAAGATGTGTGAAGTTATTTTTATTTTTACCGGTTGTGGTAGTGCCGGCTTCAGAAAGGCCTTGCGTTGCCCGAGGGGAGTGCGGACGAGAGTTTGTCACGGAGACAGATTCCTTTCGTCAGCATCTTGCAGCTTTTGTTTTGAAATGTGTCCACGTGTAATTAAAATCGAACCCATTTTCTTCTCATGTTTTCGAACCGCAATGTCCTCCCCACAGACTGAAACGATTTCGCGACGAACCGCAGTGGCGCTCATGCCCTCTGGCGTTGAAGTAGCAAACCCTTCGCACTTGATCTGAGAAGGAATGAGAGAGCTCATCTTTAACCGACACGAGAGTCGGCACCCTACTGACGTCCATTACCACTCGCTCACTTCAGCATTACCCTGCACAGCAGTGGCACCAACCGCGCAAAATACATTTCCCTTCAAAAGCTAAGCCCCTTTGTAACCTTACTTTCCGAATATCCCTCATGTTTACTGAGGGCAATTGGTGAAAAAAAAATACTACAGTGTAAATGATGAGTGTCAAATCGTCGTTTAATTCACTGTTCCGACCTGGTGTATAGTAGCGGGGGCGGTAGGTTAAGATATTCAGTGAGCTTTTACAGACGGACAAAAATGATTGTGCAGCGCAGCTCGGCGAGGCGAAGAGAAGAGAAGCCAAACGAAGCGAGCTGAAGCGAGGTCCTTGGGGTACATAGTGTTTGC
Source organism: Gryllus longicercus (assembly GCA_038098605.1). Taxonomy (NCBI): domain Eukaryota; kingdom Metazoa; phylum Arthropoda; class Insecta; order Orthoptera; family Gryllidae; genus Gryllus; species Gryllus longicercus. The sequence goes on along the minus strand of JAZDUA010000474.1, from coordinate 625,280 downwards.
AACGAGAATCTATGCTTCGCAACGTTTCTATGTGCTGTCGACGAGTCGTATTCCAGGAACTAAAACTGTTTGTTGCTGCAGTGTTTAAACTTCTTTCGACACGCGGTGGCGCAAATTCACCTCAGTGCTCCCCAAAAACTGTCAATTATTATTTTGTAACTTTAACACTCCTGTTAATCTGAAGTAAAAAATTCATTCGAAAATGTGCTTATCAAAATCAAACAGAAGATACGTACATTTTAAGTTGCGAGAATAGATCCCTTTCACTTGAATGGAAATCGGCCACATTGTGAAATCTAATGCTTTATAAACTTCATCAAGTCCGCCACATCCTATGAACAACGTTGATTACGACAGTACAAACAGTAAAATTAATTTATCAAACTGTTCTCGATACTTCGCCGTGAGTGATTATTCAATAAATTTTAATTTATGTGCCTCATTCGCCTGTAATTAATTTCGCCTGTAATTACAGGCCTCACTCGCCTGTAATTTAATTTCGAATGAATTAGTCGCACTTGCCTTCTTCAACCGAATGTCACAGAGAATGCGTCGATCAGCTGACATTCGATTTATTCCCGATGAAAATAAATATTGGTATCCATTTTACAAAATGAACCAAGAGCATTTATCGGACATTTGCGGTTGCGTAGTTTAATGTGAAATCTTTGTTGTAGAGTAAGGTTGTACATAATTTCCGGAAGCAAAACATTTACATTTTGCTGGTTAAAGAATAACCCCTTACGGAAAAGTTGAAGTGTTGAAAAAGAGGAAGGAAAAAAGAAGCGAAGTGATCCGATAGGAGACCGAATAAGAAAATGTTATAATGTATGATAACAACGTGTCAAAGAATTTGTGCTGCGAATGAAATATCAAGCTTTTTTACTCGCTACGGAGTAGAGGAAGTTATGCAATGCTGAGCGAAAAAACGGCACATTTTCGGCAGAAAAACTCTTGATTACAAAGCCCTGGTAACGAAAAAGTGGATAAATCCAGTTGTTAAATAGAGAAAAAAATCCTCTAACACGTGGTGTAACCAGAATTCGTGTTTGGTGAGTCGTTGATGCCGCAAATCGAATGACAGCAAAACGTTTGTCTGTCTGTCTATGAACAACGCTAGCGGCTAAGCCGTTCAGCCTATTTTCTCTAAAATTGATACTCCCCTATCGATCTGGTTGATGTCACGGTCCCTAGAATTTGAAACCGATATTTTAATTTCATGAGACACTTGACATGAAATCCCCGGGACATTTTCCAAGAGTTTTCAAAAAAACGACTCTATCGTTTTTGATTAAATTTTGCTGTTGGATAGGGTGAAGGACGTTTAATAGAATGGTGCGGGACTCATGTTCGTTGAAAACCCTGATTTTCCAAAAGTTGTAAAAGTTCAAATTTTTTTCGAAGTTTTCCTTCAGCTAAATTATTAAAGGTAGTGATTTTTCCCTTGATGAAATCTGTTCCTCAAAGATGTACTATTTTCAAATAACATCATGTACAACTTTTCAAAAGTTTTAGTACTTTTGCATGAAAGTAGGATCTATCGTAGCGCAACTAGTTTCGATTGTGATTATTAAGGAAGCGAGGCGAGGTCGGGAAATGTTTGATTTCCACTTGCCCCCAAAATGAAATGTTGAGCCTTGATCGGCAGCGGAGGCGAGAGGCTCCTTGTGCCGTGCCGGGGCCGGGGCCTGGGGCGAGCCGCGTGCGGAGCACGGGGGCCACGCGGTCTCTATTAATTCGGGGCGCATTGTGCAGCTCGCCGCAGCTGCCAAGCGGAGCGCGCCCCTGCGCCCCCGGCGGGAAACGCCCCCTCCCTCCGTTCCATTTCGCCAAATCCCGTCTCTCCCCGCGCCGCCATGCGTCATCGCCTTCGCCTCCGCGGCGCCCATTCAACTCGCACCGTGAGGGCTCCCGTGCGAAGGCGGCACGCGTGATTGATTCGCCGCCCCGCCATCCATCACGGGCTTATGAACGCCGCCGCCGCCGCCGCCGCCGCCGCCGCCGCTACGGTTTAGGGCGGAAAATTACGGGATCGGCGCCGGCAACACGCAGCCTCGGAAGCGACGAGGGAGGCGCGAGTCTTTCAAGTGCCGAGCAGCCAGCGAACGGAACCACTCGATGAAGTGCTTGCAGGTGACCGCGATAGCCTTCCTGCTTTTTTTGATTTATTTATTTGTTTATTTATTTGTTTGTTTGTTTATTTTCTTATTTATTTATTTACTTATTTATTTATTTAAGTAAACTAACCACACATTTTAAAATAAACAAAACAATTTTAAACACTACTCTATTTGCAGATGACCAGGCCATTTTTAGTACTTCAGAAGACGACCAACAGAGAGCTGCCCATTACCTCGAGTTAACAGGGAAAAATTATAACTTAAAGATATCAACCTCTAAAACGAAAACAATGGCATTCCAGGGGAAAAACCATATCAGATGTAAAGTAGTGATAAACGGAAAAAGTATTGAACAAGTAAACAACTTTAATTATTTAGGATTTAACATCTCATACTGCGACAAAAAAGATATAAACATAAAGATCCAAAAATTCCAGAAATTGTGCGGTACTATACGCAGAGCACTAAGACAAAAGACCAGACAAGACACCCAACTAAAATTTTACAAAACTATGGCAGTCCCAATGCCAATTTATGGATGCGAAAATTGGACAGTCAATAGGTCAGACAGATGATCGAAGCGGCAGAAATGAGATTCCTGAGACCATTAGCAGGATATACACTACTAGATCATAAGAGAAATGAAGACATCACAGGTGAACTACAGATCTCCAGCATACTGGAGAAGATCGACTCAACAAGGAAGAATTGGCTCGAACACCTAACCAGAATGCCACAAGAACGGCTACCCAAGACTATCCTCAAATACAAACCAAAGGGGAAACGACCCAGAGGCAGACCCCACACAAGATGGAAAGAGACTCTTGAGAGCGGAACGGGCCACTAGGCCCAAACCTTGTAGCTGATGATGATTTATTTATTTATTTACTTATTTATTTACTTATACTTTCTCGTGTACGTACGCATATGCGGGTTACTACATGCAGTTGATTCTTCGCTGTCCGGGAACTGCTATACGCAGTGTACAGAAAAAATGTAATGCTTCGAAAAATCGTTTTCAATATTTTAACGGAAATATACGATTTGGCATCCCCTCAAAACGTAAGAGGTTTAGTTTTTAAACGTCCGTCCTTCTGTGAACAACATTGTGGCGCATAAACTATTCGTTGGATCTCTCCAAAATGAATATTACCCGATGGAGATGACCCGACTTCAATCCCTGAGATTTTCGAAAGAATTCTTAAAGTTTTAGGAGTAGTTTACGTGAAGCCCCTGGGACATTTTAAAAATTTTCTCAATACATACTTACATTACGAACATTTTTATACATAATTTCATTTGTGAGTACAAGTGACTGAAGTGACTTTCAGTCGAGTTTCTCGAAAACTCAAAAGTTTTCTGAGAAAATGTGCTCGAAATTGCGCGTTTTCAAAGAAGCTCAAACGACATTTTTTCAAAAACAATTCCAGTTTGCCTTAGGCCGCCAAAACCCACCTTTGTGGCATATACATGCTCTGCCAAATCCCTACACTAGCATGCACTGCGCTACTGCGCATGCCCGGAGGCCGGTCGGGAGCGTAAGCTTCTCCGAGCTGGGGCGGTGGCCCGATGGTGGGAGATACCTGGTTAGGGAAAACCCCACTAGCCGACGGTAGGTCTGTGTCGGATCTCGCCATCCAGCGGGGGAAGATCACCACCTCGCCAGGAAAAATATGCACTACATTTATGGGACTAATGACCTTAGCAATTGACGCTCCCGGAATCACTAACAATTAATCAATATTATTAAGGGATCTAAAAATTGAGAAAATAAAAAAATATTCCTGCAGCTGCAATGCCGAAAACTAACCTAGACGAAAGTCATTAGGAAACTTGTGCAAGAAAGTTTGTGCCATTCTGTACTACCACTAGTTTCATTCTACTAGTATTGCAAGCAATGCTCTTAAAATTAACATAAGAATTCATAGGTATTGTCATAAAATTGCTTTATATAGGTGAGCTAGTTTGAAAAAGCCGACTCCGAAAAAGAAAGTTTATTTTGAGAAGAGATTAAATCAGAGAGATGGCGACATGAAGTGTTAGCTGCGATTAGAGCTTGTGACCAACATAAATTGTAGTGCAACGCACGCAAAGACAACATAAAGATAAGTTTAACGGATATTCAAGCGTATCCCAAGCCGCCAACAGATATAAATCTACAAGAGCGACTTGACCATGTATAAGTTTAGATTCTTCGTCACGGGGAAAACCTTTTCTCTCACACTGATTATTCTGCTCTCCCTTATTTAGTTCATTCTGCTTTTGTAATATACAAATCTTCAATTAAATGAAAAGACACTTCCCTATAACTCTAATACCGTGATACATACTGCTTTGATTCTTTCTGCAGGTTAAATTACTGTTCTATCCACATTTTTCTTAATGCAGTGTATGTTTCCTTCGTACTTTATATGTTTAACATACTCTTTCTCGATCATTTAGTATTTAAGATACAGCATCTCTACAAATTGCCATAACCTTGCAAATGCCCCAAACTTTCGAGGTCTACAAGTAATTGTGATCTTTACTCTGTGGTGTTTGAATAGCCTTGTAGAAGAAAATAAATTTTCCTGTGCATTATAATCATCAGAAGTTATTGACTGTGATGCCAAAAACTAATAAACTTTCCTAATATAGCTATAATCAGTTATCGCTTTTATTTTTAAAATAAGTTTCTTTATAGAAAGGTTAAAGGTATTAACGTCAAGAGGTCGATTAACAGCAAATAACAGTCAAAATGATTGCATTATGTATTAATAATAACTGGACATAAAAACAGTAAATGTTAAAATGTTATAATAAAAATAATATAAAATCAAATTTAAAATATAATAAACATTTTAGATAACAATACCTGGAAAATAGTGTTTAGTACATGTTGCTATGACTTGCTAGAGCAGTTTGTCTACTAGCTGATTCCGATGCCTTTACATTGACCCGCCGTTGTATCAACGCTGCAGCTACTACACGGACCAGATAGAGCTGCGCCCCTCAAAATACGCCCACTCCTCTGCCGCCCAAGTCTTCCCGCCGCCCCCGCCTCTACCACGCAACGAGAGCTCCTCCCACGGCGCAGCTCTCTCCCGCCCGCGCGACGCAGAGGAAGGCGCTGGCAGCGCACCCACGTGGACATTGGGAAAACCCTTGGAAAAAGCAAAGGGTGACGGAGGAGCTATGGAAAAAAAGCAGCGAGTCATATTGTCGCCTTGTTCAGGAATACGTTCATTATTAAATTCTTGGCCATCCGGGAGACGTTAGATTATTATTATTATTATTATTATTATTATTATTATTATTATTATTATTATTATTATTATTATTATTATAGAGGTCTCTCGGCCAACGACGCGGCGTCTCCCGGGTAGCCAAGAATTTATTGAATCGAGCTGCGGAAGCTTACGTGGGCGTACGTCCTTATTGTTGAATATCACATACGATCCCGCCGGGAAAGGTGGCTCAGGGCATCAACCGATGTCACTGCGGTGCCTCTCACCCGGAAATCCTAGACTCCTGAACGCGCAGTCTCTCGATTTTTGACACTAAGCAGATAGGATTTTCTGACACTAGCTTGAAGATAGGTGGAATTCAGCCGCTCTGGAGGAGAATTCTGGCAGCCGGCTGCTCTGATCGGCAGTTTTCTGTGCTTTCTCCGACCAATACCGGGCAAATACCCTAACAAATGGGTCACGGACCGCGCGCGAGGTTTCATCCCTCTTTCTTGTCCTATCATCACCCCCTTACACACACACAATTACGCTCACATGCACTTCACTACCACACATGTCGGGAGACCGGTCGGGAGCTCAGAGCTTGTCCGTGCTGCTGGGGCGATGCCACGTTGATGGAAGACACCTGTTTAGGGGAAATCCCCGCGGATTGGCGTCGGCCGGCGCCGGATCTTACAAGTCAGAGAGATAAGATCACCGCTACCGCGAATGAAAAATGCACTGCATTTACAGGACTAATGCCCTCAGCAGTTCACGCGCCCCTAATCACTAATCAATCAATAAATCAATAAAAAACAAATCGTTCCACAATCTCGGCTATTGCTGCTAGCGTGCACACGCGTCAATCCAGGGTTACGTTGGCTTCGAACAGTGGCCAACCAGTTGTTTATGAACGCTGGCGTAAACGAGAAGCACCTTTCTACTTTTACACATTAATCCGCCTCAATTTCTCCCTCTTTTCATTGCTACCCTTCCCATGCGCCCCACTTGCTCTTCTACCCCGCCACAGCTCTGTTCCTCCACCAATCCCATACTACCTGCCCGCTTCCTATCTGTCGTCACCTTGACCAATCCCGCTAACGTTTTTCTCCCACACATAAGGCGGCCTCGCTAGTCATTTGCCAGTGGTGCGCTCTGAGGAACGGCACATGTTGGCCGAAACCGTCACCACAACAGAGACGCGGCTCATCGCGAATATCCTAGAAAATGTGTTGAATAGTGTTGCAGGGGTTAACGTATAACGTAGCCGCTACTGTGTAACGACTGCGCTGAATGGTGTTGCATGGGTGAACGCGAGCCGGCTCTGTGTAAAGGCTGGGTTGAACGGTGTTGCAGGGGTGAGCGCTAGCCGGCGCAGTGTAAAGGCTGTGTTGAATGATGATGCAGGGGTAAATGCGGGCTGGAGTGTAAAGGCTGCGTTGAACGGTGTTGCGTGGATGAACGCGAGCCGGCGCTGTGTAAGGCTGTGTTGAACGATGTTAAAGGGGTGAACGCGGTGTGAAGGCTGTGTTGAACGGTGTTGCAGGGGTGAACGCGAGCCGATGCTGTATTAAGGCTTTGTTGAACGATGTTGCTAGAGTGTGAAGGCTGTGTTGAACAGTGTTGCGGAGGTGAACGCGAGCCGGTGCTGTATTAAGGCTTTGTTGAACGATGTTGCTGGAGTGTGAAGGCTGTGTTGAACGGTGTTGCGGTGGTGAACGCGATGTGAAGGCTGTGTTGAACGGTGTTGCAGGAGTGAACGCGAGCCGGTGGTGCAGCCGCGCCGTGACGGCGCACGGCGAGGGCTTCCTGCAGACGCCCGCCTACCCGCAGTACTACGTGGGGGAGCTGCGCTGCCAGTGGTCGGTGCGCGCGCCGCCCGGCCAACGCCTTCTCCTGCGCCTGCTCGACGTCTCCCTCAGAGGTACCTCTTCAAAACTCAAAGCCGTACAAGCAGATTTAAGGTCTCTGACAGTGTCCAATATGTCTGTTAACCAGTTGTAATTTTCGATTCCCGTAAAGAATAAGAAGTCATATAAGTAGTTTGTTTTGTTTTGTTTTGTTTTGTTTTGTTTTTTAATCGTGAGGCCCCGACATCAACGAAGCGACCGAAGTGAGTTTCTTTTCTGGTCACAGTTGTTTGGCAGTTCTCTTCGATGATGAATTGTCGTTGGGTTGATAGAAACATAGAGTGACATGTTGACAAAATAAAGTGAAAAAGCTCAAATATTTAATATTCTATCAATTAATACAGACAGATTATTTAGATACAGAATTTTGAAAAATGCAAACTTGAAAGTTATCGTGTATTTCTGCTCCAGAAACTCCGCTTACTGCATTAAAGCGTAAATTTGATGGAGAAAAGAATGTTGGCAATAATGAAGATGGAGAAAAGAATTTTGGCAGTGATTTCAGACTTCTAATTCATTTCTGAAATTGTTAAAACATATTGTTATTGTTTAAATAATGTTAAACTTCACGTTTGGGGAATGATGCTAAAAGAATAATGAAGGGTTGGTGGTTCCGAATGCTTTGTTTGCACGATTATATAAACTTTTGAACTCTTGAATTTTGAATATTTGCACGAAGTTTTGTTCAGTGTGGTAGTCTGTGTTTACCATATACATTTCCAACTCCCATGGGCACCAAACCAGCCATGTTCTTATGAAGGGAAAAACGTGAAAACATCTGGATCTATTGCAATGATGAAATGGGTACCACATGAACACCACACACTTCCATGGACACCATACACAGCCATGTTTTTATGGAGGAGAAATCAAATACAAAAACTACCTACGCTCTATTTCGGTGATGAGATGAACCCAATTCCCGACGTCGCCAAACGACTGTTATCAATAGTTACAAGCATTCGAAAGTCATATCTGCGTTTGCACAACAGCACATTACGTCCTTCTCCAATCGATTGAAAGCAGCCCGTCGGTACGCAGGTATTGCTTAACGCGCTGGCGCCCTCCCCGCTCACCTTCGGCGCGCGGTGGCTCTGCTCGCACAGGCGGCTACGGCCCCCAAGCCCAATCGAAAACTAGTGGCGCTACAACACCACACATTTTCTCGCATTATTGGTCACGGCTCCACAATATTACACTACTGCATCAAAATGCATTTGTTTCCATGGCGAAATTCGAACTCAGGTCCATGAGGTTAATCGCCGAGCACTTTACCGCTACACCATGTTCTCACATGGGCCGACGCTTAAAAATCTAATTCTTTCCCATTATTTCCAACACGCAATTTTCGAAAAAATACAGAGTTCAAAGAAAGTAAAACAAGAGCCATTGTTTTAAGCGTACCTTGTTTTATCCGAGGGGGGGGAAAATACGGACGGTTTTTTGTAAATTTCTAGAATAAATTACAATAATTTTAAGCATAAATTACGTGAAAAATACTTATTTTTGAAACAAAATTGTACATGGCCTCGTTTTTAGAACTGATTTTTTAAACACTACGAAGACAATCTTTACTACGATTGTTTTTACAGTTCCCGCGATGTACAATGGCTATGACTGCACTCAAACATAAAAATGTTCTTAATCTTTTCAAAAATTCAGCAGGACAAGCAATATTTATATTTAAAATCGGTTCATTAATATAATTTCAAATTGTGTAAACATTTTTTTTGTAAATATTATACAAATAAGAGCGTATTCTCATGACATATTTTTATCCCTTTCGTCAGTTTCTTTACATACGTATTTATGTAATATTTTGCCGTTTCATACAATATAATTTTCCGGATCCCCTAAAACGTATCAAAATATTATTTCAGAAGCATCCAGCTCATCAGGAAATTGTACCGACCGCCTAATAATCACAGAAGATGGCCGGGAACGCGAACGCATGTGTGGTGAACAAGAGGATGTCATCGAGGTAGTTTCAGAAGGCGACAGCTTGGACGTAACTATCCTGATAGGCAGCAAGACCCTCTTTCCCAAAAGAGGAGTTCTCCTTCATTACAAAGGTGATAAAATACTCTTCTATTCGTTCTCCTGTTTAACATTATCCCCATAACGTCTTGTGCAGTTTTTCATCCAACCACAAGCTAATGTTTCTTTATCCTTGCTTAACTAATATTTCTCTACCTATGGAGAATGCATACTCCCCATCGTGATCTCAGGATTTTGGCACGAATTTCAAATTTTTAAACTGATAAAATTGGTTTTCACTATCGACCACATTGTTTAAAAAAGTTGTGAGGGAGGAATGTACGTTATAGAATGTTTTAAGACACATTTTAGGGGCAAAACTGACACTACTCCAACGTTATCGCGACGAAAATCAATTTCAAATTTGTTTTTCTATTTGAATTTTGGCGTCAAAATTGGATGACAAAAATACCTTCAAATTCAATTATTTTTTCCAGTCTCGGCAATTTTTTTCAGTCTGTTACATGCAATAGAAGCTAAAAAAAAACACATGAAAAACATGTTTCTTGTATCTCTGCAAGAGATGGCCCTAGGACGCTGATGGTTTTGGGAATCTACGGTAATTTTTATACTCTTTCCTAGGAACATCGCGATTATCGGTTTGGTTTGGGGGCACTTTTCGCCAACTTATTCGGGTATATCCTGTGGGTTCGAAATTACTTTGTTTTTTAAGGCAAGCATTAAAGTTTAACATAAAGTGAACTAATAGAATAAATATTGTTCATATTCAAATGTACTTCTGTTTAAGCTCTGGACTGTGTTCACCCTACACCTCCAAAAGATGGTTACATTGTATACAGGAATGACACGTATGGTGAATACATGTGTTGCCTGGATTTTGCATTCCCTGACACACTGAACAGACATAGAGTTCTTCAGTGTGTGAACAATAATACCTGGAATAATACTCTACCAAATTGTATCCGTAAGTATAATAGTGGCTTTCTTTGAACTTTGGTTGTAGCGAAGCTGGGCATTATAAAATGAATTGAAAACTGTACAATAACCTTACGTTAACTGATAATATCTTTGTACAATATGTACTGTACAGTCAAGGGAAATATTTTGCACATAAAATTGACCTGCCTTGTTTTTTTCTAGCTATAAGTTTTTCTCAAGCTCATTTTTATTTCCCTTTTCTGTCAAAAAATGCATTATTTTCCTGTTCTATATTTCCAGAACATTCAGGCATAATGGATGGAAACTACAATGTGATAGGACCAATGAGACTGAATTCTGATGTTAATAACACAGTATACGCATCAGTCTTAAATCATTCAGATCTCATGTTTGGTAAGTCAAGAACAGGCCAGGATATATTAATGTTATTTGACACAACTTGGGGGAAATTGACAGCAAAATTAGACAAGCTCTATTAGAAAGAATCAATTTCATTTTCCTTTTCTGATGGAAAAGAGAGGAGACTCATGGAAAACTAGTAGTGCTACAGCAGTAAATATTTTCCAGTATTATTTGTAACTGTTACTATAATAGCATAATACCCGTTGAATCCGCAAAAAGGTTAGCCTGATCTGGGAAACGATCTCAGGCGCATAGGCTCCGCAAACAGTCTAACACCCATGACACCACCATTATACGAACGCTCCCGACGCATCAAAGAGAATAGAGCTTTTGCAATTTTCGAAATTTTTAACATTTTAGTAATAATTGGCCGTATTATTAAACAAACTTTGCTCTATTCGCGCAGATTTTAAGCCCAAAATTTGTAGCAGTTTATAAGAAAATCTGGTCATTTATTTTTTTAATTATCACAATTTAATTCGAAATTACGTAAAAACTATTCACATTTTCAAAAAAATTGTACATAGTAAATAAAGGTATAATTTTGAAGAAGAATGTTATCAAGACACTAGTGTAACTAAAACATCACTTACTTTCGCACCCTTAGTAACGGTTACGTAATATTATTATTATAACGCAATTTCTGTCCATATCAACACATCTCAGTCAATGGGCATTGGCAACAATGGGCGTATATTCGATCAATTCTAGGGAGAAAGTGAAATCTCTTTATTCAATAATGTAGTTGTACAACCTCTGAAAAAAAAATAACTTTTTTAAAAAATTAGAGATTTTACTGAAAATTGGAATTTGGATTTTTTTTTAAAATAAGCGTATTACTTTCTTCAATTAGAAAGAATTAAAAATTGGAACCATTTTTGACAACTGTCATGGAGGCTTAATGTTTAGTATCCCCGAAAACTGAAATATCCGTTTCAAATTCGAGGGGCCGCTACGTCAACCAGATAGAGGAATTCGGTGAAAACCATGTGTACGCTAATGTATTTCTCACAGGCAGATTGTGCAAACTTTTGTGGGTTTGCAAGGGCCCATGGAAGTGCGGATTCTGACTACACGAATTCAAAAAAGTAATGTGCTACATAGAGAAGCAAGGTAAATCCACTTTGATTGAATCAGGAACACAAAACGGATTTTCTGTCGAAAAATCGGCTCGTTTTCCTGTAACATTACTTTACTTTATCTTTCAACGAAGTTTATACGATAAAGTAAAGCATGATTTTTCAGTAGACTTCTGGCGAACATTCTTAGGTAAATTAATTGTAATTTTGATGTTCGATATTTTATTACTTATGCAGTGCCGAATGTTCCGGAAGTGCTACAGCATACTAGATGAACTCAAAACAATTATTACAAAATATCGAATTGTTTGTTTAATTCATCTACCAAAATGCTGGTAAAGTGTAAAACAATTGCATTTCGCCTTCGATTTTTCTTAACGCGCGCGCCCACGTCTGGAGCAGTCTGCTCAAGGTTGGGCTGTTCTCAACGGGAGAGCCTGATGAAGCCGCGAAGAGCATGGGGGTGATAGGGGAGGGAAGATGGGGAATGTCGACGGGATGCTTTTTGCGGGAGAGTCCGGGATGATAGGATTGGATTTGAATATGTGGGGTAAATAAGTTTTGGAATGTTGGGTTGGTGGGAAAATTTTGGGTCATGGTTTTGGCGGAGTCATGGGTGTAGGTTAGGATGTGAGGGATGTTGTGTAAGGAGCGGATGACCTGGTGTATAGCGGGAGTCGGAAAATAAGGCGGATTACTCTCTTTTCGGTTTTGGTCAGGTAGTTGAGGTTTGGTCAGGAATGTCGCTGTCCAGGTGGGATGCGCATAGGCGAGGATGAATCGGTAGGAAAACAAGATGAGGACTCTTTTCTTCGGAAGGATGGTTTGGTTGGATAGGAGCGGGTAAAGGACGTTTATGATGCGGTGGGTTTTGGTGACGGTGTGTTGGATGTGACAGGACCAAAGGAGCTTCTGGGAGAAGGTAACATCGAGGTATTTAACTTGGGATTGTCAGGGCATGAGAATTTGGTTGATTCTGAGGGGTGGAGGGTTGAATGGTTTGTGTTTTTTTTTTTTTTTTTTTGTGGGAGAAAAGGATCGCTTGGAATTTGGTAGGGTTGATGCTGATGTTGATTTCTTTGGTCCAGAGGTAAAAGGAATTAAAAGCTTTTTGAATGTGTGTTAAGGATTCTCTGAGGGAGAGGTCGGGGTCGAAGAAGGCAAGGTCATCAACGTAAAGGGTTTTGACACCGGGGGTCGTTGGGATGTCATTAATGTAGAAGGAGAAGAGGGGAGCTCTGAGGGACGCCGGCTTGGAGAGGGCATTTTTTCGAAGTTTTAGTGAGGTGAAGGATATAGAAGGATCAGTTGGTAAGGTAACTTCTGATGAGGGAGTATAAGTGATTAGGGACGTAGGGGCGAAGTTCCAACAGAAGTATTTCGTGGGATACTATGTCAAAATCCTTGGGTGAGGTCGGTGAGGATGGTAGGTGTTTCTTTGGGAATTTGCAGGAGCTGGCGATTGTTATTGCTAGGTGGAGGGACTGTAGGGCCGCAGAGCGGCCCTCGCGGAAACCAAATCGGTTAGGGACAATTAAAGAATCGAGGAGAGGGGTGAGCCGGAGAAGGAAGATTTTTTCTAGGATTTTGCCGAGGATGGGGGAGGGGCGAGTCTGTTGGGGCGGAAGTTGGACGGCAGTCGGTGGTCCTTGTCAGGTTTGGGAATCATGGAGACGCGGGCGGTCTCCCAGGCGGTGAGAAAATATGAGATTTTGTGACGAGTGTTGAGGATTAGGGTAAGCAGGCAGCAGTAGAGAATGTAGTCTTCATTGTGTCCATTTTAGTTCAGTTTTATCTTCGTCTCGTCTGTGTTGATAGTAATGACTCTGTAGTTGTGGCTTGTGTTTTGTCTTATTGTTGGGATTATTTCGCCTGGGAGGGTTTAAAAGGAGATTTTTGGAATAAGTAGTGGTTTTCTTGTAGGACCGTTTGATGTGGTGTGCGAGGTGATGGATGGATTTGTCTATATATATATATATATATATATATATATATATATATATATATATATATATATATATATATATATATATATATTAAAATACGAAGTTCTGTTAAAAATAATTAAATTGTTGAGAAATTATAAAATGTATAATTTTGAGATTAAATTTCTTGACAAAAGAGAAGTCTTACAAAAATTTAGTTTAATCTTAAATTTCCACAATTACTCTCCATTTATCTCCCACTTGCATCACAATAACTACAAAATGAATGACTCCCCTCTCTTGAGGATGTGGCATAGTTTATGGATGGCCCCTAAGAACTATTATTCAAATGGATTTGTAATTAATTTAATTGTGTAATTTTAAACCACTAAAATTACTTTATCAAAATATTTTTGCAATTATAATATAGTATGATTGGGAAGGAGAGTATAATGTATTTAACCTCAAGCACAGCAAAAGGTAGCTATGCTGCTACTGTCAGCATAGAGCTGGTTTTGAGCACCAGCCGCTACTATTTAAGTGCATGTTAACTCATTTATCTTCCTGCTCACACCTGCCGCACACACGCCCACATACACACACACACACACACACACGTGCATATTCACACATCCTTTAATAAATATTTCAAAGAACTGTTGTTTGTTGTTATTTCTTTTATTTTAACAGATGTTCTACTTCCAACCATCATTATATGTGTACTATTGGTTGGCAATGGCGTGATATTGTTTGTTATCTACTACCTAAGAAAAAGGTAAAAGTTTGAATTCAGCATTTGATGTCATTAGTTAGTACTTTATGCATGTTTGTGCTGTGTTTTAGTATCTTACACTTGCACCTAAATTACTTTTTATTTCAATATAATGCATTGCACCTAAAAAGACACTCCGTTTAATCAGAATTTGAAACAGAGGTGATGAATAAATCTTATATTTAATAAAATAATATTCATGAGCAGTTCTGCCCACATATATATTTTACAAAACCAATACTAAGAATCAAATTTTTGAACTTATAAGAATAAAAATATTTTTTCAAGTAATTTAAGAAATGTTTATAGAACAAGCTTCTATTAAAAATCAATAACAATATTCAACTGTATTAACAATTTACTTATACCTACTAGGAGATTGTCCAGAAATGTTGAAGAAGAAGCCGGAGCAATTTGTCAACCACATGATGCCACAGAAAGGGCAATCAGCGTGTAATGAAAATCATCATGAGTTTAATTAAATATGTATTTAGCTATTTAAGAAAGCTGTACAAACCATCTAGTCTTTTGAATGTATTTCAAGCTCATACAATGTTTTGAGTACTAAGCAACACCACTGAAAATGGCACTGCAAACTTCAAACAAATTTGAAACCTATACGGTTGATGTATAGATATAAGTGACTTCAATATTCTGCAATATTTGCCATTCCAAAAGACCTCTTATTTATTAACACAGTAAATTGTACATTGTTAAAATAATACTTAACTTTTGATACTGGGGCATTTGGACTGCTAAAAATAATTACAGAGGTATAAAAAATAATTTTCATGGGAAATGTCAATATATCTCAGTGAGAATATGTTTTCAATATAAGATGTATTGTTTGTCAATCAAATGAGGTACAATTATAAGTTTTTTCAGAACCATTTGTTTTTTGAAAATGAATTATAAATGGCCTAGTGATATTTATATATTTCCCCCATTATCCTAAGAATTTATTATAGATTGCTCTATTCATGTATACAAATTTCAGATTAATAACTATCATTCCTCCAGCACCAAATTTCAACATTGTGCCTGGAAGTCTTTGTTTAAGGACACTAAATGCTAAGTAGTACAGAACATTCTGAAAAAAAAAAACTACTATTATGAATCTGTGATCTCAGGGAACACTATTAATTTTGTACAAGTACAGTAAACTAAATAATGACAGAATTCTTATCTTTCTTAGTATTTATTTGTTACTGTTCTCAGCACTACTGTTTATGATATACATTTACACAACACGAATGTTGATGTCTGATCTGTTTGCTTGCTCAGTGTATCCCCTGCATTGAAAACATTAGACACCTGTGGAGTAGTAGTTAATTCTCCTATGATCACATTTACACCAGATATCTATACACAGGTTAAAAAAGACCCAGGACGCAGAGATGGCCTGGGTGCAGCGCCTCAGCAGCGTTACTTAGAGCACCTGACTGTGAAGAAAAGCGACAGCAAAGACAAAAATCATGGGTTCTAGTAATAACTGTCTTGTTTACTGCAATTAGACATAACTGAGCAAATAACAATGCATCAAATTAATATTCAAAATAGCCCACACAATTGTTTATTATGTAATAGAATATGTCAAGTTGAGTTTACAGAATTGTACTTCAAGCAGTTGTACATGATCAGAAAAATACACATGTGTGATTGGTTGATAATAGTTAAGTGTAAATCCAGTTAATTATTGAAACTCAAATTCTCTGAAAATAATAAATTAGAAGTATGTTTTAGGAGTTGTTCTAAATTTTGAAATTAAAAATACGTAGTTCCAAAATAGATGATTGCATGGCAGTCTTGTCTACCATTTTCAGAATACATGATCCATGAACTGGGTACAACACATAATGAAAAAATATAAATAAACTGTCCCATTCACACATGACTCCTCTTAAATAGATTTCAAATAATTCTGCAATCAGCTTCAAAATTCCCTACCATGTTTCTTTCAAAATAAGATGAATGAATAAAGCATAGAATTTACTGTTATAAGTGTATTAATGTAAAATTCATTTTATAATAAAGAGATGGTGAACTCTTGTGTGTTTTGTTACTAACCCTTGGACTCTCCTCTTATTGTTCTGACAAAAAAATGTATTGTTGCATATGAAATAAAATTGTATGATTCAAAAATTTCATACACACAATTTAAAATGTTTTCATAAAGGCAGTGGCGGTACATACCAACAGCATAATGCAACTCTGAAGAAGTGAAGACTGAGCTAGCAACTTCTTTGTTCAGTGACTGAAAAATATAAAGCAAAACTACATTGATTTGATTTTGTTACAGCAATCCATGGGATACATGGAAGTAATTGACTATTTATTCAAAATGAAACAAGACAGACAAGTGTATAAAGAGTGAATATTTTGTGAAAAAGAAGAAAGCATTTCAACAAATGCATACCTGATGTTATTTCTTTTTAAAAATTTCAATCATTTGAAGTGTATAGATTACACATCGAAATGTTTATTTCTTTAGTATTACAAACTTTTATAAACAACATGTTTCTCAGAGATGATGCCAGAGAAAAGAAATCATGCACATATAGTTCAACACTAAAAGTACAGAAACAATAAATGTAGCAAGTCCATTACAATTGTTTTCCATAAAATACAGCTTATTTGCAACTTATAATTGGACTTTTATTGCTATTTTAGAAATGGGGGAGACAAAGGTTAAGTCATCATATATTTTAAATTCTGCTTTTTGTAAAGATAATAAATAACTTTAATGAATATGTTCTATCTATCAATAGAATACACTTAGTCAATGCTCCTAAACATATAATCTTCATTTTTTTTAAATTAATTTATTTACTGAATATCAAAACAGTTTAAAACTGTTTGATGTGCCAATGGGAGAAGTGTATTCAATGCAAGTTTTCTTAATTCTGGGATCCATACCCTAAGTCATATAAAAGTTGAATTCAGAATTCAAAAGGAAATGTGCAGCAAGAATTTATAAGAAAATGTTCGCTCCAGTTAATAAAAATTATTTGCAAAAGCAAATCAGCTATAGATTTGGGCTCTCCATATCCCTCATCTTGCCCTTCATGAAGAAATCAACTTTCTGCAGCAGCAACATGGAGAACAATAATTTGAATAACTATATCTCTCAAGTCTTCTATAACACAAGTCTTCTAAGATGTGCACAGATAGTGAAGATACATTTATGCCATGAAGTAAATCAAGGGCCCATCTCAGCATTTCCTCAAAGTATCAGCGAAACTGAACAAAAAACCTGATCAAGACTGACCCAATATGGAACCAATTTAAAAATCTAATACTGTACTATTTACAGTATCTCTCTAGCAAAGAATATTTGTATCATCCACAAAGAAAACTGTTCTTCCATTTTGAATTGTCGAGGACATATTGTACATGTAAAAGGGCCTAAAATAAATCCCTGTGAGACTCCATGTGCAATTGCTAATAAATCAGAATGGCGTGTTTATAACGTTCCAACATTCCAGTATGGTATTTCTACTCTCTGAGATCATTGTTTAAGGTACGAACACAACCAATCTAAAGCAATACCACGAATTCCATACAATGGTAATTTTGTAAGTTAAATGTTGTGATCAATGAAGTCAAAGGCTTTTGAAAGATCTAAAAATAATCCACTAGATGCTTCATTTTGATCCATGGATGAAGCAAGATCTTTAAGAAAAGAAAATATGGTAGTTTCCATAGATTTTGATTTTCTAAATTCATGTTGGCAATCTGAAAATGCCTCGTGTTTACTGAGAAAGGTTTCCGTTTGTAAGTAAAGAAGTCTCTAATATTTTTAAAAAAACTGACAAAATGGAAATTAACGAATTTTTTTGCTATCTGAAGAGCTGTGGATCTTAATCAAGTAACAGACTAATTCAAAAATTGTTTACGCTGACTATTGTGTATGCAGCCTACAACTGATGCAACTCTGCACTTTCAGAAAAGGGGTAGAAAATGCCCTGTGCCTGCCACAGCTAGAAATTAAATGACCCAATTCACCCTGGTTGCATGGTGATAACTTTCCCTCTTCTCTTCTTTTTTTTTTTTTCTTTTTTTTTTTTTTTTTTTTTTTTTTTTTTTTTTTTTTTTTTTTTTTTTTTTTTTTTTTTTTTTTTTTTTCAGCTGCTTACACAAAATCAAGAATTAATGGAGTTGAATCACACATGTCATAACCCTTCCCTTTCTTAGAATATTCATTCGAATTTTTGAATCGGATAAAAATCCCAAGAATAAAACTTTTCATACAACATTAATTTTCACTTTCAAATTTACAAACATATTTGTCTGTAACAGGTGCTATAAGTGGCAATAAAATTAACAGACTCCATGTGTATTGTAATCTACATTCATAATATCAAAGATGACAGTTTCTTGGACACACAGATCTGGAAATAAGGTGGGGTGACTATTTATTCTTGATACTACCAAAAAAAAAATTTAACTCAAATATGTTGAAGAAAAATTGTATTTTCACCATTTCAAAAGGTGTATGAATTGTGATTTTTCAATATTAGACTAAATACAATTGGGAGCATTTCTCCTTTTTAAGAAGTACAAACCTAATTGCTTTTCAGGATAACAAAAACAATAATTCTAAAAATGAAATATTACTTTGTTATAATCATTTTCAATCGTTACTTTAATCGTTTTTTCACGTAATTCATGTAGATTATCATGTAATGAAAGTAATCTAGACAAAACTATGTGGAAACAATTTTCAAGGAGAGCAATAATCATGACATATTCAATTACATAATTTTAAAAAGATTTACAACAGAGTGTATCTAAGGATTTCTCATTTCATTGCTTATTCACTACACATACATTTAATTTCTGTTAATGACTTAATAAATTATTTCATATTAATAGAAACCATTGCAATTGCTAAGTGCGGTGAGTATAACTACAGATCTTCTTCAAATTAACTTGTAGTATTAAAGAACCAGGAATCATAATCTACCAAGCTAAAAAGTACTTATTGCTGTAGCTGCAAACACTTTGCACCAGTATTCCAAGTGTGGTTTCAGTAAGCCATTAACATTGTCATCTTTTAATTATAGCCTGGAAAGGCATTCACATTATTCAGACAATTTGCAAGTGAAACTAACATAGATCAAGATCCAAGTTTTGAGATAAATCAAGTAAAATGACTTCTGCTTGATAGGAGATAAAAGCAGAGTTATTTTTTAATATAAAATAGGGTAACTTTGGAAATATTATAAATTATAATGAAAATTACATTAAATTTAATTATTATGTAATATTACATTAAATGCTCTAAGACAACTTTAACTTTCAAAAATCCAACTGCACTGCAGACGGTATGCTCGGGGTATAATTTAATGTATCACTTCAAAATTGTCACCACCTGTTTGTAGTTTCTCACTTGGATAATTTAAATAATGCTTCAAGCATGGGGGGAGGAGGACTTTTGTATCAAGCAGAGGTTTGAAAAATTTCGGTATTAATATTAATTTATCAGTCTGTAACAATAAATTCTTCCAAATGATCAAAATCCAGTCAAACAATAAAACTGTATATTTTGTTTATAACAAAATTAACATTCAGAGTTGAAATATTTTACGAATAAAACATATTCACTTTAGTCTTTAATGCTATATTTTCATGTATACTTGTCATTAGAAATTGCTTTTTATAGGTAAGCTTTTATGACAGAAATATACAAATTTGTGTTTGAGTAAATATAATTTCAAGTGAACTATTTGTGAATATGATTTATTTAAACCTTTTGTAGAAGTACACAGAACATGCCTACATCTGCATAGTTGAAAAGCAACTTCGCTGCACTTGCCAATCATAACAACCCACAAGGGCAGCACAAGGAGTCACGTATGGGCTATCCGTGAGACCCGCCTCCGAAGTCACGTGTAGGTCACAGTATAGTCAGAGTACATGGCAATATGGTTCATGGAGTAAACGAGAGTATACTGCGATTTTTTCAACTCTGCGCCTGACAAGTATCCGCTGTTGACAGATCCATCCAATCGAGAGGTTCTTCGTCATCATAGTGACGTCACTTTAGTGACGTTCACGCTCCCGATTAGATGAAACTGGAAACAGCAAATACCTGTCAGGGAGTTGAAAAAGTCGCAATGCAACGACACCCGAACGATATTGATGAAGTTTGTTGTCTAGGTTAAAAGGTTGTATTTAGAAAACGTTGTTCCCAAACGGTGAAATACTCTGATATTACTTCTGTCATTATTTTAACATATTATGTGTGTGCTTTGTGAATAGTGTAGTTAATCGTAATTTTTGGAAGTGTGGTGAGGTTATGTGTGAATATAGAACAATATAAACTGTTCGCAGTCGTGAATTTATTGAAAACTAACCATGGGAAAGCACAGGGAATCTCGACACGAAGAAAGTTCTAAACACAAAAGACATAAAGATGACAAGAAATACGAAAGCAGACCTGGAACTTCTAAAACTTCTTATAGCAAGCGTCATAAACGTTATTCTGATTCTGATTCTTCTGATGAGCAAAGTGGTGTTGAAAAGCAACGCCTCCAAGATTTGCGAGAAAGGGATGAATTTGCTGAAAGGTTGAAACTGAAAGATAAGGAAAAAACTAGAAATATAGTTACTGGGTTTGGTAAGTCATTCACATTTTTAATTTGAATAATGAAAATAGTTGTGTCATTTTCAAAGTTTGTGTTTTGTTACTTTTTATTCTAAAGCAGATAAAAAAGCTTATGAAGAAGCTGCAAAGAGACTCAAACTTGAATCTGATGATCGCAACAAAATAATACCAAAGCTGAGAATTGAATCCAGAAGGAAATATTTAGAGAAAAGAAAAGATGACAAAGTAGCAGAATTGGAAGCAGATATTATTGATGATGAATTCCTTTTTCAAGAAGATGAGTCAGTATTTTCTTTTATTTACTGAAGATGTAATTACATTTCCAATACATGTTTTGCCAGGAAAGTCATTTAAGCATAGAATATTCTTGTGAGAGAGACATTTCTCAGGTTGGGAACAAGAAATCAAATGTCTGTTCATGGGAACAGATTTGGAGATAATTAGAATATTTGTACTGATTATGAATTAATTTTGATGTTAATAATAAAATTAGAATATTTATTTATTCATGTAACATGAAAAACTTAAAAATTGTGAGTAATGTACTGTGGGAAGTGTAATCTGTCCACATATTAGTACTATAAATAAAATTTGTGTATGTTGTCAGTTTTTACACTTTTGTTTCTAAAGTCAGCCTTCATACCCTGATACCATATGTACCATATCTTCAATTAGTACACGTACAGTTGCTGTTCCTAGAATTATACAGTTCATAAAATATTTGAAAACTGTTTCCTTTAATGTTCATAATACTTGCAAACTTGCAGATTAACTGAACGTGAGAGAAAGGATCGAGAACATAAAAAAAAGTTACTTCAATTAGCAAAGGAACATGAAAAGGCTAGAGAATTGGAAAAAGTTCAAAGATATCATATGCCTCATGATGCACGCAAGGTAACAATATCTGCTTCTTTGACATGTAGCAATAGTGCATTCTGCAATATTTTTAGTATTTATTTGGTATGTTATAGGGAAAAACCGAAGAGAAGTATGAAGAGGTTGATGAACGTGAAAAGGCTCCTCACTATGAACAACGAAAATGGGAGGAAGAACAAATGTCGTCTGCTGTATTTAGATTTGGGGCGAGAGATGCCAAAGAGAAACGAATAAAAGATGAGGGAAAAGACTATGACTTGGTTTTAGACGATCAAATAGAGTTTATTCAAGCTCTAACCCTTCCTGGAACAAAGGATGAAAAAGACGTTAGTGCCTTGACTTTGTTGATTTGGTTTGTTTTTTAACCTTTAGAAAGATATGAGACTTTTCTTCATTCTTTACTGTTATATTGACTTACCCATAACAAAGGATTGTTAAGTTTCTTGCCATGGCTGATGTTTATTAGGGATTTTAAGGAATGCCACCTGTTAAAAATGATAAAAACAAATGAATTGTAACTAAAGATGGCTATATGAACAATTCCAAGAAAAAATATTTATTTATGTGATTTTTAAGTAGGTAGTATTTCAAAACAATTTAAACAACACACAGCTGATATTACAAAGAAAAGGGTTGATTGGTTAAAAACCTTGGCTGTTGTCTTTGTTTAATGTTCTAATGACAGTAATAACTATAATATAACATTTTGTTTGGCAGGATGAAGAAAAATTGTCAGAAACTCAGAAGAAGCGGTTGACACTTGAAGAGACCCGACGGAGTCTTCCTATTTTCCCGTTCAAAGAAGACCTAATACAAGCTGTGAAGGACCATCAGGTCTGAAACTTTAATTTTTTCTTTGAATTGATTTAAGACATATTAATTGAATAAAATGTTATTAATTTGCAAAGGTTTTAATTATCGACGGTGAAACTGGATCTGGTAAAACTACTCAAATTCCACAATACTTGTACGATGCTGGATTTACTAAAGACAAGAAGAAAATTGGTTGCACTCAGCCTCGCAGAGTGGCTGCCATGAGCGTTGCTGCACGTGTGGCAGAAGAAATGAGTGTTAAGCTGGGCAATGAGGTAAGTAGTTGTGGAAGCATTGAGGATTATTTTCAGAGAACAACAAGTGTTTCGTGATTCAGAAGTTTTTTGTTTTTTTAACACTGTGCTATATTCTTGTTGTTTCATACCATTAGGTTGGAAATAAATATTTATATGAATTTTGATAGTTAATATATATGTAGTACTTGTGCAATGAAAAATAAATTCATTGAACACTTCTATAATTACGTCTTATAATTTTCACTTTCAACTAACAAAATTAATTCTGAAAACAGGCATTTTCTTCTTTTATAGACCATAATTTCAAAATGTTGACATTACTATTCGGAAATATCTTATCTGATTACTATATTTAGGTATTTCTCTAGCATAAAGATAAGTAGATATTTGACTTGTTTTTCTTGTGTAGGTAGGATACAGTATTAGGTTTGAAGATTGTACATCTGAGCGGACAATTATCAAATACATGACTGATGGCACTTTACATAGAGAGTTTCTTTCTGAACCAGATCTTCAATCTTACAGGTACGTAATAAGCTTATTTTTGTGGATATGTACAGGTGTGTAGTAAGTACAAATGCAAATTCATGTTGACTATTTGAGTTATTGCTGCTGTATCTTAAGTAAAGATTGATAGTTGTAAATCGCCCCAAAAAAGGCAACCTTCATAAATTTAATAAATTGAGTTCTCAGAATTTGAGGGCATGTAGATTTTGCAGTAAAATCTGTTTAAAATGGAATTAGCCTGAAACCTGCCTTAACCGGAAAATTTCTCTGACTCATAAAATTAAATGGCATTTTATGTAAACGGTATAAAATAGAATGCAGAAACAGAATGGTTGTTCATGCTCTACAGGGATGAAAATCTTTATAAAATGTAATTCTTATAAATTTAGTGCAATTGGCAGAGAGAAGCGAGATTCTTATTGAAATGAATACATCTTGTTATAAATTCTCTATCCGCATACCACAATATGTAAGTTTTGAGAAAACTTGGAGTAAAGGTTTAGACATTCAATTCTACACATTGGGATGAAAAACATCAATTTTTTGAATTACACTGCCATCTTGCGGTGAATCTTTAAAATAAACACCCAACATCTAGATGTGGGGAATTGAAAAACACTAATATCTCAATTTCATCAGAAATGTGACATAGCATGTTATTTCCTTAAGCTCTTCATTTATTGGTGATTTCTTCCATAAATACATTATATGTTAATGTAGTTTGATAATTATAACAATCATGTAATGTACTACTTTCAGAAACGTCAATATCACAAGTGTCGTAAAATGGAAACCTTCCTAAACCGGAATGTTTTTATGCTATAGGTGTGGTGGTGAGTTATCGTTGGCATTTCTAATGAAATAATCATATGCATCGTTATTGCCAACAATATTATTTTAAAAAAAAGCAGCTTTCGATGGCTTAGCCATCATCATCAGTTTTCCGCTGTATGGAAGCTGTAGTTGTTTTCGTGGCTTCCATACAGCAGAAAACTGATAATGATGGCTAAGCCATCGAAAGCTGCTTTTTTAATAAATAATATTGTTGGCAATGACGATGCATATAATTATTTCATGTTTTTATGCCCCAATTGATTCCAGCTTAAGCAGATTTTACTGTAATATTTTACTGTACTGGCATTCCATTGGGCTATAATTTATTCCTTCTTTGATAAAAATGTTCTTTAAAGAAGTGTTTCTCTAAAGTCTCATCAATCTGAACTTTGTTTATCAAAATTTAAGTTGAAAGGTAATATTCATTTCACATTATTTGGCATGAAAATTCATGGAAATTATTCACATTTCGTCCAAGGTTTTACAGAATTTGGCAAAACATGTATCCGTTTTCCAAAGAAGTTGGTATATTTAAATTAAATATTTGGTTTATAGATTCTTTTGATAAAAGCTGCTTTTAAAACCTTAGTCAGTGCTTCCCAAACAATTATAATTTTGGCAACCATGCACTGGATGCTGTTATTCCAACTTCCAAATGTCTCATTTTCTGCAAGAGTACAATGAGGAAAATACAGTTCCTTTAAAAATGCTATTTAGGTGACTATTTATTGAATAGATATAGTAGTAAAGTAGTAGTATGTAGACTGCAAGCTAGTCTTGATTATCCTAATTGAATATGAACTGTAGTGGGGTGCCAGCCCTACGTAATTGATAATGGTCAAAATAATGTTGAAATTACCTTGAAGATAAATCGTCCAAGCTTAAACTCTTTCCTTTATTTTGTACTTTCACTTTTTTAATTAATAAATTTCTGGGGGGGAAAAAATCACCATAGTCTTTTGTGAATTGCCTTTGAATACAGATTAGTATAGTGTTGTGGGAGAATTTATGCGATGTATCTGTTTAAATATTAGACATTTCTTTTGATACACCCTTGGTGCATTTTTTTTTTCTTTTTGTTCTGTTACCTTCACAAACACACTCATTTATATATCCACATGTGATAAAATGTTATTGGGAGAATTTGTGAATAATGTTGAATAAAAAGAACATTTTGTCTGTTTTCTTTGATTTTGTCCAGTGTTATGATCATCGACGAGGCTCACGAAAGAACTCTACATACAGATATTCTCTTTGGATTAGTCAAAGATATTGCCCGTTTTCGACCCGATTTGAAACTTCTTATTTCTAGTGCTACATTAGATGCGCAGAAATTTTCGGATTTCTTTGATGAAGCACCAATTTTCCGGATCAGAGGTTTGTTCGTAAATTATGAACTCACTATATTAATGTGTAGAATATATTTTTACTTTTTCTCGTTGCTGGAAAATTTATATTTGAAATCATTGATACTAAGGGAATCGTATATAAAACCATTTATACATATGACCCTCAGAAATATGATGCATATTAATACAGTTGACTGTAATAGGCTTAAAAATGTTTGTTATTGGTCTTTTTTTTGTGGTCCCTGTTTTGTTACGATCAGATTGGAGAATGAACTCTATTTGGGTTGATGGAAGTCTTTTGACTGTTTAACTCAATATAGTGTGTCAGTATCTTTCCAGGTAGTACATTTGGTACTTGCACTTATTACGCATAATACTATTTTGATTGTGTTTTACTAATATTTATTTGAATATCAACAGTTTAATTTCATATTTTATATCCATCATTTGATAATAATGACCACACTGGTTTTAAGTATTAAAAAATGTGTTTTATATAATGTAAATAGTGAATTCAGCAGAGATAAATAGAATAGTAGAAATCCATACTAATTAGTTTATTATAATTATTGTAATTTACTTGATGATGACAAAAGTGTCATCAAAATGTACTACCTCTAAAATTACTGACATTGAGTATATTATGGCTTTCCATCAACCCCAACAGAAATCTTTCCCAATTTCATAATGAAACAAGGGACCATAGCAAAGAAAGTAATAAAAACATTCTACATTATTCAAAACATAATTGCTGCATCTCATTTTATTATTTATTTGTTACATTAGTTTGTGTAAAATTTTATATGCATTCCAGAACTTCTAGTGAAGTTACAATAAAATTATAATATTTTTCATTATGTTCATTATTATCACTTTAGTTTCTGCTACTCAATGACACTTGAGTGATAAAATGACATTGAACAGTTTCTCTTGCCTTGTGTTGTTTCAGGTCGTTGTTTTCCTGTGGACATTTATTACACAAAAGCTCCTGAAGCAGATTACATAGATGCATGTGTTGTCTCCATTCTCCAAATCCACGCAACTCAATCTTTAGGTGATATATTGGTATTTCTTACTGGACAAGAAGAAATTGAAACATGCCAAGAATTATTGCAGGAAAGAGTTCGCAGACTAGGTTCTAAAATAAAGGAATTGATCATTCTGCCTGTGTATTCAAATTTGCCCAGCGACATGCAAGCTAAAATTTTTCTCCCAACTCCTCCTGGTGCTCGTAAGGTGAGACTTGATATTTATTGTTTTGTAGCTTGTATATTTGTTGTGAGACCTGCAATTTGTTAATTGAATGTTTCAGGTTGTGTTGGCAACTAATATCGCTGAAACATCTCTAACAATTGATAATATTATATATGTTATTGACCCTGGATTTTGTAAACAAAATAATTTTAATTCAAGAACTGGAATGGAGTCTCTAATTGTAGTTCCTATATCAAAGGTTCAAACAAAACTTTTTCTGGTATATTGTCAAAATTGTCATTATTATTTATATTTTTATTATATTTATGACCATTACAATTACAGGCTTCTGCCAATCAGAGAGCTGGAAGAGCAGGTCGTGTAGCAGCAGGAAAATGTTTTCGGTTGTACACCGCATGGGCTTATCAACATGAATTGGAAGAAAATACAATTCCTGAAATTCAGCGAATTAACCTTGGCAATGCGGTTCTTACTTTGAAGGCCCTAGGAATAAATGACCTTGTGCACTTTGATTTTCTGGATCCACCTCCCCATGAAACATTGGTAAATTAATTATATCTTAATTATACAATATTCAGTGCGGGTCATTTTGAGCATTTAAAATGACACACCAGACTGTACTTCAAAATGGAATAAACAAATGTTTCGAGTGTAATTTTTCTGAGCGTTTGTCAGTGAGGTTTGTTGTTTAATAACATTCAGAACCTTGTGTTTATAAGGAGTTAAATCAGTAAGTATTCTGCTAAATATCTCTTGAGAAAAAATTAATTTTATTCAGCATGATGACCAAGCCAAAAGAATAACATTGCGTTTTAAATATTTTAGGCAAGAATTGAATAATTAGTACTTACATGTATAAACATATGCATATTTACACAATATTAGGTACAAAACAGCTGAAAATAATCATTACATAACAAGATTGCAAAGGAATCTCTACGCTAATACTAGCACATAAAATTTAGAGCTTGCCACCCTCACAGTGGCTCAGCTGATCGGAGTAGTGTGTATACTTTCGCACTCCGACAAGCAATCCTAGTCAGCCCTACATTTGGGGAACCTCAGCTATTCGGCAGTTTCCAGCCTTGCCTGGTGAAATGTGCCTTTCGAATTTTCAGTATGTACTTGAAGTGAATGGGCTCACGATTGAAACAGTGCAGTGTTTTGAATGCATTCTGATTCTTGGGCACCTTTACTGACTTATTTATGTTATCAGGTTTTTATTAATTGTATTATGGAAAAACTTTAAAAAGATATAGTTTGGCTATAAAAAAATGTGCTACATATATTCTAAGAGAAGCTCTTAATAGTTATTTTTATAACCTGCTTTCTTTGTTATTACATTCGATAAGTGAAGTTACCAAAAGGCTGGACCAGAGTCAGATGGGTTTTTTGTAAATTCGGAGTTCCAGTTTTACAATTTATTTTTTAATAAATCCAATCACGAAAGCTTATTTCCATCAGTATGGAAATATAGTTAGGTTACTTCGGTATTCAAATTGGGGAAAAGGGCATGGGTTGTTTTGCTCTTCAATAATGAGTTGAAATTGTAAATGAAAGTTAAATTTTTCTTAAAATCATAATAATTGTGCTACACTTTAGCTGAACTTGGATTCTCTGGTTTTATGGGGGCAAAAATAATAGACGTAAGTTTAAATTATAATAAATGTAAAGTCACCAGACTCTTGAGGGTGTAATATTGTGATTTGTGATTATGTCTCGAATGGACATTTATTCAATTCAATTTCTACTTTTAAAGATCTGGGAGTCATCTTTGACTCAAAATTCGAAATTGATAGTCATATCCTATATAGCAGATGAACCATATCGCATGCTTGGTTTTACGATGTCCATGGAGTTATAAATATTGCAACTTTAAACATGTTATATCAATTTTTGATTAGACTTATGTATATAAACCTATATATTAAAATGTATATAAATGTATAAATGTGTAAAATGTATAAAAGTTGAGTCCATCTAAAATAATTCTTAAATTTTGTTGCATTCAAGTTCAGGTTGCCATTGCTGAGGTTATTCCACGATTATAAATAGGTAGCTGATTTGCTAAATTTTATTTCCTATCATGATTTTAATGATTTCTTGTTCTTTTATAATATACTAAATAATAATGTTGATAGTCATATTTTACTTTCAAAAGTTTGTTGGAAGATTTCTCCCAGATGTCTCAGAAATATTAATGAAGCACTATACAGACTGTAATTCACAAGAATTATTTTGTTTTTTATTGCTTTACTAAATAGAATGTGTAGAATAGCGAATGATCATGATATTGATTTTGCTCTATCAAGAAAGCCTTTGGAAAAATAGCTAAAACAGTAATACTGATAGGCTTCATATAATTTTATATATATTTTTGTATATTTGTGATGACATTAATGAAGGTTGTGATATAAAATGATGTGACAAGGTGTTAATTTTTGTAGGTATGTGTAATTATTTTATATTGGGTGATAATCTGATAAATAAATAAATAAATAAATGAAAAGGAACAAAGGATATTCAGGCACTGTAAGGTGTCTTGTTATGAGTTAATAAGTGGAAGTAAGTGGCAAAGCTCTTCGAAAAATGAAACGCAAGGTCAGCAAAGGAGGCCAGTATAAATGTTTGGATTTTGTAATGTAAATGCCTTTACAAAATCAGCTAATATTGAATGTAATTCAATGTAAGTGCCCGTGAAAAATCAAAATATTTCATATAATGATCGGTATATCATTTTTTTACTTCAAACTTAAGCTTCCCATGTTATGTCTGTGATCATAGGAATAAAAAATACAAAGAATTCTATTTGCAATTTCAATATAGGTTTAAAGGAGTTCAGAAGTGTGTGTGTGTGTGTGTGTGTGTGTTGTTGTTGTTGTTTTTTTTTCTTTTCTTTTTTTTTTCTTTCTTTTTTTTTTTTCTTTTTTTCTTTTTAAAGAAGTGGATAAGTAATAGCAGAAAAAATGAGCAATGTTTGTGTTTAAAAGTCAGAATATCGCATGAAAAATATTTGAATAAGGCATACTCCAGTAACTTCAGAAAGAGAGGCCTGGATATTCAACAAATTCTGTGATGACTGTCGCAAAAATGCCACTCCTCACCACCAATATTCTCTGGATGTGAATAATGACAAAGTTTTTTGTCTCTTGTGACTTAAGTCCAGAAACTGCAGTGCATAAATGTCCTTCTGAGCAGCACTTAATGTCTTTGTGTCTCTAAGTGATTTTCTCATTAAATACAAGCTACAACGAAATGGGAAAATCGTGCAAAACACGTTCTTCAGGTGAAGCCATCATTTTTCTTCAATTTGTGTAAAATATTAGTTTCTTGATATAAATTTTTTTATTTCAGGTCCTGGCTTTAGAGCAACTGTATGCATTGGGAGCACTGAATCACCACGGTGAACTCACAAAGTTGGGCCGCCGAATGGCAGAGTTTCCTGTTGATCCTATGATGGGGAAAATGCTCCTGGCTTCTGAAAAGTGAGTATTTTATTTTATTTAGGAATCTTAGTAGGTTTTCCTTCTTCCCCCTTCAGAAATCATGAAATTGTTTTTCTGATAGCTTGCTTACATGATGTTAATTTCTTATCTCTGATTAGATACAAATGTTCAGAAGAAATATTGACAATTTCTGCAATGTTGTCGGTGAATGGAGCCATATTCTACAGACCAAAGGATAAAATTATTCATGCAGACACTGCACGAAAAAATTTCTTTGCTGTGGGTGGGGATCATCTCACATTAATGAATGTATACAATCAGTGGGCAGAAACAGATTTCTCCACACAGTGGTGTTATGAAAATTTTATACAGCATCGGTCCATGAAACGAGCTCGTGATGTACGGGAGCAGCTTGCAGGTTTAATGGAAAGAGTTGAAATTGAACTTGTGTCAAACCCAACAGAAACAGCAAATATCAGAAAGGTACAGTACAACCTTGATTTATTTTATGATGAGTAAGGCCTGGAAGTTAATGAAAAATCATATTTTTTATTACGAACTTTATTATATGCTAATTATCAATGACCTCAAAACACAATCAAATGAATAGAAATCTGGTCATTTTATATAGCATATTAATGCATATTTAGTGCATTTTGTATTAATGCATCATATTTCGTTATATTTAAGTTATCATTCATAATTTATTGCTTTTTTGTTCTTAATGTGACATATTTCTCTTGGAATTTCAATTAATATGCATATTTGTCTCAAACCAAAAAGTGTACTTCATGTATAATGTGTATAATGTAAATGAAAATGCTATTCATGAGAAATCATGGGAATGTCTTTCGTTTGTTGCAGCAGTATTTGTCTGAACTTCTTTTAGATATCATGGTGCTGGTACCTGGAAATGATTAAGTAATTTGTCCGATTATGAATAATGTGATAAATTATCTTTGATAAAGAATTTGTGGCATTGGAATAGATGTTGGTACAGACGAAATAATTATATTTTACTTCAAAAATTATCACTGAAATACAAAGTGGAGACAAAAATGCAGAATTAATTGTTGAAATTAAAAGTTTTGTAAATGCTCATGAACACATAAAACTGTTGACTGTTAGAGCATATTTATCCTTTTGATACAGCATTAACTTCCAAGCCTTAATGATGAGCATCTTAAATTCCAACAGGTATAAAATATCATTCTTTTTCCACAGGCAATAACAGCTGGATATTTCTACCATGTGGCTCGCCTCTCAAAAGGAGGCCATTACAAGACTGTGAAACACCAACAGACTGTGACAATTCACCCTAACAGTAGTATGTTTGAAGACCTTCCTCGATGGGTTCTTTATCATGAGTTGGTATTTACCACTAAGGAATTTATGAGAACGGTGAGATACGTGTAACATTCACATTACATATAGATTCTACCATCACATATTAGATAAAATATTGTTCAGACTACTACTAAGTTTGCTGAAACCTAATTTGGCTTGAAACAAAGCAAGTGTTCCAGAATACATACTTTTTCATTTTATCTGTAGCGGATACATAATATTGCACGATTGCAAATCGTTTCCTAATTCTTCAGCAATCTCACAGAGATTAGAAGGAGCAATTTTTAAAGTTTTTCAGATTATAATAAAAATCATATTAATATCATAAGCATACTTTGCCTACTGAAGGAGTGCTACAACAGCATGTACATTTTCATCAGAAATGGTTACATAAAATTATAATATCGCAATTTCTGTCTATACTAGCTCTTCTCAGCCATCACTTGTAAAAACTCTATATCAACACAAATTCGACAATACAAACCTCCATTCCATTCTCCAAGAAACACTGTTTAACAATGAAACGTTATTCTGCCGTGTCACGGCGCTCCCACTGTTGTATTGCAATCTGATAACTCCTGAAAGATTCTAGGTAAGAAATGCAGGAAATTTAAAATTTTGCATTTGCAAAACTTATGTGAAACTCACATTTTAAAAAAATTTACACAACTTTATTTAAAGATTGATTTTGAAGAACACATTTCATTATGTAAACTCTTAAGTAATCTTCAGTGTTAATTTTTTTGCGATTTTTGAAAATACAGAGAGTTTGCTGGAAACGACCAGCAACACTCTCCTATTCTTGTTCCACCTGACCCTTGCAACATAGAACAATAACATTTCGGATCCATGTTTGAGAAAATTACTTTTTGTATATATTGCATAACGTCCATACAGTAATTACGCAAAAACTACTTTCCCCCCCACCCCCTCCCACCCCACCTTTTCCGGTTGAAAAAATTATAAATGACCTTTTATCTTAAAGATCTAATTTTTTTGAACTAATTTCATTTAAGACAATATCTATCTTGAATATTGCACTTTTGCAGTGTTTGTCTTTTGCTTTTTTTCGAATATGTATTTGCTGAAATTGGGACCAGCACTAATAATTTTATCTTCATTTGATACATGAGAGGGGAAAATTTATTGAAAAGATTTTGAGTGTTTTTGAGTCAATAATTGTTAAAAATTGCCTATTTTTCAAGCAGAGTTATGTGAAAACTCATATTTTCTCGTATTTAAAAAAAATCATCAAAAATTAGACCTTCACCGTTTCTTGAAGTTTCGTTAAGTATCGAGGGAGCCATTTTTGTGAAAATGTTGAAAATATAATTGAAGCCTTCAAGTATCCTTACTATCAAAATATCCATTGTACTCGAGTACTTTCATATAGATTGGATAATATCAATTTTGAAGAAAATAGTCTGATCGGTTTAGGCACTAGCATTGACTACAGACAGATTGTTTTGCCATCAATCAATTTTTGGTTTCAAAGATGCTGGATATCATGGCCATTCATGAATTCTGACTACACATGTTAAAGGAAGTAATTTCCTATGTATGCAGCATTACGATACTGTATACTGCGTAAGCAGTATGCGAGAGAGTAAAAATGTTCCTTGGTATTGCTAGCAATACCAAGATATATTGCTAGCAATTCTCAATTTTGCTGTAAATAATAGAAAAATCACTTCCTACCATCTGGGACAATTGAATGGCACAGCTCTAGCAACATAGAAACATAGTCCTCTGGTTACAATGAACTTCTGGGGACTAACTCGTTTGGTTCACTATATCCGATGATGTCAAACATAAATAGAATTTTTCCATGTTTGATTTTATTAATAAGAGATTCTGCAAAATTCAGTAACAGCACGAACTGAACAATTTCAATATCTTTATTTGTCCTAAGAAAAATAAATTATTTTCAGTTGAGGCATCCAGTAAGAGGGTATGGAACTGAGATAAATTGAGCTTTACATTTGGTTTATTTTCTCAAGGGAATGTTTTTTCTTTGTTATATTCAAGATAACAACTTGTTTCTTTGGGAAAATATGATTTAGCAATTCCAGAAGTATTTTACAGCTGATACACAGCCCTAAATGTAAGATTTTTTCATCAATCTATTGATTGACTTTTGTGATTATTCCAATATTCTTTAAATTTCACTGTATTATTTTCTTGTAGTGATAGCACTGAGATATCAGTTTCATATGACAATTCTTGACTTGGAATTATTTTTAAAATATTTCATGGTTTTCATCATCTATTAGCATGTGGAGTTAGCAATCGAGCTTACGCGTATCAAGATGTTATGCTCATTCCAACACAGGGCGTTGTTTGTTCTTGGAATACAATTTTCTCTGTCCTGTCACTATACTGTGGTTTATGTAACTCTGCCTCTGACAGGTGTCAGCTATTGATGGTTTCATCCAATCGGGAGCTTGAACATCACCGTAGTGATTGGATGAAACTGTCAACAGCTGACACCTGCCAGGGCAGAGTTGTTAAAATCAAGTATAACATTCTTCTTCACTGTTTCTGTTCATACTAGTTTCTTGTCTTGTTCAATTCATTGCATCATGGAAGCGCCCAAAGCTGTCTAATACAGATTCATTGATTGTGTTCAGGTGTGTCAACTACTATTGTAATTATTCCCATAAGTTATATACCGGGTGGTGTCTCCCGCTTGAACGTGAAATCCAGCGCCGAACTACACGTCAGCTTGCAGGGTTTCCTCTTCCAGGTACCTCTGCCAGCGGAGCACCGTCCGAGCCAGGAGAAGTTCCAAACTGCTGTCTCGCCTCCTGATATAAGTAGTTACGCCTGTGCATGTGAAACAACGGAAAACTACAGATCAGATTAGCAGGCCACTAGAATTCTCCTCCAGTCAGCGGTTGAAATTAACAAAGCTATCTAGCTAGTGTCAAGTCTCGAACCTTCCTGACACAGGCCCTACAGTGGGAATAGTCTTTGCCCTAACCATCTCTGCCAGTCATGGGGATCCTTGTTTCCTAATGAGTAGATTCCATTCATTATGAACACATTCACTATAATAGAATCTTCTTGTGCTTATTTCTAATGTAAGTGAAATGGGACCAGTGACTAAGTTCACTATAGTCGAGGATTCACTATATCCGAGTTGACTGTATGTAGAAATTAACAGATTTTTTTCATCTGTCTCCCAACACAGATTGAAGAACAAATATTTTTGTAGTAGTGCATTTGTTATACACCAGCATCACAATACTTATAAAAAAAATGAAATAATCGAGTAGTACGGTAGTACAATCTTAATATTTGACAGATGTAGCTTGGCTCTAGATAGTCCTAAGTCCATCAAGTTGTTATTTATACTTTCATCTGAGTAATCGTATTTCACTTGTTAGTCTGTTTGAATTAGCCCTGTTAATCATAAAACACTCCTGTGCACTAGTGTACCTGTATCTCAACCACACATCTATTAGTTCTGTTTTGCTGCTTGATTTGGGTTGATCCAGGGTTTAATCTTGATTTCTCCTATCGCTGGCTCCATGCAAACATGATTTTAGATATTCTTTGACATCACATAATCACTCATTGGATTTTCAGAAAGTGGCCACTCTGTTTGTCCTTCAAAAATTGAAATACTGGCAGAATTACTGATTTTCACAGCAGTAATACCAACCCATGTATGAAAGCAGTTAATGATTGTACTATTTATATTTCAAACTGATGATAAATGATGACTTATATTTCAAACTGATGATGGCAAATTAGCATGGTGGAACCCAGTACATTGATAACATTCCAAAATTACATAGTTTTAGATTTGACAATAGGAAGTACTTGTATCCCAAGGGTAATTTAATTTATGAATACTTCTCAAGTGCATTTTTTTATTTTAGGTATCGGAAATAGAAAGCAAATGGCTGTTAGAAGTTGCACCTCATTATTACAAGCCACGTGAATTGGAGGACTCAACCAATAAAAAAATGCCCAAGCAAGTAGGAAAATCTCGAGCAGAACTTGGAGATCATTAAAAAGCAGTTTTGCAGTGAATTATTTTTATTAGATCAAGATTTACAAGCTCAGCCTTTCTCCAGTATTCATGTGTGCAGTTTATTGAGGACTAATACATAATCCAGAATACTTACGAGCTTTGTTTCTCAGAATAATTAGAAGTTTCCCTTCACTCATCCTGATGTGAAACACACCAGTGATTTTCTATCATTTGCTTGTCTTAGCAAGTATAAAAGTAAACTCGTCAAATTATACAATTATTTGTAAATAAATACAAATTATATTTTTTACAACACTATTGCTTGTATATCATTTTGTACCTTGCAAATCCTTCAAGCCTGTGAGTAATCTTTCTAGCCTGAAATACATCAGAACATCTCAATGATCAGTAGAAATCATTACATGTTCAGAACATGTTTTGGAAGTTGGCTGAAAGCAAATCTTTCTGAAGACACATACTGTGTATTCAATTCACGACATCAATACACACTCAACATAGCATACAATTAGAACCAACTTAAAATATTACGTTACTCTTTCTCAGATATCAGACACAGCTACCACAAAACCTTCACAATCTTCTACTTGGTTAAATGTAATACAGTGATTTGCTTGCCACACTGGAGCTCTAATACTTAAGTCAATAGCAGAACTACAGACAAACAAAGATGTTCCTTATAAATATCACCAACACAACACTTAAGACCATTACAGTTTGAGCAACAAGAAGGTCACTAAAATTTACAGAACACACGCAGTCATTTCTAACAGTAGCATACCCTTGCTACCTACCATGTGTTCTGAAAGTGTAAATATGACATTATTTAATTCCTAACTTGTGGAGATAATCACAGCACAGACAGTCTGAAAAGCACTGCATTCAACTTATGTAGGAATCAATAGTTATCACAAACTTCATCGGTTTACTTAACATTTAATAATGCCCATGGGTTTTCAGCACCAGGTTAGTTGAAATCTTAAAATTACTCTCATCCAACATAATTATGAAATACATACTGACATCTAAATATGAAATTTGACATAAAACACGTTTCCATCAAATAATAATTAGCTTGTGAAAATTCAACACGCACCTAATCTAACTAGACCACCTTACAAAACAATCTCAGTAATGAGGTAGTAAACAGGACATGTGGTGGAACATTACTGATACTTAACAAGGTAATGTGGATTGGATATAATTTCTGAATATTCACGTTGTTTCACTTACAATATGGGGCACTTCAATAATTTGCTGAAACAACTTGAAACAGAAACTATAACAATCCTTATAAGTACTTTTAGTAATGATTTTTATTAAGGCTGGTTAACTTGTCTTTATAATGAATCTGTTCATGATTTAAGAAACTAACACTTCAATAAAAACCAAACCAGCTCTTTATTATTAAAACATCTGTACAATTGAGCCTACTGGTTATCAAAAATACTTCTTCTCAGAATGATGCAGCTATTGTTGAATATGAGAATATAACAATATGTAATAATACAATTCATATCTGAACTTATTTTCAGGATAACAGATCATCAAATCTGATTTAATTAAATGCAATACACACATTAAAACACCAAAATATAAAAAGCTCCAGCATGAACAAGCTCATTTACACAGGATTGTCAGATGAAAACTAAAATATAATTAACTACTACAATACTTGCATTTACAGCAGTTAAATATATATTAACAGGAAACAACTAATGATGCACATCAATATAAAAAAACATTTTCTACAAAATTCATTGCACACACAAAAGCATATCCCACACAATAGAGCTGGCTTCAGTCCTTGACTGAAAAGAAGAAAATAATTTAATGTTTTAATACAATGATCATCAAGAGTATAATTTTAAAAAAATTAATTACTGAACTTCCCCAAAAGAACATTTTTAACCAAAGAAAACAGTTGGAACCTTCAAAATCCAACATTAATTCCATTTCTTTCAAGGAAAATCATATTAAAATACTTATGCTTTCTCTCTACAGGGAACCCACTAGTTGCCTGTTTTCTGTTTTACAGTTTTCTCTGCCATAAATTTAGCGATCTGGAACTCGAGAAAAGCTCAAGAATGTTTATCACAATAAAAAATTTATTTTAAATTATCAGAACCCACCTTAATAGTTTTTTTGACTATTACATTGTAACACGAAGTGAATTCTTTATCATTAAGGATAATTTGTCATTTCTGCTTTGTATATTTTACATATAACTATACAAGGCATTTTAGAAGGAATGTCAGTTACTCGAACAACTTGGTGCATTTAAGCCCTATCACGTTAACACTCAATCTTTTCTTCCTTTCAGATAGTCTCAAATACAATGTGTTTTCTTTGCTTGATATAATATTACCCTACATATTTCCTGCACATTGATTTCCCTGCATTTTCCGGGTTTTCACAGTTTTTCAAAAAATTGTCACCTTTCTTTAACATTCAAAAGGAAAAATAGAGTTATTTTGTAAACTAATGGGTCAATTTGGTACCTTCAGCAATTCATTAACTTTAAATGAATGAAGGAACATGAAAAATGAATATGGAACTTTCAGTTCATACCAAAAAACCGTGAGTAAACATCCAACATTGAAATTCTTTATACTTCGAAGTCTGTACACACATTAAATGCATTTGCCTTTTCCAAAAGCTGTGTTAAAATTCAAAGTAAATTTTCTTCACATTCAAAAATTCTGTCTATAGCCTGATTTTTATGGTTTTCAATAATATTAAAATCTTAGAAAAACCTGAACTCCCTGAAATATTTGTTTCAAATAATCACCTTGTGAGAAAATGGAGTTTTTTATGAAGAGACAAAAAATGTCTCCATTGTGTTTAACACACAAGCTCCAGCACATTTCCAGTCAGAGTTGAATGGAGCATGTCATGGAATTAATTTAGCAACAACAAAAAACAGAATTCTGCCCAACACATTATCAACAAACATTTAAAAAAAATTACTCCATCTCGTTTTAGTTCATTGCGAAAAGCCGTATTGTATAAATTTTGAAAAATATTAAACTACATACTAAAAATAATATATGTGATTTATTTAAATTGATATTTACAACATAATTTCCTGCATCCCTGTGATCGTAATGTTAAGTTGAGGCAACTTGAGCACTTATTGTTTAAGGATATGCTGTCAAAAAAGATATTTCTGATAGGTTGTCTTTATTAGTAATAAAAAATTTTAAAACTGACTACTTTACTGAAATCACAGCTATATTTGGTTACATACAGGAATGACATCTGGAAGTACAATTTGACAGTTGGAATTAGAGGGTAGGAGACAGATGATTGGAGTGAATTTAGGGTTTGAGGAATTTGCAAAATGCAGGAACATTAGGCTGACTTCGCTAAATTGGTTTTGATCGGCGGTTCTGTTGATTTTGCGGGGCAGAGGGCAAACTTTCAACAAGCGAGTGAGTTTTTAGAAGTTTACTTTATCAATGATCAACTTCACAAAGCTATGGTTTTTGTTCATGAGCTCCCAGAGCATTTTGGTGGGAAAAACTTATGATAAATCAAGTTCTGAAATTAAAGAAAAGCAACTCTCACTGCAGTTTGTTATTAAGAAGAATAAATATTTCTATTTTTATTCATAATTTCTGTAAGAGTTTAATTTCATCTCATTCATTGTGATCGGTAACACCTCATATTTCAGAAAATATGCCCGTTTAAGTTAAATTTTGAAAAATTTTTAAGTTAAATAATTCAATTTAATTTCTCCTTGCAATTTGAATAAAAACTCCATTTAATTCCCCATCCTGAAATATACGTCAGTAAACTAATCCACCCACTTTTTTTTATCAAAACATTCAAAAGTTTGGAAGATACAGAGTAGTAAGTAGTAAGTTGTATCATCATAAGCTCTACAGAAAATTTTTAAAAAATCATTTTAAAAACTTGATAAATAATATGTAACAATTTC
This sequence comes from Gryllus longicercus, assembly GCA_038098605.1. Taxonomy (NCBI): domain Eukaryota; kingdom Metazoa; phylum Arthropoda; class Insecta; order Orthoptera; family Gryllidae; genus Gryllus; species Gryllus longicercus. The sequence continues at coordinate 585,732 of JAZDUA010000474.1, read as the reverse complement.
AGGTGTTTTAAAGGAAAACCATGAAATGTTTTACAAATCCTTCTCTTGTTACTAGAACTGGGAATTTTTCAGTCCTTTTTCAAACACCCATTTATAACTGAAATTTCATCTTCATTTCATTCCAAAAAAGGGTTCATGTAGAGAACACAGTACACCCTGGAGAAGCGAGCGGAGGACAACACATGGCAGGGAAGGGGCAGGGGGGGGGGGGGGTAGGAACAATGTGGGGAATAGGACATGGGGGGGGGGACCTTATAACCTTCCTCCAAAACTACGAAAAACGCTCTGAAATAAACAAATACAACTTACAGAAGTGCTGTTTCATGTAAGTTGGATTACTGTAAGTTACCCCCAAGGAAAGGTAAGAATCTTTCGTATTTATTTTGTTTCTCGCGAACCACTTCCTTTCACGCAGAACACTTATGCATATGAATGGCCTCTTTCTTACTACACTTCCATTCGAAGCTATCACAGAAAAACTTCCACTTGGCCAACCTCATAAAAACATATACACAGGACACACAAACCCAGTTGCAATCAACCCATAGTTTTGAGCCCATTTATTCATGGCCAAACACCCCTTTTGGCACCACACTTAAAGAACATCAATTCTTACCATCGCAAACGCAAACACTCGATGACCAAAAACAAAACACAAAAATCAGAAAAAGCACAAGAAACATAACTGTTTGATGGAAATTTAACCAACACAGCATGAAGTCAAAATAAGTGCAAAAAAATTTAAATTAATTCTACGCAACTTTTGCCTAAACAGGCAAAATAGTAATGGCGCTCCCACAAGGTACCAGGGCCTGAAATGACGTAGCTAAGAAAGATACCTACCACAAAGTATTATAATTATTTTACTGGTTTAATTTTAAAATTTATTTAATTACCCACACGTTACATACTTTCTTTATTGCTGCTACCCACTGAAACGTTCTCATCAAAACCCCCTTATTACGCCTCGTCCCATCCATTGTGAATTTCCCCTCACCTGAGCAGTGCTAAGTGCCGGTTTAAACAACTTCCTTAAGTCGTACCGTGTTCTTCACATCAGCCAAAAAAAAAAAAAAGAGATCACTTCTTCATTACCTAAGCCACCAACATAAACTATTTTTCTTTTATACAGCTACACACTGATGATCATGTATACTTTCACAATAATTATCACCACAAACACACATATTTGCAATATTCAGGTTATGAGAATATTAAAGGTAAATAACATGAATAGAAAAAGTTGACAAATAATCAAAGGTAAATCGAAAGTTTATGGTGGCAGTTTCTTAGATTCTGTAATTCAAGTGAATTGATTCATTCAAATCAATGAACTTATTTTTTTTATTTATATTGTTAATGCTAGAAATTTAATTTTATAACCAATGCAATTTTGCAATAAGAGGAATTTTATGACCAATGCTTTTGACTCCAAGTGGTGCGTGACGCACTAATATGTCTTGCTGCCAAACGTATTCAACCCCTACCAGCCCATGCTCTCCTGGTTTGTGCTTCTGCAGTCACTCCATTGTTCATATTTTTTTTTTTACACACCTCTCTTATTTTTAAGAGAATTTCAAGAAAAATAATGAATCACAAAAGGAACCACGCCACCATAAATTTCCAATCAACCCAACCAAGTTCTCTCATAGAGAAAATCAAGTTTAAACAACCTTACTTTCTGTCAATAACAATAGAAAAGAAAAATTAACAAAACTTAACAACCTGACAATCCTTCGATATGGTCCCTTAGTACTCGAGACCTAGCAGTATACATTGACCACTTCAAATCCTAGTGGAACTTCCTCTTCTTGAAACCTGAAATTAATAAAATTGTATTAGTTAAACAAACAAAAATTACACTTTGTTTTATTTCTAAATAAATTTACTACACCTTTTTTCCCTTTGCCTTTAATTACTTTCCTCTTCTTATTCTTCGAACCACCAGAGCTCCCTGGCCCATCTTCAAACTGAGTTAAATCGTCTCCCAAGGTCCCAATAGTCATTAACTTTCTATTTCTGTGGTGCTCTTGTTTAGTCACTGGCAGGCGGGTTAGATAATTTTCTTCGTATCTGAAAAAAATATTTATCATTAGGGACTTTATTTATTTATTTTTATTTATTTATTTATTTTTAACCATCACATTCAAAATCAAACCTACATTTCTCTTTCTCTATCTTCTCTTTTCATTACAGCCTGCTGTGAGCTCACATTAGTGATTTCAGTTGGAGTGTCAAGATATTCATCACACAGTTCTTGCATCACTGTCATGCTTATTGCTCTCTTTTGTGCTCGTTCCTTGAGGCGTTTCTGATAATCAGCTTGATTTTCATCCCCATCTAAAATGTAATACATCCATTTATACATGATCCTGCATGAAGTAAATTGAAAATACATAATATCAACTGGCATTACCATAATGAACCGCAGCTAATTTTGGTGGAACATAAACTCCTTTTTTCTCCTTCGAAAACTGCTTGTCTTTTTCTTCATCCTCATCACTGTCACTTTCATCCGAGCCATTTAGCTAAAACAATTTATATAAAATGCATCATTTAAATATAAAATGTAATGTTAAATTCAAAAGATTATTCACCTACTTTGGGAATTAAATTCTCCGGATTGGCACGGAAGTTTGTGGGATCATCTTCATTTATAGACCCTGTCACTGCAGTCTTCACCAATTTATCAATTTGATACTTCAACTTGTGATCAATAGGGCGCATTTTTTCCAATACTGTACGTATCTCAACCAAACGATCTGCAATAAAAATAAATATGCGTAATTGGCACATCGCAAATATTAACACTGATGCATTAGAAAATAAAAACAGAAAATTTACCAATGGCTGGGTCATCTTCAATTTTCCGACCAGAACATTTCCGAAGAACAACATATGTCAAATTTATGAGGTAACTAAGGAGCATATGATACTTAACCTCCAAAAAACTTAAGCCCTGAAAGAGTATTGGGAATAAAATACACTGTTTAATAGGTTACTACTTATTATGCTCATTTAATATGCTAAAAAGCTTTTATCTTGAAAGTTTCATTCAAAAGTTGTTTAAACTAGGCGCTAGCAATTTCATATAAATTAAACTCAAAAATTCTTACTTTATCCGTGGACATCTCTCCTCGTTTTACACGAGCGAGCATATTGTCTACCAGCTGAGTAACTTGCTGTACATTGTCGTGCATTTCCCGAAGGAGTTTAAATGCCTCGGGTAAATCCCGGGGTACTATTTCATCCAAAGCCTAAAATCATGAATTATCGTTTAAAGTTTCTAAAGTAGTAAAAATGTTTCTTCGGCCTTACAAAAGTTGGAATTTGGTACCCGAAACCTTTTTTTAAAAAAAATCAATCCAACCAAATGTCAATAATCTGCCATCTTTTAAAAACATGGAAGAATTTAAAGCGAAAAGGCCAAGAAAAACTTCACATTTACCACTTTCCGTACCCCTGAAATGAATATTATAAGGTGTAAAACCAATATGGACATTTATTTAAGTACCTGAACCATGTTAATATAAGTTTGGAATCACAAATCACATGACAAACAAACTTCTAACTTCTACACTCCACGTGGGAACAATACTTCACAAGCCATTTTTTTACACATTCAAATTAAGTACTTGTATCACTCATTGAACATTTCGAAATACGAACATGTCACTTTTCCATACTTGAACTTCATTGCAACTCAAATGATTCTCGAAACAAAGCTTTTTGGATTTTTAAGTTCATTATCCACGAAATTCTATCATTTGTGTTGAATTTAGCAGAATCTCATTTGACTCCTTTCCTTCGACCCCGGTAGTCTTTGCCGACCCCGGCTCTTCTCTCTGTCTTCGTAGTTTCTTGTAAAGAAAATTGATGAAATTTTGATTGTTCCTGTATGAACTAAAGTTACGATATTTTTAGAGCAACGTAATATAAAACAAGGCTTAGTATCTGGGATTTATTAAAACATAATAAATAATATTTATAGACAATTCCTTTAGTTGTCTTTGCAATAAATGCTAACTTTTGAACTGCGGCAAAATTTGTTTAACATTTACTGCAGTCAGTTTTGAATCCTGTCATTTTCTACCATTAAATACAATCTCCGTAAGCGAGAGTTCCTACACTATCACAAAAGGCGATAGAAAAATTTGCATGCGTGAAAGATTTGGCAGTGACAGGTGACCAACATCATGCCGCTAATGACCCAAGTGATTTTGTAGCATTGTAGCGATAGTTTTACTCCTGAAGGGTTCTGATAGCTTTTACGTTTGTGTGCACTCATTCTTCAATGAGATTGATTTCCTCGAACAAATATTTACGAGAGAAATATTAGTATACATATTTCTCATCATGGGGTGTGTCATATGTGGATCACAATTATTTGGCAGTTCTGGTGCTGCAAGTCTCGTAAGCTGCTGATTGTGATGGTTCTGGTAGCTGGTGTTGGTGGACACGTCTGGTTGTGAGGGGTGGTTAGAGTTTATCGTGTTTTATATGAAATTGAAGAAGAAACGTGATCGTAAAGGTATTTATGAAATAAATTAAACTATTTTAAAATCTCACATTTTTTGACTTGTTGATCTTTGTAACCTGTACTGAGTCAAACTAAGAAATAAGCTCTGGTCTTATCAATACTGTCCCCCTTGTATTTGTGGCATGACTTTTCTTGAAAGATAAGTAGTAGTCTTAAATGTATAACGAGAAAGGAAATTTAAACTATTAGTAATCATCACTGTTTGTGTATAAAAAGTAATTTGTAAGTAAAAGTAATTTGTAAAAGTAAAGTGTAATAAGAAAACTAATTATTTAGCATTATGAATTTGATATAACTACCTTTTTTTCTTTCACAGATGTTTCACATATGGATATTTCTAACATGTTTAAGTCTCTTAATGCAAACACAAGAAGCTTTCTATGTGCCAGGAGTTGCTCCTGTGGAATTTCGAAAAGGAGCAAGAATTGACGTGAAAGCAGTAAAAATGACAAGTACTCACACACAATTGCCATACGAGTACTACTCATTGGAGTTCTGCGTACCAAAAAATGGCACTTTTATTTACAAATCTGAAAATTTAGGTAAAAGTAGTTTTTAAATCATATATTGTTCTAGTATTTACGTGATTCAACCTTCTATTTCTTTCCACTTTTAGGTGAAGTTTTGAGAGGAGACAGAATAGTAAATACACCTTATGAAGTGCAAATGGCAGAAAATGTTAAATGTCGTCTTTTGTGCCATAAAGAAAATCAACCTCTGAATTGGAAAGAAGAGTCTTCTCAGAAAGCAATTAATCGAATACAGCATGAATATTTTGTTCACTTGTAAGCTAAGAGTTGAACAAGCATTTCTGAAAAATGTTAACAACAATGATACTGTAACTTATTATGTGAAAAAATGTTCTTGATTTCAGGCTTGTTGATAATTTACCTTGTGCAACAAAAGTTGTGAATCCAGAAGGTGGTGTGCAATATGAGCATGGATATCGATTGGGTGGAATAACTGCTGATGGGGTTTACATAAATAACCATTTAAAATTAATTCTTCAGTATCATAAGCAAACAAAGTATGATGAAAAAACTATAAAACAAAAATCTTACATTTGTATAATATTAAGAGAGTATTTTAAAAAATGTATTTTTGTTGTAGTGATATGTACCGTGTTGTGGGATTTGAAGTAGAAGCTCAAAGTGTTGATCTCACACAACTGAAATTTGAAGGGGATACTTGTTCCTTTCCATCACATGCCAAGCCTCAATATATAAACATGCGTGCCGGAACTAAATTGTATTTTACTTATTCTGTTGAGTGGCAAGAATCAGATGTCAGTTGGGCATCCCGGTGGGACATTTATCTTGGAATGAATGATGTTCAAATCCATTGGTTCTCCATTATCAATTCTTTAGTGGTTGTGTTTTTTTTATCAGGTGTGTTATGTGTCACATTGATTATAAAACAGGAAAATGTAAAATGTATTACCTAAGCTTCTTGTAAATTTTGAAATCACAAATACTTTTTTATTCTATCTGCCAGTTTTTGAAATTTGTTGTATTACATTTCTTTTGTACTGGGAATTGAAATGGAATTTGTTAGATAGGAGAGCTTTGTAGGAAGTCTCAACATTTTAAATGAGAATTATTTCCATCAGGAACTATGTAGTTAATAATCTTGTTTTATTTTCAAAATCAAATTACTTGTACAAATTCTTTTCGAGATGCTATCATTTTTCAATTGTCTTCTGACACATTTCTAATTAAATTTTTAATCTACTTAGGGATTTTGACCATGATTATGGTGCGTACTCTGCGTCGTGATATTGCTCGATATAATGCAGATGAAGGGCCTGAAGAAGCTATAGAAGAAACAGGCTGGAAACTTGTCCATGGAGATGTGTTCAGGCCACCCCGATATCCAAGATTGTTTGCTGCTGTTATTGGCAGTGGCATTCAAATCTTCTTCATGGCTTTAATTACAATATGTAAGTGTGGTGTTGTTCCTTCTCTCATCTTTTTCCCAATTTGCATTGATTATTTTTCTTAAGAATTTACAATTAATTTTTTATTTCAGTTTTTGCTATGCTTGGAATGTTGTCACCTGCATCAAGAGGAGCTCTCATGACTGCAGCCATATTCCTGTATGTTTTCATGGGATTAATTGCAGGGTACTTTTCTGCACGACTATATAAGACAATGAAGGGTAGACAGTGGAAGCGAGCTGCGTTTTTGGTAAATTTCTTCTTTAAAAGTTAAAAATTGACATTAAGGTGAAACATTTAATTACTGTGAAATTGTTTTATGGATATATCACCATGCAAAATTAAAATGTTATTGTTATTTTTCTCAAAGTGATATTTCTAACAAACTGTCATCTCATTATTTTTTCAGGCAGCAACACTTTATCCTGCCATTGTTTTTGGACTGTGTTTTTTTTTGAATTTTTTTATTTGGGGCAAACACTCAAGTGGTGCAGTGCCATTTTCCACCATGATGTCACTCCTCTGCTTGTGGTTTGGCATATCCTTGCCTTTAGTTTACTTGGGGTATTATTTTGGCTACCGGAAACAACCTTTTCAGCATCCAGTGCGCACAAATCAAATTCCTCGTCAAGTTCCTGACCAGTTATGGTATATGAATCCTTTTCTCTGGTAAGCAGAAGAATCTTAATATTTTAACATGGTGTAATTTGTTGTTGATGTTTTTCTCTTGGGTAAGGGAAATTGGCTTTATTTTGCAGCACGTTGATGGCTGGAGTTTTGCCATTTGGAGCTGTTTTTATAGAGTTATTTTTTATTTTTACTGCCATTTGGGAGAACCAGTTCTATTACCTCTTTGGATTTTTGTTTCTGGTCTTCATCATTCTTGTGGTGTCCTGCTCTCAAATCTCAATTGTGATGGTGTATTTCCAGTTGTGTGGAGAGGTAAGAATAGTTAGAATAATGATAATTAGTTTCTATTGTAAATTGTTTCTGCAACACTGCATTTCGTGGTTATTAGTTGGTAAATATATTAGACTGAGAAGGTATGTTTTTAATAATTTAATGCAAAGCATGTGCATAAACCTAAAATAAATATTAATTTTCACTATTGAACAATAAAGACCTTGAAAATGCTGAGAATTTGGAACATGACATTGTGGGATAATAGAACCACAGGTTGCTGGAAATTTCATAATCAATCACATTTATATGTGATTGATTTTACATTGTTAATTTGTGAAATGTTTAATGTACTTAATAGTATCTGCAGAAAAATGAATGGTGTTTTAATAGCATGAAATGTTTTGCAATATTTGTAATGTTTATGTATTGTAATATAAAAGTTGTCAATTTTACTTCAAAGAAATTGAAAAACAACTTGTGTTTTTGAAAAAATTTGCATGATATAATTTAAAGTTTTTATTTTAAAGAACAGATTTTTTTAAGAAAAATATCTCGATCTTCAATATTGTACTTGTAGGAAGATGACAAAAAAGTTTAGAACTTTTGCAGTTTTCAAAAATTCAGAGATTTGAGTGTCAATTAGACCTGCAACATTTTTGGGGGGTTCTTTCTTGTATTTGGAGAGAAAAAAATTGAATAAAATTTGGATGCATTTTTGAGAACGTTTTGTAAACTAAGCTTCATCTTTAGAACCCCAGCAAGTAAATAATCTCTCTTTCAAAGTCAATGTGCCATGACATCACCCAAATTAATAATGGAATATCAATTTTGGGTAAAATCCTATGAGCGGTTTAGGCACATGCATTGTTCACATGTGTATGAACAAACTTTTTACAGTATACCAATACTGAGATATTAAGGCCTTACAAAAGATTCCTACCGCATAAGGTATTAGAGGAAGTAATTTATTACATAATAGGAGTAAGAATAATCTGCATTTTCAGCATTAGGGACTCACAAAATGAATTCCTCTATCGAAAAATCATCCTTTCTCTCTAAAGTAATATATAACTCTCTGAACTACACACATAAGAACATTTACAAATTAACATTCAATTTATCACAATTTTTCCTCAATTTAGTTGTACTGAAAGAATAAAAAAATTAAAACATTGATTACTTGGAAGTAAAATTAATAAAAAATGATTACCTGTTTTAAATTAATATTTTGTTTATATGCTTTTTATTGTGGCAAAATGGTTGTTGTTTTCAGATCAATTCGAAATTGACTTTTCCTTATTTTTCATCTTTCTTGTGTTTCAGGACTACCATTGGTGGTGGAGAAGTTTTATTGTGTCAGGTGGTTCAGCTGTGTATGTTTTTGCTTACTCAGTTTTCTATTTTGCCACCAAATTGGAAATAACTGAATTTATTCCCACACTATTGTACTTTGGCTACACTGGTATCATGGTGCTAACTTTCTGGCTTCTTACTGGAACAATTGGATTTTTTGCTGCATATGCTTTCATTCGTAAGATTTATGCAGCTGTGAAAATTGATTGAAATACCTGTTTCTTCTATGTGACATTAAAAACATGGGGACCACTCAGAATTGGATACCAATTTGTTGTTGTTTTTTTTTTTTTTATTTGCAATGACAATTAAACTGTAGTACGAGGAATATAAGTAAATGACAAACTGTTTCATTTTTAAATTTATTTAATTTTTATTTTTTTAACTTTCTTCCTGTGATTTTCAAATTTGCCTTCATTGATCTCCAGTGCTTATTGCCATTGGAGAAGGTCCCATGTTTAAAAAACCTTTCTTGTGCCTGAGGCAACATGGAATTTCCAGAAGAGTCAAGAAATGTGACAGATGTTTCAGGGAACTGTGATGTATCTCACTATAAATGTCACACAGCATATCTAAAACTTTCAGTATTATTGGTCAGTGAACATTTTGGGATTATGAATCTAAGACAATGTTGTGAGATAGATGATATATTTATTTTTAAATCTTCAGTGCATGCATTGTTGTTTGCTTGTTATGTGAATCAGATACATACAGAATGTGCTGCCAGTGTGTACAAGAAGAGTACTTTTGCTTCGTAAGTGGTCATTCATAATATTGGTGCATTCCCTTTCAAATTGAACATTTTTTTTTCTTTTTTAAATTTGTTATTAGAAGTTGTCACGATTTGGTTGCTCAGTTGTGTGTGTAAAGTGATTTATTGAATTTATAAATAGTTTTATTTCCAGGATATTGAGGTTAATGTGTGAATTGTTGAATTATTTATGTAGGAACAAGACTTGTCCAAATTTTTTAACAAATAATGTGTGCAGTGAATTGTCTTTGAAGATCCTTTATCTTTTATATCAAAGACCTTGTTAGTCAGATCCATTTGTAGTATAAGAAGCTAGGATCATTCTGAATGGAATTGAAACTTGCATTGTGTAAATGTAGCTGAAGAATAATGATTCTAATGTGTGTTTGAAAATTTCTTGATTTCTCTAAAGTACTTACTATGGGGTTTTGGATCCTTTCATGGTTATTTATTCCGCAACAACTGGAAACACAAAATATTGTTTTCATTTAACTTTTATTATGACATTTGTTGCTTTAAGTTAAAATCCGAATTACCAACTTTAAGTGTGAACATCCATCATTTCCTAATGGAGACACTCAAGATCAAGTCTTTCAGTTCATTCACAGTAGAATGCATTGTGTTTGATGTACATATGTATATAAGTAGTTACACCAGTGATTGCAAATTTTGTGTGTATGTTGTATAGTTAAGATTACCCTTCGTTGACAAAACTTAGAAGATGAAGTGCTTGGTAGCTAATTGTATAGAATGCTTCAGTTGTTTGGTTTGATCATATTGATTCTTTGAAAGTACTATTTTATAATGTAAATGATTTACTTGTAATGCATTCACATAGAGGAAGTAATTATGCTCCATCCATGACATTGTTTTAAAGCAAGGAATTGGTGAGCAATTGCTGCAGTTACTTCAAGAAATACTGAAGCTTTTGGATTGTAAACCTTTGCTTTCTCTAAGATGAGGTATGATAGTGGATTGCAATTTGAGATGAAAATGTTATTATAGTTGCTGTATATTCATGTATGATTTACATTGTAATATATATATATGTTCTGTATATTTATTTTGTTTTTCTTTACATCATTTTATTTTTTAAAAGAAATTTTCGTGAACAAGAAGATGCTTAAAACTCTTGAAATGAGTGAACATCAAGAAAATATATTATAATTTTATTAAAATGCCATTGTGCACAAAGTATAGGTAGTACTTACATTTTATAATCAATAATTATTTCTAATGATGCAATGTTCTCTGACTACGGTATCACTTATTGTTATTTTCTGCAAAGAATGCTTTGAAGATTGAAAAAAGTTTAGATATACTTCCAGAATTGTTTTCACTTTCCAAAATTCAAAATTCCAAAAATTGTTTTCACTTCCCATTCATAAAAAAACTTACTTCCATGACAAAATTATGATTGTGAGACTTGAAATGTGTTAAGTACATTAGTAGAAGAAATTAGGAAGTAGCTACATGTATTTTGACTTGTGTGTGATGAAAGTAGGAAAACAATTGGATCATTTTCCCGAAACTATTGTAAGCTTTGTGTTATATTCTCCTATACTGTAACATTGAGAACGACATAACTATTAGGAATCAGTTCCCAAAATAAAACTTAGTGGATAGGTTGGGCATCATGGGATAAAAGATGTGTAAAGCTCTTTGTGAAACTCCATTTGTACAGTGGAGGACACAGAGACTAATTTGGGGAGGGAAAATATGCGTATTAAAAATGGTTTGTGTGCCTTGCACAGGCTAAACTTAGCTCGTGTTGTGATGCAATTTTCATCATGTTATTGTTTTTATGAAAATATAGTTGCTTGCAAGTTTTGTGACAAGTTAGAAAGTAGTTACTGAAACATTTTGGGAGGAGAACGTTTTTCACTTGTACGTTGTTGTTGGTGGTGCTGGTGTGTGTGTGTGGTTGTTTTTTGTTGTTGTTGTTGTTGTTGAAAGTCCCGGATGAATTCCTATAATTCCCATGCTAACTTATTTCAGTTATGCGTTTTACGTTTATACGTTCTTCACATTTATACCATCACAAGAAAATTCCCTTTAAGACCGTAAAACGTTCGAATGATCCCTGTGAGGCGCGGGCCGACCTTCGCCTAGAGCCAACTTGTATGTTGTTAAGGCCCATTCACAATGCAAACGTAAACATAAGCATAGCGCATAGACATTAACATTAACATAAGCGATAGACTGAAGTATTCACAATGCCTAACATAAACATAAGCAAAATACGTTTCAATTGGCGGTGAGACTTTCTGGTTGGATGTGAGAATCGATTTCAAGATATCGACTCTGTCTATCTCCCATATGGCGTTAGTTTTTCTAACGACTTCGCTCCAATTTCGATTCTCGATTTTGAGTTACCGGTCTGTGATTGGTTCATTTCTTATGTCTTCCGTAAGCATAAGCACAGAAGCTTGCAAGCTTTTAAGCTAACGTCTTACGTGTTATGCTTATGCGAACGTATTGTGAATGAGTCCGCTTATGGACGAAGTCCTAACTTTTATGATAACTCCATGCTTATGTTTACGTTTGCATTGTGAATGGGCGTTTACTCGAGTCGGCACGCTCCGGAGCGCTTCTGCGGAGTGGCCTATGGCTTGGTCTCTGAGGCGACTTCTCGCTGATGAAACTAGTAATATAGAAGCTCGACTCGGCCTATTATAGCTGAGGGGGGCCAAGACCGCGCGAACCTGCGTAAAGTCAGCTTCGGCAGCGGAAAGCGAAAATTTCGGTCGGGTGCGTTGCGTGCGGGAGCTGTGAAGATCTCTGGAGGCGACGCCTAGGGAAGGTTCAAGGCGTCCGCGGGAGAGAGTAAGGACGTAGATGACCAGGTGGAGTTTGTTCGCTGACTGTCCCACTCACCGGAGGCCCTTTTGCTCACTGTAATATCATACCAGATCCTTTCAGTTACGGCGTGGCACAACAGCTAATGAATGCTTTTTTTCGCGCGGCGTAGCTGCTTTAGCCTGGTTGTGGGAGTCGCCCACGAAGAAGACCGTGCTTTGACCCGCCGAATTCCAAGTAACATCAAGCTTGAAACTGAAGCAACCAGCCGCGGGTCGCCGCCGCTAGTTGTAGCTCACGTAGGACGTCCTTCGTTTCTGCAATGAAACAGAATCGCACTAGGTCCCAATTACGTGTCCCCGACCTTCACCTCAGCGGAGATTTCTTCAACGATGACCTTCGGCCAACTATATTTTTTCCAAGCTGACCAGCGTTGTAATTTGTAGATCTGAGGCTGTGTTTAAATCGAAAAATAGTTCGTCTTCTATGTGCTTTGCGTCCGCGATATAACGAAAAAGAGTGAGTAAAAAGGCAACCCCTTTGAATAAAATAAAAATTGTAAAAGTTGTTAGGGAGAGTGACAATAAAAAAGTAGATATTGCTAAAGAACTGGTAGAAAGATAGAGTAAAAAATATTGAGCTTTTAGTTTGCTCATAATTAATTTCAGTTACGCTCTTTTCTCACTTATACATTTTGTCCCTTCAGTTCTCTGAAAAAGGTATAAGGGAAGTTTTACAGTACATGCTAAATGTATCGAAGGAAACCAGATCAAGCAGGGTTTCACTGATTCGAAGGAACTTAACAGTCTATATTACAGTAAACAAAATTGCTTTTATAGCTTTAGCAAAATTAATATTATTTTAGATTGAGAACGAATATTTGTACATTTCGTAATATAAATTTTACAATTTCAAGTGAATTAGAAATCCCTGTACCTCCTGATTGTGTGATTGTTGCTTCAGACTAGAAACATTGTGGGGATAATTATGAAGTGAAAGAATTGTCTTAGGGGTCTAAATTGCGTAAAGCTAAAGAGGGGGAAGGGGGTGAGGTATAGCATTACATCGGGTATTAGTTAAGGTTTATATAACATTAATATTTATTTTTTACCTTTTTCAACATTTGCTGAAATAATATCTCTTTTGAGACTTGTACTAAAACATTAAAGTATTAACTAATTATTTTTTTTAAACACATAGAATCTACAGTTACATTAAACATAAATTAAAGTTATTAGATGTAAATTAATACAATGAATAGAAATAGTTTTCAACATCTATAATTACAGGGAAAAATATTCAAAACTGATATGTAGTATGTTCTAGAATCCATTTAAATTGGCGTCCTACTAGTAGACTCTCCCTTTTGCGTCATTCACGACGGCAGAGTTGTGCGCGGCTTGTCATCAAACATTGTCGCGCCTAAGCTTCTCTCCTTCACTCTGAGCTCGCCCCAATCGTATTGTTAGGTGCAGTCGCATTGCCACACTAATTTTAATATACTACACAAGTAAAATAAATATAAATTGTTTTACTGTGCTATAATTTATTTTCACTTCTTGTATTTACAAGGGGTGGTGTTGTCTCCAGCGTTAAGTAATTATTTAGGGGGAGGGGTCAACGCGCGTAACAGGGTGGAGAAGGGTATTGAAAATGCTGCAAATTGGCGTTACGTAATTTATGGTCGGCTTCTTAGATGTGTTACAAGCATGAAATTGAAGGGAAGATAACTTCACTCCCCTATCAACTAAATTAGATACAGTTGGCTTCTTAACAGACAACGGATGTTTGGAAAGGTAGTTCAGAGTAAGACCGGAAAAGGTGGGTTTTGTGTATCAGGATGTGTCAATTTTGTGATCTCTTATTAATGTAGGGGGGCCTTCATTAATTACGTAACGCAAATGTGGAGAATTTTGAATACCCCTCCCCCTGTAACACGCACTTGAACCCGCTTAAATCGTAATGCTTGCGACCCCTCCCCCCATTTACAAGAAGTAAAAATAAAGTATATCACAGTAAAAACAATTTGCATTAATTGTAAAATTCATGGTAGTGAAAGTAAGAATTAGATGACGATTCTGGCTGCACCTATCACTTAAGCGGATAACAATTTTTAGTGAATGAAGGACGTCTAGACGTGAACATTTCCAACAGCACACGCCTTCCTGGATAACGCACGGGCGAGAGTCAACTGTGCCAATTAAATTGGATTCTAGAATATACTACAGATCAGTTTTGAATATTTTCTTAGCAATCTAAGAGATTCAATAAATATACTATTGATGGATAATATTTCCTCTTTTGTATCAATTTGAACATAGTAAATTTTAATTTATTTGTATTTTAAAAATTAAGTTGTTAATATTTCAATGTTTAATATAAGACTAAAATATAATAATTTCATTTTAAATGTTGAAAATTTTTAAACAATCAATGTAAGCGTTACGCAATAACAAACTAACAATCCATATACCCCTAAAACCCCTAATCTGGCCACCAGGAAGAATTATTATTGTATCACCCACATATCTTGAATAAAAATTAACATTCAGATGTTTAGCACATATCTCTAATTTTCTCATCACGATATATTGCTTATACAGCTAGAGGTATATTGCTTGTACAGCGGGGGATACGAGATGTAGTACGGAGTTTATTGGGAACTGACGCAATTTATTAATGAATTCAAAACTTTCCTTGCAGTATAGGGGTGACCATTTTCAACAGAGGGTTTTTAAGATGATCGAGGAATTTGCATAAAGCATTATGTAAACTTCCTTTCGAGGGTATTACAGGCCTCAGGTGGTTCTGTTTGTGAATCTCGATAAATCCTTAACCGCATGCTACATCAGGGGAAGTACATTGAAATCTCTGGAAGATATATCCTTTTAATTCCATCTTTTTAGAATCTTTTTGTATTATATTCAAGTAATTATTTAAGAACGAGATCTGTTTAATGACAAATTTAGGTGGGTCTAAGAAGTTCTCTCCCACTCTAATACTGTTCTTCGTTAACGGCTGCATAAGCTGACTGGTCCGCCTAAATAATTTTAATTTGCAGAGTAGCTTTTATGACAGTTTCAGATTTCTAAGAATTGTGGAATCAATCCTGATGATTCTGATATTATTGTTTACAAGTATAGAGGTTGTTATAAAGAGAAGTTCGGATGAAATCTCTAAACGTTTCTGTTATTTTGTGAAGATTCGTCTCGAAGTCTTTTATGAATTGAAAGGTATGCTCTTTTTGTGTCAGGGTTAGTTGAAGGGTAATTGAACTCACAACGTTAATGTTGAGACTACAGCATCTGGAATGTCCCTGTGGAACAATTTTACAAAGTTATACGAGTCACTTTTAACAATTTGTTCTTAGCCAATATTCACTACTCGTTTCAATACCCTCCTTCCTGCCCCCATTTGTTTCTGTTCCAATCCTCTTCTGTACCTCTCCTCATTTCCCCTCTCCGTTTAACTACCACGTCGTCTTTGACTGGTTCCTCGCCAGCCCCAATCTTACGAAGTAAGATTAAAAAAAAAGAATTTCGCTCATAACTAGAAGTGTTTGATGCGACCATTTTCCATACTTTACTTCCATACCATACTTTCATTATGGGAAAAGAGGACACTCCATATAAAATGTTCTAAAATAATAATTTATTTTCTTAAAGACAAAATAAATACTTCAATGATTGTCATCACTTTCACAATCACACAATAACCCTACTTCATTATCATTACTGTCTTTTCCACTTTTATACCGCAAGAATTTGGTGGATGATAAAGTCTTCCTCAACAATTTTCTATTTCCCCATACGAAGTCATAGAAACTCATACAGGTTACATGCTTAAAATTATATTGGACACATATTATACATTAATATGTTAAACCTTCTCCTGTCAGGATTACTGTGCATTTATGGGAGATAAGATGCGACTAGGCATTGCAAAATAAAATTCGCCGATTTTTAGGTATTCATAATGACATACAAGACATGGAGGCAGAAATATTGATGATATTAACTGACGGTATTAACTTCACAGAGCTAGCAAAATAGTTTTAACACTACAGACCTCAGAATCTATAACCAGCACCAGCATACAATAAGTTGTACAATATGTTTTACCAGATGATTGCAGCACTATCATATTTAATGGAGTAAAGAAGTAAATGTAATATAGTTATCTATGGATTGTGGCGGGTTTTAGACAAGATAGATGAAGTTAAATGTCATACAACAATGAAATGTTATGGTGTTGGGGACTCGAAAAAGTTGGAAAAAAATGCAGCATACTTCAAATACCATACGTCTAGGTTGCATTTAAAAGTAATACCTCCTATCCATAAAAGAGGACATTTTATCCTTTCTTGCAAAATCCACCCGGACAGTTTATCTTATTTCAAAAAGAGGGCATGTCCGGGGAAAAGAGGACGTATCATTTTTCTTTTAAATAGATAAAAATAAAACTCGTTTTGTCCATTGCAGTTTCTACACAAGATGATCCAGGAATTGGATAAGCAACTTTAATCGTTTATCAGTAAATGAATAAAACCACACAGTGAAATATACATTACGTTCGGAATTGTGCATTTAATAAATTACAAATGAAATTACATTCGAAATTATTATACTGAGATGTTCGGTATTGTCGCATACAGAACAAAAACCGCTCCCCCATCTTCCACTCAATTTGTCTTGACTAGGCGCTTCCCTTATCACGCCCTTATTCTGGCTGTTAATCAGCCTCAATGGCAACATCCTTATGAACCTCGATCGCTGTTTCGAGTTATTTGTATTAGATCAAATCCGTCGCCAAAGATAATTCTTTGGAATATTTTTAGGCTGCTCCAGGTGACGCCTCCAGTGGTAACCAAGGGTCACTGGTTCGAATCTGAGACAGGTTACAGGTGGACTCATTGTTAGTGAAGGAAATTACACCAAACATTAATGCCTTCAAATTCACTGACCGTGTGTTGTGTTTGTTGTCAAATGTGATACATTAAAGATAATCATGGTTAAATCGTTTTACATTCGCGGTTCCTAAATATGTCAATAATGCGTTCTTTCTTAAACTAGTGGTACTTATTAGGTACTTAATTACGTACATACTTAATTACGTACTTTCTCGCCTCACCAAGGATTACGTTAAATTATAATTACGTTAAATTATAATTTCTGTTCATATTAACACATTTCATCAATGGCGTGTAAAACCCATTTCTAGGGACGCTTTTTAATGACATGTTTTTTTTTTTCACTTTAGAACAATGCCTTTTAGTATAGAAATAAACTTCATGTTCAGACAAAAGGAAAATCCATTTTTTGTTGCATTTTTAGTCGATTTCGACTAATAAGTCATTGTTTACATTTTTCCCGTCATTTTAATGCCTTTTTTGCTGATTTCATCTATTTTATTGTCATTTTAATGGTACTTGCTTCAAATAATATTTACGAGATGCAACAAATGTTCTCCATTGAATTACTGAGTAGATTATTAGATTTCTTCGCTAATATATTGTAATGTCAAGCGTTATATGTAATCAGGCTCCTGTGACGCCTCAGTGACCCCTCCTGTGTCTTAGATACTGTGAAGCCATTGTCGGTTTGGCCGATATCGGGATATCTAAGGACAGAGATTTGCTGGTAAAGAACAGTTCAAACCAAAGGCTGTACCCCAAAGTTCTATGCTATACGTCCATGTTGGCTTGATTATTGCTTTGTACAGTAATATTTTGTTGTGTAAGGAGAGCTTAGATCTTCGATTAAGTAGCCATGATAATTTGCTTACTTGCATTCGTAATTCTTTCTTCTTTTTTATGATATGGGGTTTCCAGGTTAAGTGGCTGTAGTACGAAACTGAGTATACTTGAACGAACAGAAGAAGTCTCGATTACACCAGTAACGTATCAAGTTGGAGTTGTTCATCTGAAGTGGTTTTGATCACATTTTTGCGTCTTTTTTCCTGTTTTTGGTCATTTTAATAGCATTTTATTGGACATTTTTGGCAATGTTTTAGGCCATCAAAATCTGGCCCTACTCATTAGGCGCGCAAGTGTACGCTAATACATCACAAATTCGAAAATCGAAACCACTGCTCCATATACCCAGAAACAGCGTCCATGAGAAGTTATTCTGAGGATTTCAAGCTGTCGTGTTGCAGGCCTCACATTATTGCAATGCAACCTATTACTCCAAGTACAGAAAATTCGAAACTGCAATTTCAAAAATTAGCAAAACTACGCTAAATTACTAATATTTTAAAAAATCGTGCATAACTTTTTAGAATAGATTTCATTGAACACACAAATATTTATTACCAATATTGTACTTTTGCAATGTTAATTTTTGCGTTCTCATACTTACTTCGTAAGAGGAGAGAGTATTGTAATCGAGCGCAGGAAAACGGCGAATTTTAGACAGATAACTCTTATTACCGGGCTCTAGTAACGAAAAAGCGGATAAATCTTGTTTATATATGTAATAAATTACTTTCTCTAACACGTGTAGCCAAAGATTCGCCGGCAGCATGTGTAACATGAATAACTCACCGTTTTCTCTATTTTCTGAGCATGTGATCCTTCGCACTATGCCATTCCAAAGATAGTGCAAGAAATTTAAAAATGAATTTCCGTCTTAGGCAGGTTATAATATATTTACGTTATCTAAAAACCATTCCGTTTCTGCGTTAAGAGAGCCTTATAGAGGTTTTTTACGAATAAAATCGTTCCGTTCCAAGATTTTTGTCCAGCATGGCAGGTTTCCGTCTTACAGAGGTTCCGTCTTAGATGTTAGTGTATATATCTTAATTAAATAGCTTAAATTGAACACAAAATTA
The DNA here is from genome assembly GCA_038098605.1 of Gryllus longicercus. Taxonomy (NCBI): domain Eukaryota; kingdom Metazoa; phylum Arthropoda; class Insecta; order Orthoptera; family Gryllidae; genus Gryllus; species Gryllus longicercus. The sequence continues at coordinate 566,619 of JAZDUA010000474.1, read as the reverse complement.
AGATCATTATGCTACGCGTCCAGAATTCTTTCAAATTCAGCCAGCCTGCATACTCCTCGTTGTATTTATTTCGCGAATGGTCATTCCTTCCTAAGATAGGGCAAAGTATTCTGGGAAAATACGTCTTATAACTCTCATACTTTTTGATTACAAAAAAGACTTGTAGGAATAATAAGCAAATCCCACCCACGTGATTCTTGTAAGCCTCTCTTTATTAATCTAGAACTTTTCTTCTCTTGATTTACGATTCAGTGTTTTTTGGCAAAAATGACTTCATCAAGAGCGGGAATTCAGCGAACGCCGAATCCATAACTACAGCACTCGACAAAGTAATCATATTCATCAGATGACAGTATCAACAGCTTAGTACAAAGGATTCACTAACAATACATGTACATTATTTTACAACACTTTTCCAGATGACTTAAAACGATTAAAATCCATACAAAAGTTTACGACCCGAGCAGGGCTGGTGATTGGTTGTAAGACCGAGTGGGTGGTTCACCGGGTTGGGAGGTCCACCCTCTGTTCCTCCTCCACATCCCACGGAAATTTATTTCAAGGCAAAAATACAAAACAATTTTTCAAATTGCCATGTTTATCATTAAATTGTCATCGCATTGCTATCACTTATCACATTTATTTTATGTAACTTCAGCAGTTCATTTTCGCAACGTAAAAACAGCGCTGCGCATTCTTTTTTATACAAACTCCTTAAACAATTTTTGCAAATCGATTTTGTCGGTCGAGCATCTTTAATAATTGAGTTCCTCAGTATTTATAAGTTCAACAAGAAAGAGAACTAAAATTCTGTTTCCCGTTAAGTTTATTCTCTAAATTGCGAAATTGTCCAATCTAAGAGTTGCAAGATATTAGTATGGCGATATACGTTTTGAGTCGACGTAATACCGAAAATCTTCGTTCATTTCTGGAATTTGACATTTATGGAATATTTCTCTCACCCCAAATCTGAAGTGGATATTTTACTCACTCGGAATTTCTCGTGTGGGTAAATCTACCCACCATGCCCACATTATCCGCCATGCCTGGTCCCAAGAAATATCTTTTCTGTTCCACAACTGGTTCTATTCAATTAGAGGCAATACCGAACATCAAAAAGGGAAGTAATATTAATTTTAACAATGATATTTAATGTACTGTTTACCATTTAGACTGTATAATTCTAAACAACCTGTAACAAATATTGTACCTCAGCTTCTGGTTCAATGGTCCCCATCTCGTTCAGGTTTTTCGTCCAGTTTCTCTGATTCTTTGAGCAAATTCTGAGATGGCCCTTGTTTTTCTTCTGGGTGTAAATGTAACTTGTACACGTAAGCTTCCGCGGCTCTAGTTCATGAGTTTTTGGCTGTCCGGGTGGCGTTGTTTGTCTGAGAGGCCGACGTTTCGCCTGGCATGTCGCAGGCTTCCTCAGGGTAATGACGGCGAAACGTCGGCCTCTCAGCCGACGACGTGGCGCCACCCGGATAGCCAAGAACTCGTAAATGGAACTTCATTACCTGTGCAGACCTTCTAGAGTTTGGTAGGAAATATAGTTATTCGAATGATCGTTCTCCATGTTGTCGCGGCAGAAGTATATTCCTTCACGAAGGACATGATGAAGGATAAGAATCCGAACTTGCTCTACCCCTCCTACACAAATCAATTTAAGTGTTCGTGGTCAGGTTGATTTCAAATCGCTTTTTCCCAATGTGGGGCCGATTAAATTAAATATATATTTACAAGGTCATTTCAATTCTCTTTTATGCAACATTAAGGGTAAATAAATAAGCATCCTTATTGTTCCATCCATATCAATCGACAATGACAAAAGTTTAAGAATCGCAGTGTTAGCATTGTATTTGATTTTATTTAGCCAAATAACTGCAAAAATTGTATGTGATGTATAAGGGAGAAGCGCACGTTTTCTTGTTCTCCAGAATCTCTTTCCAACATTTTCACTATAAATAGTTGAATGATGAATAAAACTTTAAAAAAAAGCGAGGTTAGAATCACTTGAAAACCAAACATTGTCGCACCCGAGTTATAGAAATCTCATTTGCATCTGTAAATGAACTGCAGATTTGATGATTTTATAATGCTAACAGAATTTAAAATTTTGAACATTTGTAATACTAACATACCCCCGGCTCTACTCCTTCAACAACTTGAAAAGAGATCTCAATAAAACGTGCGCATATAGAAACTGCATTTCCACGATGAATCAGGGAAACAGGACAAAAAACCTTTTTGAGATGGGGTGATTGACCCGGAAGCTGAAGTACATTATTGTTGCATGCACATTAAGTATTTTAACTTTCTCGCTACGGATTAGAGAGAAATTTTATATAATGCTGCGCGGAAAACAGCAATTTTTCGGCAGAAAACCAGTTAATTACAGGGCACTAGCACTGAAAAAGTGGATAAATCCAGTTGCTAAATTTAGGGATAAAAAATCTCTAACACGTAAACTAGCCAAGAGCCATGTTTTGTGGGTTCTTGATACCGAAAAATCGAATGACGGCAAAACGTCTGTTGGTCTATGAACAACGCCAGCGGCAAAACCGCTCAGACGAGTTGCTCCAAAATTGATATTCCTCAATTGATCTGGCCGATGTAGCGACCCCTTGAATTTGATACCGATATTTTAATTTTGGGCTGTACTTTACTTGAAACCCCTAGAACATTATTCAAATTTTCAAAAAACATTGCTCCATCGTTTTTGATTAAATTTTGTTGTGTGATAGTGTAAAGGACGTTTAAGAGAATGGTGCAAGTCTCATGATTGTGAAAAACCCTGATTTTTCGAAAATTACAAAAGTTCAAAATTTTTTTGGCGTCTTCCTACAACTAAAATATTATAGAAATTGTTTCCCTTAATGAAATCTGCTCCGGCGGCAATTATCTAACGGCGCCGAGGTTAATTGCCCTTTGTGGGACATATAATGGCTAAATACAAACAATATAGCGGAGCAATTAGAAATAATGCGAGAAAGTATGTGCTGTTGTAGCACCACTAGTTTCTTTTAATTTCTTGTAATGCATTAGTAAAGATGCTTCTCTTAAAATACACTTGTAAAGATAGCATACGTCATCCTTTTACTATTACGTGTAAATTTTGAAAATTGCAAAAGTTCGAATTGTTTCGGTTTCTTCCTAAAACTACAGTAATGAAGATACGGATTTTTCTTCAAATGAATTTTTTTCTCTCCACATTTTGTTCTTTTATTCATGTCATCTACATTTTTAAATCGGCAATTTTGAGTAAAAATGGATAATATGAAGAAAAAAAACAAGATTTTCTCAAAAATGACTCCTTTTTTGTTGAATTTTTTTGTACGGGGAGTGCTAAGTGCACTGCGAAACATAACATAAATGGTAATCTGATGTAATATTTTGTTTTAAAAAATTACACAAATGTATTCTTTAAAATACTATTGTATATTAAATACTATACTATAAAATTTATACTTCTATAATATTGTTAAAGTAATATTTCAATTCTCATACTATTAAGGGCAACAATGAGAAAATGAAAAGAAAAAATATTTTAGGCGTCGATAAGTAGCAGATGGGAAGAAGATGGGCAATACCGAAAAGCTAACCTGGACTAATGAGAAAACTAAATAGTGCGAGAAAGTCTGCGCCAGTATGTAGCACCCCCTAGTTTTATAACGAAACGAGAAGATTGCACTGTTTTGAATTCGTGTTAAACAGAGTTCAGAAGCACTCGAAGAGTATGGGGACATGACATACCTCGCATAAGTCAAAATTGTTAGCCGAAATTACAGATTATTTTTTAAAAAAATACACCAGTGTTGCTCTATGCTAGAATGCAGCAGTATCGCAGTTAAAACGTTAACATTTTGTATGTTTTTTCTCGTCTCTTGTTTCATATTGAGGAAAAGTGAGACTAATTTGCCACCTCGTTTCAACAAATTACTAGTTCCCAAAGCCTCAATACAGGGACAGGATACGGTCACCCATGAAACATTAACTAATTAAATCGAAAAACGAGGAAACTGCATTTCCTTTACAAGAAGAACACAAAAACTATTGCGAACAGTTTGGATGCAAAATAACGAGAAAAACCAGCAAGGGAAACGTAAAAAAACAAAAAAACAATTGTGACTGGAAGCAGTAGACTGAGTGGGCGGTGGTTCGCTTAACACGTTCCATCAGCTGCGACTCCCTCCCTCCTTCCCTGCGTCCTGTCAGTGGGCGCGCCGGAGGCCTTGGTCGCGAGGTCCCGTTGGCGAGGGCCGGCTGGGAGAAAGGCTCCAATCCAAGACCGGCTCTGGCAGACAGTCGGGCGTGAAAGCGCGGCCACGTGGCACCGCTCTGCCTGCCTCCTCCTCTTCCTCCGCCGCCTCCGCCTCCGCCGCCGCCCGGCGGGTGAACGCGCCGCCCAGCGCAGTCGTTGCACCGCCACGAGCCGCAGCGCCCGCTTCGCTCAGCACAGCAGAGCATCTCAGCGCTTCAACATGACGTCGTCGGGCCAGACGCCGCTTCTGCTGCTCCTCTTGGGTGTGGGGCTGGCGGCGACTTTTGCGAAAGCGGCGGAAAATCTCGAAGTCACTCACAAGGTGAGATCGCGGAGCGATTCTTTCGTGAGAGGACTGGGTGGGTGTTTCTCTTTGTGTCGCCTTCGGGAAAAAGTTTCTCGGGGTTGAAGACCTTCATGAAAACATGCCTCGAATTTTTGTTTGATAATTGGTCAATGTTCCAGGTCTGGTTTGATATTGAAATCGGTGGAAACCCTCAGGGAAGAATTGAAATTGGATTGTTCGGCAAAACGGTGCCGAAGACCGTAAAGAACTTCTTTGAACTAGCGAAAAAGCCTGAAGGTGAAGGGTACAAGAAGAGCAAATTCCATCGAGTTATTCCCAGATTCATGATTCAAGGAGGCGATTTCACGAGAGGAGATGGTACTGGAGGTACGATTTGTGAAGTAATAAAATGAATTACGGGGAATACATTTATTTCATGCTTTTCTTTTATTTATTTATTTCGTTTGTTGATTCAATGCAGGCAGGAGTATTTACGGTGAAAAGTTCGCTGATGAGAACTTTGATCTCAAGCATTATGGCGCTGGTTGGCTCTCGATGGCAAATGCCGGCAAAGACACTAACGGTTCTCAGTTCTTTATCACAGCGAAGGCTACTCCGTGGCTGGATGGACGTCATGTTGTTTTCGGCAAAGTCATTCGAGGAATGGTGAGTGCATTGCAAATATTTTTATATCGTTACCAGTTCTGTGACACTGACACAAAAATCTTTAAAATCCCTTGCAACAGTAAGACTGAAACTGAAATTGTTATATTTTCAATATACGAAAGTACTTTGGTTTAAAGAATCTTGAGTGTTACTTGTTTCGTTGGGTTCACATTTCGATATGCGACTTCGTGTCAACAACAGATATGAAATGTGTACCTCTGAAACAGAAGATATTCTCTTTTGTTTTATAAGATACCTCAGACAAGTGGCTAATTCTTTTAACTCTTCAAAATTACGCCTAAATAGCCCAGGAGAAACTGAACATATCTTGGTCGTGCACTTTAGTAATACTTAGTTCAGACTTTTTATGTATTTAATACATAAAAAATTAATATATTTTAATAAAAATAAAGGTAAACTGTTTCAGAACATAAACCCAAACCTTTTTTTTTAACTATTTGATGTTTTGACATTTATTTTATGATACTTTACTATTGACAAATCGCCGTCTGTTTTAGGACGTGTTCCGCAAAATCGAAAGCCAGAGGACCAGTTCTGGTGATCGGCCCCTGAAAGATGTCGTCATTGCCGACAGTGGGGCGGAAGTGGTCTCTACTCCCTTCCAAGTTACTAAAGACGACGCTACTGAATAATGTTGTGTTTAACGTATTGTTGAAATAACGATAAATGAAGTAACACATTATGTTACAAATAATAAGTTTGGGACACAATCCCTCACTCTCTGAAGTAAGTTAACTTATTGTTTAGTCCGTATATCCAGAATTACAACAATATTCATACAATTTGTAAAAACTACGAGTGGAATAAGTTAATAAACAAATGTGAATTTATTTTTTACGACTTGAATTTATTGTAGTTCCTTTTATTTAAATTCATTATTTCCTTTTCCTTTAGAGCTCCCTTCTAAATTATTTCAGTTTCGATGTAAGCCACAATCATCAAACGAGTCTTCCCGTAAGTCAGCTTTATTGGTAATGCCTGGTAAATAAAGTTAGCAACTGAGGCAAATGCCTTTTTTTTAAACCATACACGTTACCTAGATTTTTAAAACTAATCTTAATGAATTGTATATCTTTGTAGTTCAAATATCAATTTTCTAATTTTATTTATTTTGCATATTTTACGATAAAGGCCTATTTTTGCCTAAATTCGTATTTTGCATTCCTTGAAATTTAAAAAAACATTGTTCATTTAAAGGTAAATAGTGTCATAAACGGTGGAGAGAGAAATATTTTCTTGCGCTTTAAGTTAAAAAGAACATATTTCATTCATTGCACTTCCTCGTCCTTATTTCGCAAAAAGTGAAAGTATTGTAACCTTGTCCCAGAAAATGTGAATTTTTGACGTTCATAGGAATAAGATTTATCTACTTTTTCGTTATCAAGGTCCGGCAATAAGATTTTCCGTCGAAAATTTGCTGTTTTCAGTCGCAAGATTAAAATACTTTTTCTTTCAAAGTAGGGGGCCAGAAAGAAAAAATAATTGAAATTATTTTCCATAATTTTGCCTATTATAGAAGTTGCAAAAGTACACAAACACTACGGGCTTTTGTTTAGAAACGAATTGGGGACAGTAGAACTTTACAGAAGTAGGTGACATTTTGTCCTTTATGCGATTTTCGCATCGATACATGGAAGAAACTATATAATTTTCATGCCAGTGACCCAAGCGCAGAGACCATCAACTTCTGTAGGAACTTCTCTATCTCCATTTCCCTTCTCCCGTTCTCTTAAACCAAACACAAATGCGTTTCCCTCGGTTTCTCTAAATGATGAGAATGCTACTTGGATCAGATTGGTTCTCTTCTCGCCAGTTAGAAATTTCTTCTCAAACAAATTTCGTGACTTCGCTTTAAATGAAAGACAGTGTGTCTAGGTGTGTTATCGGTGGCTATTATTAACTGTATAATCACTCAATTTTAATAGAATCATAAAATGAATTAAATAAATACTCATTTTCCATAATTTGTTTATCACGTTGTTTTTAAGACTACTGTATTCCATGTAGTTTGTTGTCTTGGTCGTTTTGTTTAGCGAAGTTCACAGATTAATGAACATTTTTAAATGCTTAAAGTAGTGAGTGTATAATTGTGCAATGTCCAGGAATCTTCTGACATGTCTTGACAAAAAAAGAGTTCAGATTATAATTATATATGACGTATTAGATTTTTAAATTACAGTGGAATATAGTATGATTTCCTGTCCTGATCGGGGTATTATAAAACACTTCAATTACATTTTCAGAAACATGTTATATAACTCTGTGTTCACTGTGAATAGTAAATATATTATTCCAGAATTTGTAAATCTATCAGTTCAAACGTCTTCGAAAATAACTACTGAACGACGTAATGAAATTTCACATTTTCAGTTTTCTGAACCGGAAATATATAGTTATTTTCCGTTATAACCTCACTAATGGTCTTCCTTTGTGTGAGGTTCAGCTGTTATTGGATTACAGCTGCGTCAGCTTGTGGGAGAATTTTTACCATGAAAAGATGTACTAGCGCCTAGTGGTAAACGTATCCACGGAGCGAGTGAATGTTTACGCACTTTTGCGTTCAGCTGAGCGACTTCCCGACGACCACCGCCCGATCAGACACCGCACTTTGAAAACGATTGTGTACAACTTGTGTTCGTACAATACGCGCTGTAAAACGGTAATAAAACAGAACGGATACATGGGCAAACCGTTGTTTCACATGATTTATGGCTATTGCCAGTTCTACCTCAGGTGGTTTAAGAACATAAATCTTAGGAACTCGTTTTCGGAATCAGAGATGGGGAATCTTACGGAATAAAATAGAAGATAATGCCTACCTATTGAAGATAGATTTAAAACTTAGATTTATCATTCAACTATTTATAGTTAAAATGTTCGGAAGACACAACTATTTCATCATTCAACTATTTATAGTCAAAATGTGGGGAAGATTCCGGAGCTCAATAAAATGTGCGCTGATGGTAGTACAGTTTTTTACTGTTCTTTGACTAAATAAATCAAATTAAACTAAACTATATTCTGCATCAGGGCCTTCGAGAACATTGCCACATCGCATCAAAATTAAAAAAATTAATTTACAATAGCAATTAAAAAATTAATTTACAATATATTGAAATAAATCTTAAATGACGTCATATTGAAAATGAAAGAACCATATTATCTGAAATTGTCTAGCAATGAATAGTGCACAGTATCGCAATATACATTAGAACACTAAGTATCAACTTCTTCCAGTTTATTTTTAAAGCTTTCTCATTCGTTCGAAGTGAATCTCGATAGCAAGGCTTTCGCAAATATATCCGGGTAAACATTTGGAATACCATACGTCTTTCATGTAAAACATTTGTCGAATAATAATAGAAGTACTACGAATGGCACATACTTTCTCATACTATTTAGTTTCCTTTCCTCTTGCTTGTTGGCTAGCTTTTTCGTTTTGCCCTACCCTCTTCCCAGCTGCTAATTATTGGTGCCTAAAATACATATTTTCACATTTTCTCTATTCTTCATTCTCCTAATGGTAGATTTGAAATTTGACTTCAGGAATATAATTGAAAAATTGACGCTAGTCATATATGTAAATGTCTTTGAAATATTTGTATCCATTGAAGAAAAAAACGTTGTTTGAACCTTTTTGAAAATGCGCAATTCGAAGCTCATTTCCGAAGACAACGTTTCAATTTTCGAGAAACTTCACTGGAAATAATTTAAGGTCTTTCATACCTCAAAATCAGGAAAAAATTTAAAAAAACAGTTTTTTTTTAACTTTTAACAGAATCAGTATATATATATATATATATATATATATATATATATATATATATATATATATATATATATATTCTCTTTAACATGACGAAACCCGTTTTATTCTACGATCTTTCGTTTCATTTCATTTCGAATATTTATATAGCCCGGCGTTAGGGGAACCACACCCACTTTTCCGAAAGCGGGAATGGACCCCCTTAAAAAAATTAAACAAAGCTAAAAACAAACTACACCAGAAAATAAGAAACGAAGAATATATTTAAGAGGAAGGAAGAAAATAAGAGAAGAAATACACATAAAAAGGAAGGCATAACCTATAACACAGGAGCTTGCTAGAGTTTTACAAACTTTAAAGCCATTTCCCCGAAAGTTGACCTTTTGTCTATCATTGGACACCTGAAACATCACATCTCCGATTCTATGTAAGATTATTATTTATTAGGACCCTTTGATTATTTGTTTTGTTATGATTCAGAAATACACAGCTAGTACATGAACCTAAAACTAAACATTCAAACCAATTATTTCATGAAGAAAATTTTATTCTAAAAATGTTTATTTTTTTAATTTTCCAACTAAAATATGTTTAAAAATGTAAATACTAATGGTACAATTGTTGTTTTGGTTCAAGCACAAGTTCAAATCGTCTATTATCGTGAGAGAAAAATTGAAGTAATAGTTATAACTAGGGGGTAGATTTTAATGAAATGTCATATTTTTTTCTTTTCACTTTAGAACAATGCCGTTTAATATAGAAATTCATTTTATGTTATGACTAAATGAAAAGACCTTTTTTTATAAAACATTTTTTTGCATATTTCGTCGAATTCGACTAATAAGTCATTTTTGACCTTTTACTTAATTTTTAATGCATTTTTCGCTGATTTAATAAATTTTAATATAATTGAAATGGTACTCGCTTCAAACAATATTAACGAGGTGCAACAAATGTTCACCACAGAATTGCTGATAGAGTTGCCAGGTCTTCTTCCCAAAAATAGCGGACAAGCGGGGAAGCGATGGGGGGGGGGTAATTGCAAAAACATCTTTAAAAAAATACAATTAAAATATGTTTTCTTACAAACATTTTGATCCATTTTAAAACAATCACTTCAAACATATTTAAAGTTCAAAACATCAATTATATTATATTATGTAAAATATTAAAATACATTTTACTTTGTTGTCGTGTGTATTTTTTATTTGACTGCGCAGCCTTGATCAATTCTTTGTGTTTAAAGAATAATTCTTTAATTTCAGCACAAAGTTGAGAAATATGAAAAAATATGTAAATGCGCGTTAAGATAAAACATCATGTAAATAATTTTATATTTTTTATATTAAATGTCTTGTAAAACAATTGAGTATGATTAATATTTTATTCGGTTCGTTTATTGGATATTCGATCACTCACTTACTTAGGTCACACTGTTTATGTTGGACCTCTATCGAAATAATTGTTTATTCTCTGAATTGTGATAAAGGTGGCCATGATTGCAGGGCAATGTGAAGCAAATGCAGTAATCAAAGAAACAAATGCAAATAAAATTTTCAAAGTATAAAGAGTTCATAAGTAATGTTCTTTCCAAATGTTATTTTTTCTTAGAGTTGTTCGGTGTGTGAGATTGTACGTGTTGATCTTTCTTCTCATACGCCTACTGTGAAGAAAATCCTTGTACCTTTTCAAAACTTGTCTGAATGATACTGAAAGAAGTGTAGTTTTAGAGAAGTATCTTAAATGTTTCAAGGTGGGACATTATTTTGGAATCAGAGTCAAGGCACACATCGGAGGTGACCAAGAAGAAATTCATGGATGCTCGCCCGTTGATTGATGTTATTAAATGTATAATACAAGAATACTATGCTTATGTATTCAAGATTATTGCCTTCATAGGAGTGAAGATGGCTTGCTGCAAGAAACAAGAATCGTCCACAGTATGTTGTAACTCATTATTACATAACTTGTATGTTACCTATAATCTGATAAAGTTTGTCTCCCGACCTATCCAAAAACGTCCGGGTAAATACTAATGAATTCATGAAAATAAGTGTTTTAAAAAAACTTATGAATATAAAATATTACTACTGGATTCTGTTTATAAATAAATTGCAAAATACATTTATCAAAACGAAGACAAATATGAGCAGATATCAGTAGATACTTTTGAAAATAAGAGACCGTTACAGTCTCAGTGCCAGCTACTACTGTAATGGCTCTTTAATCTGCAAAAGGGGGGATCATATTTTACAATAAGGTAGTTTATCTTGAAGAATTTCCTCCGAAATGATCTATTAGCCCAGGCCGCTCGTGTTCACAAGGGCTCAATCTACGAAACAAAATTCAAAGTTTTTTCAGTGGTACTGTATGTGCTTGGAGGTGCTTAATTCTAAAATTATGTTTGTCACTTCAAAAACCGTCGGCATTACAGAGAAAATTGCAAAAAATCTCCAAAACGTTCGCACTTTTCTCAGCTAATGTCTCCAAAACTGCGTTTTATCGAAACGACTACTATTTACAAAATTGAATTTCATAAAAGTTCCTACAAATTGTATACATTAACTTTAATTTTCTGAAAAGCAGTTTAATTGCTAGAACGCATTGAAAAATGGCGTCTTTTCGGCCCTCTGGTCAAAACGGGAGAATAACTCTTTGTCTGTCTGTGTCTGTCTGTCTGTCTCTCTCCCTCTCTTCTCTCACTCACTCACTCACTCTCTCTCTCTCTCTCTCTCTCTCTCTCTCTCTCTCTCTCTCTGTGTCTCTCCCTCAGTGTCTGGATCTGTCTGTCTCTATCTGTGTCTCTCCCTCTGTCTCTCACTTTATCCCTTTCTGTCTCTCTCTCTCTCAATCTATCTATATATCTATCTCTCCATCTCTCTCTCTCTCTCTCTCTCTCTCTCTCTCTCTCTCTCTCTCTCTCTCACACACACACACACACACACACACACACACCTTCCTATTGCACGCGTCGCTTTAGCTTCACTATATGATGCTTGAAAACCACTATTGTGAACGAATTATTGGTATTAATAAATGATTGACACCCTGATGTATGCGGAATCTGTAGGGTCGTGTTTACCCGCGCAAAGGATCTGTCAAACCCTAATCAAAATATGACGGAAAGAAAGCAAAAGAGACAATAAGTTCTATACAATACAATGAGTTCATCGAATACTTGTTCAACAATATGTTTTGTCAATATGTCACATCCTGTTCCTCTAAGCTATAAGTGTAGCGTAAATGTAGCTTCACTTGCGCACGTTTTGTGCGCACTCTCCTTTTGCTTGTAGTGGTAGGAGTAGAAGAAAGGACTAGTTACTATTTTGTTAGCAATGCAGAAAATAAAATCTGCAGTTCGTTTAGCATTGCAAATAAATTTTCTATAACTATGAAATGAAAATGACTAGATTTCAAATGTCGCTAATCTCGCACTTTCTTCAAATTTTATTTTTATTTATTTATTTATTGGGAAGGAATTCTGAAACTCAAGAAAACATGCGCAGATTATCTTCTCCCCCGTACGTCAGATACAATTTTTACTGTTTTTTGACTAAATATATCTAATTCGAAATAAATCTAAAGTGTTGGCAACACTACCTCTGCATTGTTTCTCTAAACCAAGGTGAAATTCTCTAAAATCCTCACTAAAAATCCGACTTAACAACATACATATAAAAATTCACATTACCTCTGCTAGGGCAGAATTTCTAATTGCTCTGTAGAGCATTTCATCTGTTTGTTTGTTCTTTTATTTCCTACGTCACTACTGAAAATAAAATTTTGAAAGTGTTTTTCTCGAACTCCATACTTTCTTGTCCAGTTAAGAACCAAATTTTTGCATCAGAAAAATGTGAATTATGATCCAGAGTCTCAAACACTGTAGCGGGATAGGGAGTGTAAAAATGCCAACAATCTCAATTCAATATTGATTACCATTATTTTGAAAGTCATTTTCCCAAAATATCAAAACAGATTCCTGATTATTTTGTAAGATATCATAAAAATACTAATTTTCGGTTTTCATTTTTTATATAACTCAGAGATAAAGATCTGAAAAAATTGAGACATTGTGGACTCAATTTGACTTTTGACTGACAGACTATTCTAAAACATTTGGCGGGAAATACTATTTTTAAAAAATATTAAATTATTACTCGGTATTTTTCCATGTTTTATTTCTGAGGAAACTACTCAAAAAAATTCTATAAATCGGTATTAAGGTGTTCTTTTTGTTTACTGATTTTTTCAGATTTTCTCATTAGTTAAAGTTAATATTTGCATTTTTTAGGGACTTTTGTGTACTTCAAATTTGAAACTAGTGGATGTTGGATAAAACGAACAGTTGATGATTATAGCAATAAACTGAAAAAATGGGAATTTTTAGGAGTTTTTACAAGTTTCTCAGTGAAGCCGGTCTTTTGCGAGGTGGCAAACATAATTTTCGGTTTCAGCACGCCCAAATGCAAACAGGACCGTTGAGAAAAAACTTCGGATTTGTTTTTCCTAGGTCACGTACCTAGTAACTTGCGTATATACAGAAAATGAACAAAAGAGTGGAGAGGAGCAGGATGTGGCGGGAGCGGGGCATCGCGGAATGTAAATAAAATTACTTTCATTTTACACTACAATATGGAGGTCATTGCATTTGCTGTAAAATAGACTGTAATAAATCAGTGCCACTTGTATGTGAATAAGTGGTGATGTCAGGTGCATAATCCACTCTGAACAAGTGTGTTTTCCAGGTGCAGGTGAGAGGCAATGTGTCATCAGGTGGGTTAATTGGAATAATTTTTAAAAAATGAAACAATTTTCATACATCCGCGTTATTTTCAGGAATAAAACGGAAAATATCTTAATAGTATTTATGAAAACGTTTAGTCATTCCTCATTGAAACAGTCAATGTCATAATCTACATTTTCAAACCTATTTTAAAATTAAAAGAAGTTTTATGACTAGTTAAATTATGATACCTGGGTTTCACTGGCGGTTGAAGGAATTAGAAGGATAAATAGAAATAGTAACAGCTAATATTATCTTCAATGTCCAGGATGTCGACAGAGGAACAATGCTCGTTCGCGATTCCCATCTGCCTGTCGTCTGGGTCTTTGGTAAGTGGCATCCACTAGTGATGCATTACGTCGTCATCATCGATTTGAAAGGTGTTGTAAATTGTACAGGAGGGCCTTGTGCAGGCAAGTCATCAATGTGTCAAAGAATAATAGAAAAATATCATTTCATGCACATCGATTGCGATACTGTACTGCGGTTTGAAGCCATGACTCAAAGCTCAAGAGGTCTACAAATTTCGGCCAAACTGAATAGACGGGAACCAATTCCTGATGTGAGTAAACACATATTATACTAAACTGAGTTTAAAACATCTCTATTTCCTTGTTATCATTTATTTTTCACAGGAAATGCTAGTGAAGATTCTGAGAGAAATTATGCCCCGAAATGTGAAGATAACAAATGGGTATCTCTTGGATAACTTTCCAAATAGCGTAGATCAAGGAAGGTTATTTGAAAAGAAGGTCAGTTAAAATTATGTAAAACAAATTTAAAACATTTCTGTGGGGGGAGGGGGTTGCGAATTGGCCATCTCGGGACCACGTGAACGTGCAACCTACCGGGGCTCAGGTATATTTATCGAGGGTATGTGCACGTAACTCTTATGGAGAAAGGATCATCATTTTCATGCTGAAATGCGTTTTACACACAGGGTTGTTAGCCCTGAAGATGAGGTGAAATGATAATGATGAAGGATGAAATGGCCAATTACAAACATACAATGACACACACAAATAGTATACCCGAGGCGAGACTCGAACCCGCGATCCTTCAGTCCGCGACCACTAGGGCACTCCTGCCTTAACGATCTCGACTACCCTGATCGGCATTATTATTATTATTATTATTATTATTATTATTATTATTATTATTATTATTATTATTATTATTATTATTATTATTATTATTATTATTATTATTATTATTATTATTATCATTGTCATCATCGACATTACCATTACTATTGTAGACTCCTGAGAGTTACGGATAGCTTCAGAGAAAAAATCAGATCAGCTACTTCTCATATCATGATTTGGTAGTACAAAATTTATGCTCAAATTCTTTACATTTTTGTTTTTCTATAAGTTATCACTAATACAATTATTGTATATACAACACATTAATCACTAAAACTAATAATAGCTTACAATGTTATTTTCATTTTTTAAAGGGAGTTATTTTGGTATCTTTACTTTTCGCAACTAACCCTCTTTAAACTCTTAAGTTTATTTACTTAAGTTCATTCAGTCATAGTTAACTTCCACTTATCATCTCAGGCACTATCAGTTCTCTCACTCACAAATGTTTGCATTTTCTTCCACCATCATCTACTTGATCGAATCTTACGAGAAAGAGCAGTTTCTCAATTTAATTAATTCCTTCAGTTCAGATGCATAAATACACCTAAACGGACCACAGTTAATACAAGGAAGGCAATCAATTAAATAATAATTAATAAAACCACAATTAGTTATGAAATTTTAACGAAAGACGGGATACAAAGACCACGATGCACAAATTCTTTCAAATTCCAGAAATGCAAACACTGAAACAAATAATACACATATCTATGAGTAGATTATTTAGTAAAAGTAAAATAAAATTATTTATAGACTATTTTATTCAGGAATAATGCGAAACGGTTTAAAATACTATTAATACAAATGATCAATGTAATTCAGTTTTTTCAACACTTTCCTTACACTTTAATACATCCTTTCCTCTTTAAAAAGCAAAACATTTCACGGAAATGCAATACTTGGATAACACGAGGTATAAGAACATCATGCAAAACCAAACGAATTCTTTATTGCATTTCTAAGCATTAAAACGTACCTAATGATTTCCACCTCTACTTCTAAAAATACATATTTTTGTTAAAAATAGTCATAAGGCTAGTTAAAATCAACAATCATGATCAGGATATCTTGAATTCAAAAAACAAAAGCAATGTGAAATATAGTAAAAAAATACAACAACGTCAACTAGAAACCTTGTAGAGAAGGTTGTTTTACAAAATGATAGAGAAATGGCGGTAACTGCAGGTAGTCTTCTCAATCAATATTTTTCCAGATTGCTTCTGATCTCACTTTCAGACTGAAAATTCATGAAAGCCGATTCCACAAACATTTTCGGTACTGTTTTTTAAACTTTTCAAAATAATCGTAAGCTAAAAAATAGATATTCAGCAGGTTTAGATGAATTTCCGGATTGCTTGTTAAAGATTACTGCGCCTGCTATTATTCGCACGTTAACTTACAAATTTAATGCATCCCTATATACCAGAAAAATACGTTCCAGAAATTTTCAAATAACTAGTAAGTTCAAGACGCTCTCGAAAAAAGGCAATAAAAATGAAATTCAAAATTATAGTCCAATTTCTCTTTTGTTGGTTTGTTCAAAAATATTAGAGAGGTTTTTTTAAAATTATGAATGGAAATTCCTCTCAATAAATACGAAGCGTTATCATATTGCCAATATGAATTTAGAGAATCACAATCTCCGGAAACAGCCATATTTTCTTTTCTTAGAGTTGTCATTTCATCCATGTATTATGATGGAATGTAAAATTATGAATGGAAACCCTTCTCAATAAATACGAAGCGTTATAATATTGCCAACACGAATTTAGAGAATCAAAATACCCGGAAATAGCCATATTATCTTTTCATAAAGTTGTCGTTTCATCCATGTACGAACAATCTATTTGAACATTTTTAGATCTTTCAAATCCCTTGACGTCATTGATCATAACATTTTTTTCAAAATTTCCTTCATACGGGATTCCAGGTATTGCTCTGGAGTGGTTACATTCGTATCTTAAACAACCGTTTCAGATGATAGAAATATTAAACTGAAAGGAAGGGACCTTTCGGATTCATTTCCAATTGCGGGTGGATCGATTTCAGGCCCTATTCTCTTCGTACTGTACGTCAATATACCCTTGACGATTCGAAACGGAAGAACAGTTCTCTTTGCGGGTGATATGAATATTCTTTCAAGCAAAGGAACAGTAAATAGTACAATATCAGTTGTTTCAAATTGGTTTCGATACAACAAATTAATAGTAAACGAAAGGAAAACGGTTTCAATGCAGTTTAACAGCCTCTAGCTTTTCGACTTTCAGATTACAGAAATGAAAAACCATGCCCCATCCACGTGATTCCTGTAAGCCGCTCTTTATTAAAATAGGAATTCTAACAATACCTTGCCTCTTGATTTGCGAACCTGTGGTTTTTGTCAAAAACGACTTACTCAAGGGCGGGACTATATTTTTAAAGAACACAGATAATTGTAACACTCGACGTAGTAATCGTATTCGTCAAATGTCAGTATCAACGGCTAACTACAAAAAATGCACATACATGAACATTATTTTATAACTGCGCACCCCCAGTAGAAACTTGTCGTTACTCCAAAAAGGTGATTTTTCAGGGCAGCGCTTTAAAGGTTTTAAATTACTTTACCAAATCACGTTTATGAAATACGAACATCGCCAATAATTGACTAAAATAGGCCTAAAAAATTACACTATTATATGACGTAAGAGCATACAATCTCATTTTAAATAATGTATATATTTCAAAATTCAGTATTTTTTAGTTACAACACTTTTCTATTGGGGATGCATTTGTCAGATGAAATTAGACGATTAAAATCAATACACAAGTTTAAGTGTCAAGTAAAATATTTTATGGTGCATAACCGTTTCTACAAAATTAGTGACTATACCGAGCAGCAAAAAGGAAAGTAATATTAATTTTAACAATCATATTTAATGTATTAGTAATCATTAACATTAGTAGTAATTGTAAAAGACAAAATATGATTGTAACAAATATTGTATCTCAGGTTCCGGGTCAATGATCCCATCTCGATCAGGTCTTTTGTCCCGTTTTCCTAATCCTTTGAGGGAATGCTGAGATGGACTCATTTTTTTTTTTGATTTTGGATATAAATGTACTTAGATCAGTGCACTTAAGATGATTTTTTCTTGAATTTAGTCGAGAATGTGACGTTCTCTAGGTTCTTGCGCAGTGAGTCGATTCCTTCACGAACTGCACGATGAGGGATAATAGCAAAAAATCTGTAGCGTTTTTGCCTTTGCAAATAGTTTTCATTACACGGGAACAAATATTTTCTTATCAATTCTTAACAAAAACACTCGTTTCCACCGATATTCATAACTCAACTTTTATATGTATTATGATAGAGATTTCTTAATTTAAGAAAACGGGCACAGAACACACATCTCGCGTAGTACGTCACTCACAGTTTTTAACTGTGCTTTCACATTATTTAAATAAATACCTTGAGCCGACAGTGCCCGCTACTTCCCTGTTACACTCTTTTTCGCTGCATCATCGTGTCTTTTGCCTTCCCCTTCTCCTACTACTGATTTGTGGATTGATGGTATTATAAAATTCCTAGCTATCGTAACCCTGATAATCCGGGGACAAGAGTGCATGAGATAACGAAAACCACTACAGATATGTTGTTTCGATAAGTGAATATCCTTTTCTAGAATTTGAGTAACTTAAATTTGTCCGTCCGACACTCACGGCTAGACCCCTTCCCGTCTTTAATCGAGACAAACAACGTGTCATTGGACGCGCCTCGGTCCACTGGTAGGAATTTGATCATTTGTTTGTGAATCTGTCTAGAAGATTCTAAGAAATTTCCAAAAAAAGGTGTTTTTGCGTTTTTTAGCGCTGCGATCTAGCGGTGGCCGCGCAAACGACGAGCCCCAGCGCCGTCGTCGCCTCGGTCCAAGCAGCTCAATCTGACGCCAATGTGGCGGCCCACGGCAGGCGATGAATGTCACAGGTCTCTAGAGAATGTAGCCTGAACGCCGCTGTTTACATCATGCGATGCAGGGCTTGGATCATTCGGAAAGGAGATTCATCGTCAGCGTTGCCAACCGGCAGGATATTTATCATTTTATAGGATGATTTTCTTGTGTAGGATATACGATAGTACTAAAGGGATAATTTCAATTTCAAAAGTATACTTAATATAAATCTATAAGAATGGTACGGTAAGGTTTTAGAATAGGAGCTTCCAAATGTACAGATTTTCTTTTGAGAAGCCACTTGATATAGTTCTCAAACACTGAATTCTGAAATAGGCAGTAGCTCGAAAGACCATCCGACAAGAAAAGTTGCGACCACACATCGTTCTGGATATTTTAAACTGAACTGTAATTATCAATATATTATTTTTATGTACTTCGCCCAAGGATGAAAAAACCACACGAATGTTTAAAGTTTCTTTATATGTATATCTTGCGTAGTAGGCGTTTTCAATATATGTCCATATTTTTAAGTTCAAAACGTTGGGGACATCACCATTCAGCGAGACAATATTTGAGAATAGATAGCGTCACCGTAGAAGATGGAAGACTTTCGGTCGTAACCAACCGTAGCAAGTCATCGAGATTATTCATTTATTAAGTTTTCTTTACAGCTATAGCTGATACAGAGTCACGCATATCATTACAAAAATTCTTCTTAAACTCCATAACTCCCCGTTCACATCCCCAGCTCTTGGCCTCCCTACCATTCCCTATTAAATGAAATCATCCTTAAACTACCTAGCTATCATATTCCTACTGTTCCTGCTCCCTACTCCTTTACGGCATATTGGTATATCGCATCCCACTATTTCCTTATAGAAGTCATTGCACCAAACGTAAAATTCATGAAAATTGTGTACTTTTCGATGAGTATTTGGGCGGTAAGTGGGGAGCAGATTCCCGATCTTTATCTCGTCTGCATGCTATTTAGATCAAAAATAGAATATATGAAGACTTCTTAATATTTTAATACTAGTTTTGTTGTGAAGTAAAACATTTTAGAACAAAAATTTACAAACTGCAAAGTAGCGTGTGTTGCTGGTTGCATTAAAATTTTAATAATTAATTGCCAAATATGAGATGTCTCTACTACAATTTCAGTCATCGTCGATCGGTTTCGAAATTATATTAGTTTCTTAAATGGCCCAACATTCCGGGTGGAAAAGGGATCTCTCCAAAATGAATGATATATAAAATTGGAATATTATCGAAGGTGATAAAATGGTGTATTGTATTCGAATCGTAAATAACTATTAGCGCATTTCTCGTGGCAGAAACACTGCAAAATAGCAGGCAGTGAAGCATCGGAATTTCATCTTCTGTAACTTGAAGTTATTTGTAAATTATCGCATTAAGTGGCATTCAAAAAAGTCCATTCGTGGTTTTAAAGGGTTTGACGTCCAACTTGATCTTCGTTGCTGTACATTTCACTGATTATTTTTCTCTTAGTAGTTAAAACGATCATTTAATTTCATCAACTACGCTCCGTTGGTTGAAGCGTAATAACGTCAATACCCTACAAAAGTCATTAATTTCATAAATTGTCATTTTGTGGTTTTAATAGGCGTTTTACGAAGGTATTTTCAACTCGGATGTGCTCAGAAAAGAGTTGTGCCATTTTTTTTACTTTCTCGTATACGTATACGTATATATGTAGTAATATACGTAGTGTAGAGAAAATTGAGTAATGCTGCGCGAAAAACGGGGGAAAGATACTTATTGCCGGGCCCTGATAACGAAAATGTTAATAAATCCAATTGATAAATGAAGAAAAAATCCTCTCACACGTAGTGTAGCCAGAATCCCTGTTTTGTGGGTCCTTGACCCCGAAAACCCAATTGGCGGCAAAACGTCCGTCCGTGTGTGAACACCACTTGCGCCTGAACCATACGCAGGATTTTTTCCAAATTGAAGATTTACCTCTCGACCTGACTCGAGTCGAAGCGTTGAAATTTTGAAAAATATTCTTTAAAATTTGCGGGTACTTTATATGAAGTTCCTAGCACATTTTCAAAATTTTCTTAAAAGTTGCTCCAATTTTTTTCTTTAAATTTCTTGTCATAATTGAATAAAATACAATTATAAATGTGGCATAGGAACGATTTTCACGATTAACTATAAATTTTCGAAAATTTCAAAAGTTTGGATTGCACTTTCGGCATCCTCTTACAACTACTTGAAGTAAAATTTCTTACCCATATTTAGTTCTTTCATCATATTTTTTTCAAAAATTTCAGTAGTTTTAGCGCCATATTGCAAACAATGTGTATGTACAATTTCAAAAAATTACAAAAACAAAATTTTCTCAAAAACAGCTCTAAACTTTTTCTGTAAACTTTTGATAGAGATAGTGACAAAATACTCTATGAAGTGACAAACGCTATATTGTTCTATTCTTTTGGTTTTTCAAAAATTATAAAAATATAAGTATTTAACTTGTCTCTCACGTCGTTGGTATTTACATTAGCGGCGATTTGTTCACATTATTGTTGTTATTTGTACACGTGCTTTAAATAATGTCATACAAACTTTCTCAAAAACTCAACACTTTTCTGCGAAAATGAGCTCAAAAGCACCATTAGTTTGAATAGAATAATCCAGACGTTTAAAAGTAAGCCATTTCTGCTTATTAAAACTGGTGTTTTGCCTGATCCTTTTGGTGCCACAGAATACTTGTTAGGTACACCTTCACAAGTTCTGTACGAAAATTCAGATAGGTGATTGGTTGTTGTCTTCTGAATACTTGTCAGATATTGTGAATGGCTACATAGTTCAACCATGTGAATAAAGGTCAACACCACTTTCGGTTATCAACATATATACGATACTGGCTGACAATCTGATCCATTGTCAGTTCCTCGCATTTTTTTTTCTGAAAGGAGAAATGGACGAGGTTCTTGAATGTGCTTTTCCATAGATATTCGATGCTATAAGTAATGCAGAATTATCGTTCCACTTACAGAGACATATTCCATCGTCCTTACGTATGGCAGAATGGAAACTCCCCCTTACCTCCAACTTTTCAGGGTTGCTTAGTGGTGGGCAGTTTTTTGGTATTCGGTTCTCTAGCTACAATACACTAAGACGAAGGTAGAGGAAACCATGATGACACGCATCAGTGCTGCTATTGTTTTTGGTTTAGGCCCACTGCTACATGTACGAATTATGGAATGTGGCGCAATTAACGGCGTTTTTGTGATGCTGGTTTTACACGAAGAGGTTGGTCTCACCTCATGGGATGTGATATTCTGAACTTTTTTGGGGGTCGACATAGTTAACAAATTCGGGTGAGGTAAGATCGGGCCGTTTGAAACTCTGATTTCCGACTGAGCAGAATCATATGCTTCGCAGCCAAAGACGGAAGAGTTTTACTTCATCCGCCAGCTGTTTTTTGAGTTACGTGTAATTTTCACTAGTAAAATATGGATGTTTTCTAGAATATTTTTCTTAACTCATAAACGACGATTTTTATTTAGATAAGTCCCTTTCCTAGTGCGCTTACGATATTTTTTTCCAATTTTGTGTGTACGAAGGGCATTCAAAAAGTTTCAGGAATACCCTCGCCGTCGCCAAATTAGCGATAAGACAGGGGCCACATTCTTGTGGTAAGGGCTGGGCATGTTCGCACTCGGGCAAAATTGGTCTGGACATGATTCAGTGAGCAGCGATGTCACTGCGCTGTGGAACGCACGTGGAAGTGGGCGGTGTACCGTCGGCGTAATGTCGCAGTTCGAACAGCGAGCGAACAAGTCCATGTGCAAACTGAGGAAATCGCCATCGGAGACGCTATCGGCCCCGCTACACCGCGGTCTGGACAGCCTGTTAAAGAAATGTTCTATGTGCGAGTTTTGCAGAATGTTCGTGATGCAGTTCGAAGGACGCGACGTGCCGAGTGGCAAGGTGTCTGCATCACGATAACGCACCAAGCCACACATCGCTTCTTGTGCAGAAATTCCTCGCCCAGAACATTCCTGTTTTGCCTCAACCACCTCCGGATCTCGCCTCCAGAGACTATTGGCTGTTCCTTACACTGAAAACGGGGCTCAAAGAGAAACCTTTTGCAACCGTGGGGAACTTGCGTTGACTGAGATGCGACTGGCGCCGAAAGAAGCCTTCTACCGCTGATTCCAACAAATGACAGGAACGATAGAGCATCAGTATGGGTGCGCAAGGGTCCTACTACGAATGTGATTAGGTTACCATTGTCGCAGGTTATAAAGTTGACATGCTGATTCACCATTTCGGGAACTTTTTGAACGCCCCTCGTATTTCGAAAATTTAAGAGTTGAGTGTCGCGAGGTCTGAAGAAACTAACGTTCGCCGTGTTGTAGGTGTGCGACGTCACCGCCTTGATCTACATGAAAGTGAGCGCCGAGAGCATGACCAAGAGGTTCGTGGAGCGCCGCGAGAAACAGCGCCAGACGAAGTCGACCGCCGACGCGTCGACCTATCGCATGCCGACGGTCCTCGACGTCCCGCTGCGGCCCGAGCGCATCGAGGTGCAGATCAGGAACTTCGAAGCCATTAAGCCAGCGGTCCTCAATGAGTACGAAAAGGTTCTCTACATAGTAAGTCCCATTGCTGTGCGTAATCCAGTCGTTAATGATGTAGCGTCGTGCCACGCTCAAACCGCCGGATGTTGAACAAAGGGCGGAGTGATGACGCACTGGGACTTTCCGTGGACGTAGTGGGCCCAGAGCGGCTTTGGGGAGGAGGCAATGGGGGCGGCGGGGAGCGCCAAAAGGGCCTATATAAGGCCAGGAGAACTATGCCCCAGTCTTCTTGTGCTAGCGGCGTCGGCGACAGGCGAAGCGCGTGTCTGTGCGTGTAGGTGCACAAGGGCGAGGGGCCGGCAATTCATTGTCGTGACTTGCGAGACGCGTGGATGGTCTCAAAGTAGAGCGGCTTCATACATCGGTGGTATGTTGCGGTGTGGTAGCCGTTCTTAAATTATTTCTCCTTGTAGTGGGTCTACTTATTTAGTTTATTGTGAGCATGGTAGTTGTTAAATTGAGACTACGGTCTAGATTGTTAATAAATCTACTGTTTTACAAACCACTCTCGTCTGTGTTCGATTACACCCGCATGACGCCACAATGACATCAACCTTGTTGAGAAACGGAAAGTTGGGAATGAGCCATCTGAAGATTCGTTAAATCTTGGCTGAATGTTTCTGAAGGATTTAAAAATTATTTCCTCAAATATTTCGTGTAAGATATTTTTTAAAACTTTAAAAAAGAGAAATTTGTAATAACAGCCACTTCAATAACAACATTTCAATATCGCCACCGCTTGGCCAGCCCCTAGCTACGATGCTGACCCTAACTCATTTACATATTAAGTTGAATGATGAGGACTGGTAGAAACGAGCGTTTTTGGTAATAATAAGTATATATTCACCCCCTAGTAATACAAACAATTTACAAAAAGAAATAAGATACCGATTTTGGGTCCCTTAACGTGCCCTTCGTGAAGGAATCGACTTAATGCCGAGAGAACATGGAGAACGCTTATTTGAATTAACATACTCCAAATTGAACTCATGAAAACGTGCACATAAAGTGAAGCTACATTTACGCGAAGGAGCAAAAAACGGCAAAACAGTTCTTGCTCGAAGGTTAGAAACTCAGCCACTCAGAAACGTCATCTTATTCAATTCAAAATCAAGATATAGACGAAAATATTTATCATCTTCATCATCATTAACGGACTACATTAGGCTTTACAGCCTGTTTCTACTGCTTTATTACAATATTCTTGGTAAATCATTAATATTCCCAGTGTTCCTGTCGTTGTCAACTCATAAAAAGTCTGCCTCTATCTCTGATCTCTTTTAGTCTGTACTTCCAGATTAATTTTGGCAATTGTTGTTTCTGTGTAAATGATCTTTCCATCTCCTTTCAGGCTGTTCTCTCTTCTACTAAACCTTTCATTATCGATTTCTTTCTGATGTCTTTATTACTCTGTCTCTTCTTGGATTCCCACGAGGAATCTCATAGTATGTGCCGCCTGTAGTTTTTGCTTGTATTTCTCTTTCATTGCCCTTGTTCCAGAGCCATACATGATTCCAGTGGCAAGTACTCCTTAAGGGCTCTAGGGCGCCGCCCTCCCCAGAAAAAACAAACTCGGGAAAAGTTGCAGAAAGTATTAAACTTGCAATAAATCGACTCGTTTAATTCGCATACCACCAGCGCAATTTTTGAGAACAAATTTACTTTTAAGTGCCCGATTATGAGAAAGATAAATGTTTCTGGAATGGGTAGCATCGTGAACTACTGGAAGTCTGTCCGTAGCTGGTGCGTGCAAGGCGATGGAAGTTTGACGAAGAGATGTGGTTGGGTGGGGGCAGCATGTTCCTATTAGGGTTTTGTTCGGCAGTATCAAGCTAAGAATACCGACCCTTTCATCTAATTTTAAAAAAATACTGTTTTGTTTGTTGGAAATATTTTTTTTTAAAAATCTCTAATATTCGCGTAAGCACCATTGTTTATTCCGTTATCAACGTAAAAGTTGTCTTAGACAAGGATTAAAATCCAGTTCGTACACGCAAATCGGTTGTATTCTCCTTGCCTTAGTTTTCCTCGTTCAAGAAATGTTTTGAAGACTGGCCGTCGCATAGATTCTAGGTTTCTTTTCGTCCCTTATTACTTGATCTTCCTGCAGGATTGTGTCATTTACATTCTGTGTTTTGCGCATCTGGGAGTTTACAAGCGGATGTTCCAGTTCCTTCTCTGGTTTGTCAAGGGTATTCAGTTGTATTTCTCTTATATGAGCCGTATTTCATTCTCCCTTTGTGTTGGTTCTGGGGTTTCAGTTTGATTAATGTTATATCTCATTGTTTCCTGTATTTCTTGTGTAATTTAGTGATTCATTTCTGATGGTAGTTTTGTTAGTTTTTCGGTATATCCATTATTTGTTTATTCGTTATTTTTTGTATATGTACTAAATCCATTATTTATTTTCTTAACTCAGCCACTTTCATTTTAATATCTTGGGTTTCGTTAATGTTTTCCTATTATCTTTCAGGATACTGTGACATTCTAGACATAGCCAAGTCAATTTGGTCTGTTGTTCTTGTAAAGTTTTGCATGTCTCTCTGGCTATGTCCCATACTATGCATGGAATATTATTTTGCAGTTTCCTCCAC
Source organism: Gryllus longicercus (assembly GCA_038098605.1). Taxonomy (NCBI): domain Eukaryota; kingdom Metazoa; phylum Arthropoda; class Insecta; order Orthoptera; family Gryllidae; genus Gryllus; species Gryllus longicercus. The sequence goes on along the minus strand of JAZDUA010000474.1, from coordinate 540,546 downwards.
AATTGATATAATTGTTTTTTACCATAAGTTGACACGAGTCCCATGGCACTCGCTTCTCTTCTCTTGACGGTGTGCTTGGGGTATTAATCGTCTGCAGCGCTGCTCTCCTTACCCACTTCCGGTCTTGATATTTGACCGTAATTGTTATCACTCGTGTTTATTTTGACTTCTTTTTTTCAATCTTCGTTTTTCTACTTTGATTCTTATCTCTCTTTCTTATTGGTATATGTTGCTTGCTCGTACAATTCTCCTTTTCTTCAAAATCTCTCTTTTTACTTCTATTCTCACTGACGTACGTCTTAGCTATCTTCACTGGAATCCCATTTTAACGAAAATGTTGTGTACTAAATTACCTTTAATGCATTTATGCGCCATCCTTTGTAGTATGATTATGCTTGCAGCATATTGTAGAGAAAACTATTAAGACAATGACGTAAACAACTCCTTGAAAAGGTTCGAATCCCTGCTCTAGTCACTAATATAATTAAAAAAAAGATTTTTAAAAAAGGCAATAATGAACCAAAACGCATAGTACAAAAAACGACGCGTTCGGTGTAATAGGTTATGCCGTAGCATCTATGCTTTGGCTGCAAACACGGCGTCCCCTAGCAGAGGTGTATCTTAGGTATTAAGGCGTCCATGGCAAGTACAGAATTTGCGCCCTTGTCAGATTACTTCAAATTAGGGACTCAAATTATTACAATTATTTGACTTAGAGGGTATATTCTAAAAAGCGCCCCTTGTGTGTGGCGCACATGACACTTGCAATGTCTACCATACCGTAGATACTCCTCTGGCCCCTAATTCTGAGAGTGTCCACATAGTGAGCTGAAATCATAGGGTCAGCCATTCTATGTGATAATACTCTATCTCTCTGATTTACATTTATATATAAAAGTACATTGCATGATTTTCTTTTGTTCGTAGTTGAACGCCGAGAAAAATCAGGATGCCATCTACCGGATGGCTGATGTCATTATAACGGAAATATGTATAGAAACGAATGTAGAATTCGCCCAAGGAAATGACAAAGAAGACCAGCCCCTCTCAAGGCCGAGTAGATTAAAGCAGTTATTGAAAAACTCTTCCTTTCTGAGAAGGCGTCAAGTTGCTATTGACAAGGCGAACGCGGGAGTCGCAGGCCCCAGTAGCGAGTCTACACAGCAGGACGCGGGACCAGAAAAACTTAATTTCGAAGAAATAAGTCTCAGCGAATCGAAGATGGGAGATAGTTCTATTACAGACCCACCTCTACAGGAAAAACCTCACGAAGAAAGTAAGAACAAATAATAACGTTCTAATACACATTTCAGGGTCAATTGCAGAAATTATGTTCGTGATAGTAAACTTGCGTAAAGAGAAATTTATAACTAGTAAAGACGCAATGCTTGTGCATGGTTCGCAGTGTACGATTATCACCCCAGAGGAAAGCTGTAAATTTTACGAGGGACTGCTTTGTGTTGGTACTTCTATTGTTGTGACCTCTTATTTGTAAAATTTCAGTTACTCTAGTTTCTAGTATAATTTGATTCAATTTTGTAAATTAAAATAAACTGAGTTTGCTCTGGATTAAACGATTTTTTTTAAACACATTCTGAAGGCGTTTACTCTATTTTGCCTCTTATAATCCTTCATTAGCTTTTTGTGATAATTCATTTTGAATTTTTATCCCAATTTTCAAGTAAAATGATTAAGTAGTTATTAATCTCACACTGAATTTCAAATGGTAAGCCAATTACATGAACAATAACATATTTTATTGCAGTTTCATCATTGATGTAACAGAACCAAAATTCTCAACTACCTCTCGATAACTAGCGTCTTTTTTTATTTCTTTACTTCCCTTTTGTTATTAGTAAGGGACTGGTATTAATGAAGTATAATTTATTCTTTTCGCTTTAAATCAATGCATTTTAATATACACATTAATTTTATGTTCCGACAAAAGCAAGAGCAAAATATATGACTATTTTTCAAATATTGCTAACTTGCTATTTTTAAAATTAATTTTTATTTATGTTAAACTTTTACTCATCTTTCAACTATTTATAGTTAAAATGACGGGAAGGGATAATCTTTTCCCCCCTACGTCACATACAGTTTTTACTGTTTTTTTGACTGAATAAATCTAAATCTACATTTTTATATAGCATTTCTTGCATTTTTCTTTCATCTTGACTAAGTGGCCATCTTTTACCTTTTTTCATCATTGTAAAGCTTTTTTTTTTTGCTGATTTCGTGGATTTTAAGATATTTTTAATTGATCTTGCTACAAATAATATTTACGGGTTGCAACAAATGTACCCAGTAGCCTATTCGATTTCTTCGCTCAGAAATTGTAATGCCAGTTGTGAAAATGTAATCTAAGGTTTCTGTGACGAGTATGAACGGGTGTGAAAGTGCTCAGATTATCTTCTCCTCCACACGTCACATACGGTGTTTTTGACCAAATAAATCAAAATCTAAAATATTAGCGTCATTGTCAATTCGGCCAATTCCGGGATAACTAGAGATACAGATTTCCTGGTAAAGAACGGTCCAAACCAAAAGTTTGCAAGCTGAGTCCACTTTAACGAAAGGATCAATCCTCGATTATAACAGTAACGTATCTAATACCTTGAGTAGTTCATTTAAAGTGGTTTTGATCAATTTTTAAAGTCATTTTTCTTTGCTTTTAGGGCATTTTAAAAACATTTTAAGAGCATTTTTGGCGATTTTACATGTTATCAAAATCCGCCCCTAGTCTTTCGGACGTTGTAATGGGTGCATGATTACATGTAGTTTATTTATATTTATCCTCATACCAAAGTGGATCTCGCTATTTTCAGTAGAAAAAAATCGTACTGTATATTTCTAATACAAAAAATGAATAATTCTAGCTCTTATATACAGTAAATTACTTCCTCTAACATACATAGTGTTTTGTGCGTCCTTCAAATCAAAAAATTGCTTTTTCTGTAAAACGTCGCTTCGACTCTCCTTGTGTGAACAAACTGTAACCACTAAACCTCCAAGAAGTAAAACATGGGTAAATTAAAAATTAAAACAAATTCAAGGGCCTGTAACATCAGCCTGTTCGATTAGGGAATATCAATTTTGGTGAAAATCCTGCGAAAATCCTGTACGGTTTGGCCGCTAGTGTTGTGCACAAAATGACGGACGGACGGACAGACAGATGGAGAGTCGTTTTGCTGTATACGAATTTTTTGTTATCACGGTCCCACAAAATGTGAGTTGTGACTACAGAATGTGTTAGAGGAAGTATCTTTATAAACTTGGGAATGAATATTTTCTACTTTTCGGTATCAGATGAACAATACGAATTTTTCTGCGGAAAATTCGCTGCTTTCGCTGCAGCTTTAAGTAACTCTCTATATTCCATCCCTGTACAGTATTTCAGCAACTTCGAGTGTGGGGATGAGCGGATGTTCGGATAGGCGGATCAGTCACTCACGGCTAGACTTCCCGTACACCAATCGAAATCGAGAAGTATTCGGCGCGTCTCGGTCTCCTGATGAGGAATTGATATTTTGCTTCGGATTCGGCCATAAGTTTTAAAAAATCCAAAAACCTGTTTTTTCGTGTTTTGGTGAAGCGATCTTTGTGATAATGCCAGGAATTAAACCAAAGCTTCCTAAATAAACTTATGTAGGTAGCGTTGATTAAACTCCAGTAACCAAATGTATTTTTCGCTCAATACGCCATTATTTTCTTTCACGACGTTGGCAACACTGATGTTGATATCTTTAAGTGAACAATTGAATTACCAAATTACTCTTGCTGCAGATTTCAATTTTGATTCAATTATCATATTTTTTAAATAAATTAGTGAAAACCTACGGACAGTATTTCGTCAGAACTTATAAAACTTGACGTTCAAGTGAATACTATGAAAACAAAAATATGAGCAATGCTAGGGAATGAATGAACGTCGACTTAATCACTTTTGAGTTATTACATAAGTGGCATGCAAATATCGATTTTCAACTGAATGTGACCTACAACTTAGTGTTAGTAAAGTTTTAATCTCTTCAAATATAAGGGGAGAAAAATATGGATGTGTCCGGGAAGAATCAAATGTAGTTGTAAAAGATGTGAAAAAATTTTCGAAACTAATTGGGAATGATCTGCATTTTTCATTTAGCATTTGTGCTAATGCAAATGTGCTTTTCTGCATTTTTGTGCATATTAGCAAAAAAGCGTAAAAATGTAGCTGTAGTAAAATTTAACTATTAGCATCATCGTAACCTGCAATGTAACGGCAATTATAAGGTTCAAATTGCAATAAGACCAGTTCTTGTCCGTATGGAGGGAACATACAAGGCCATTGGGTGTTGGGAACCTTGGAACGGGATTACAGTTACTAAAATTCATTGTTAAATCCAATGCCAGATACCGAGAGAACATATTTGAATAAAGCTGGGAAAGAAAGAAATGAAGCAAGAAATAAATTTTCAACACATGAAACTATTTTTAAAACAGTTTACAGCGACGACGTGCAATATTTTACTAGTACAGAGTATGCAAAAAAGTAAAAAGCTATAGTATAATATTATAGTACATCTTGCATCCCTCTCGCATACGTTGTTTTAGTGAAGAAAGTATCTCGATATCTCCAACAGTTCAGGAAGTAAACATTTGAAGTAAACTTTTTAACTGTGTTATGTATATATTCAGATATGTGGATAAATGTAACAAACTTCCAGGGCGTGTAAAGTTGTCCAAAATGATCACTTTGCCAACGAACATACAGTGAAAACTTTCATGAAAGGCACTTGTGACGTTTTCGTACGATTGTTAGGCAAAGTTTTATGCACAGATGCTCAGCTTGCAACGTTCTAACGCTTTAAGGGTATTTCATGCACCTGTCGAACACACGTGCATATAACGTTGACTAACAGTCAGTGGAAGGATCATATGAAATTTTCCACTACATGTTCATGAGGAAAAATAATATTTTAAACCCAGAGGGGGAAGGAGAGGGGAGAGAGGGAGTGAGAGGGGGAGAGAAGGAGAGCTTCCTCCTGCGAGCGGTAAGCATAATGCTCTCAAGTGGAGACAGCTCGATTTATTAGGACGAAGCTTATAAAGACAGCCGGGAACAATATCGTTTTTGTTGCCATGCCTAACCACCACGAAATGACCGAAACGAAAACTATCCTCATTGTCATATACTCGTATTATAACAACAAAGGCCCAAAACATGTATTTTATTAATAACCTCTGTATTAAACATCAAATGTTTTGTTAGTACTGATATGGTTTTTACTTTCTCCATTAATTGAAAATATAATAAACCTACTTACTGGGGATAAATAAAATATACATTAATATTTGTTCATGGCCGATGATTCTATGGTATACAGCATAGATTAGAAAAAATTATTTGATTTCTAAATTTAGCATCTGTATTCACATTTTCTTTACCAGTGCCCTGTAATAAGTGTTTTCTGCCGAAAATTTGCCGTTTTTCCCGCAGCACTACAAAGCTTTAGCTTCTTAAGAAGTTCCTTCTTAAGCGCGACTAAGTAAATATAAATAAATATATAAAATACAAAAAGTAATATAAAATTGTGGAAATAATGATGCAAGTGGCTCGAAGCAATGGCAAACAATCACTATCTAAGTGTATGCTTTAAATATTGGCGGAACATCCGGAAGTCATTTTTTCTTGCAAACTTAAATCAATAACAAGTTACTATTCGCATTATTAGCATATACATCGTAAAATTCTGTGAATGTTGTCAACAATAATTGCCAACACAAAAAGAAATGAAAATACTTTATGTCACTTTTGAGTACATTCCATGCCATAGTAATATTTCTCATAATTCGCATCTTAGTCCTTACTTTAAGGTGACGAGAATATACAGTGGGACGTGGTGGGGGCAAAATAAAGAATAAACAGATGGTGAACTCAAGAGGCCGTGAAACAAAGACCACTGAAATCGCACGCCGCTAAAGCTTTGTTTTCGTCTATTACGGGGCGCACCGATGACCGGTGCGCCCCGTAGAATTTCGTAAACAAGGCTCTTCTCGTTTGGATTCACGGCAATGTTCTTAATTTTTTCCCATCATTTGCACAATTATTCTCAATCCTATCTAATGCTGTACATTTTCAAAGAAATATTAATCGCAATAATAGAGTTCAGAATGAGGGAACAGTTTCGGAAGGCCGACAGCATCTTGGGTAAGCTTCTTTCCATAATTTCAATATCCACGATTAGAGCAATGTCGTTGTACTCAATCCTGACTGCCTATTTCTCAGTGAAAGTTAAGTAATAAAAAACGTCTCCTCTGTGAAAATAATGAAATACTCTATTAGAACTTCCATTCCACTGAAAAGGTATATCATTATAGTATACCTTTAAAATGTGTCAACTAGCTGTACAGCACAAACGAAGAAAGAAGATGAAAGTGTAGTGTAGTGAAGTGAAGTGAAGTGAAGTGATGTGACAGTGTGGCTGGGGTCGTAATTCGAATGTTTACAGCTGATTTCAAACTTAATTTTGTAATTCTACATTTACAAAATTGTAACTAAATCAAAGTACTGGTGCTACAAAATGGTACAGGCTTTCCCGTGCTCGTTAAGTTTCCTAATCTCTTTAATCTGGGTTAGCGTTTTGGTTTAACCCCTCCTTCTCAGCTGCTACCTATCGGCGCCTAAAAGATGTTTATTTTTCATAATTTCTCAATGGATTTCTTCTCTAATAGTAGATTTTAAATATGAATATTACAGACATATGTATATAAGTGTGATGTACCGATGTGTGGGTATTCAAATGTATGGGCTTCTATAAATGGGTGTATAATGAACCCCTCAGGCTTCTCAGTGTCGACGCCACTTTTGTCATCGATCGAGCCCCCCTGGGCAGCGGTTCCAGCGAGGCTCGTAGGGGGTACGGGTCGGCGCAAGTGTGGTTCTCTTCACCGGCCTTTCGCTTCGGCGAGCGCGTTGCTGCGCCCGTGTGCTCGCGCTTTCGCCCTGAGAGACCTTCCAGGGTCGCGAACCGACCAGCTGCGGTGCGTCTCGGAACGCTCCGGATCACTGCGTTCCCACACCCGCAGCGCGTTGCATCGATTCCTGGCGGCGGCGATGGTGTAACGGTTAGCGTACCGGTTATCGCACCGGACTGTTGTACCCAAATTCGCGGGATCAAACCCTATCGAAGCCGTGCGAAAAAATCCTTCGTACGCCTTCCTTCGGAGAGGAAGTAAAGCCGGCTGTCCCATGTTAGTAGATTTAGTTGCATGTAAAAGATCCTCAAGCCTAAATGACGCCTCTGAGCTAAATTGAAATCGCCTGTTTCTCGCCCCAGAAATACCTCCTTTCTCTGCTAGTTGATGAAAGGAGCGTAGCGAAATTTGCGTGGTCAGACAGAACAGCGGGCCGGATGGCCTAAGTCCCGCCACGTAAAATAAGGCCAATTCAATTCAATTCAATTCCTTGCGATGGTCAGGTGAAGGCGACGCGACGATGTGGGCGGAGCCCGCTGTGTTTGGGGACTGACTGAGAGTTTGGAGGGTTTGACTGACATTAATTTTCTAATCACGGTTTGTATTGCAGACTTTGGTTTGCAGCTGCGGAAACCGGGCCCAGATGGAGCGTCTCGGACGATCTCGCCGGCTTCCGGCGTTGGGCGGGAGGGCGGGGGCGAACGCCCTGGGCCGCAGCTGCGTCGAAGGTAGGTACCGCCAGGGCGAAACCGTCCCCCACGCGCGAACCTCGGCCTTCGCGCACTCTTCGGGATCGGTCCTACGGATTAATGATCGATTGACTGTTAGCGATTCCGGGCGCGTCAACTCCTAAGGTCATTAGTCCCGTAAGTGGAGTGCGGTTTTTTTTTTCCTTGGGAGGTGGCGGTGGTCTTCTCCCGCTGAATGGCGCCCACCTACAGTCGGCTAGAGAGGTTTTCCCCAATTACGTATCTCCCACCAGTGGGGCACCGGCCCAGCCGGGATAATTTAGATGTTGCGTCGGTGGGAGACTCGTGTTGGTCGTCCGCATGAGCGAGCGGCGTCGGGCCAGGCTGCGCATTTCGCAACGCTGGGTCACAATCGTCACATAATAAGGTGTAGGGCGTGTATGCCAACGATTAATCAGAAAGGGTAACTTACGCGTGTCAGTAATATAGAAGATATGTAATACATATTGTGTGTGAATATGTGAATATTTAGAAAGTATGTACACATAATATGTATGTATGCATGGATGAGTATAAGAGAGCTAGGCTTTGTGTAAGTGGGATCAAATATATTAATTTTAACATTATTATTAATATTAACGGTTGTGTTTGTATATGTATATTTAGGTAGCTCTTATTCAGAACTATTGTACATTAATGTAGTAGCAGTTGAAGTTTCTTTTATTGTATTTTTATTTGATTTTGTATTTTAAGTCTGTGGACCTTTGGATACCACTTGGTAATCAGTCAATTGTATTCAATTATTGTTATTATTATTATTATTATTATTATTATTATTATTATTATTATTATTATTATTATTATTATTATTATTTGTATACATCAGAACGTTTTTTGGTAGCTTTAGGGGATGCCGGCCTTCTACATTTTAATAGTTCTTGTGCGCAAAGATGTTCGCACAATTCTTGCTCGAACTCCAGCCTCTATTAATAAGAATATTTATCACAACCCTTAAACAAGTATTCAAGCACACATCTAATGCCGTGCATTTTCCAATAAGTGATTATCACAATAATCATCATCTTCAGTATGGGGAACTGTTTCAGAAGGCAAAGAGAGTCTACGGTAAGCTTTTTTCAATAATTTAAATATCACCGATTACGGCTGTCGTTATTATTTATTTCGATTAAAACAGGAAGTTCTTTCAAGGTCACGAGCTGTCAAACGAAGGGGGACACTGTCATCCAATCCGGAGCTTCAATACCAAACATTTGAGTCGTAACGAAGCTCGCGATTCGATGGCAGCGCCCCCCTCTCCTGCCAGCTCGTGACCTTGAGAGGACTTCCTGTTTTAATCGGAGTATTAATCCTAATTGCCAATTTATGTGAGAAATTATTCAATGAAATGCTACTATTCTGTGATAATAATGAAATACTCAATTTGCATACACCAGAACTTTTTTTAGGTGGCTCTAGGACAAGCCGAACTACTACAATTTTTGGGCACACCATTTCTGTGGATATACGGTAAGTATACGGTAGCATACACATTTACAATAAAGTATAATTGTTTATTCTGCGCTTGTATTGTTGAAAAGTAACGCATCAATTATCATTAAACTAGGAACAATTGTGTGAACAGATTAAATAAATAAACATTTTGAGTAATAGAATTACAGATATCAATCGAGGGAGAAAAAGAAAGCAAGAGTCAGATGTGACAGCTTATAACCCCCACAATCAATTCCATTGTGTCGCCTGACCTGCAGGCCTCAAAGCGGTTAACTTCCCTTCTCTCTACGCACACCCACACACAACCTAAAAGGTCGAAAAGCCAGACACGAGACCTAGGCTGTGTCATGGACCATCATTGTCCTAGATGGGCCGCACGCTGTTGCTGATGGAGGCTTAAAAGAAGAAACATACAATTGAAACATTGCAGTGCCTTCCCCACAGTTGATCCATGAAATATAGGAAAGCTTTAATGACATTTAGCTACATTGAAAGCATATGCTAGCAATACAGTTCCTATTTGTCTCTGGGTTGCAACATTACAAAGAACAACGTCAGCACACGTAGTGCTTCATTAGCACTGGCTTCTAACGAAGCGCTGCCACGAGACAGAAGGAATCGATTAACCTTGCGGTTATAATTATTGAATACTTTTCGACGCATAAAAACTGGGAAGACTCCCCCGCCGTACGGAGCACCACACCTGTCTTTGGTTTAATTATTTGCAATAGAAACATTTCACAAAATCATGTAACAGAAGTAGAGGAAGAAATAAGCTCTTGATTACTACCCTCGAATTCTTCACAAGAATCATAACAAGAGTACGAACTTTTTTTAAAATTATTTCTAGAGACCAGACAAAATAGTAAATATACGCATATAAAACTGGACTCACATACACAAAATTAATATGTCACTAATAATTCAAATTTTCATTTAAAATAAAATTTCAAAGTAAATATAATGAACTACATAATTCGTGAAAGGAGTGCCTCGATCACATCTACCAAAAAAATGCCAACTCTTATTATTTGAGCAAGTTTGGTCCGATCTGTTTCGCGATGAACATTCTCATTTCTTCGCTGCTTCCTGAAAATACAATACAATATCTCTGCGCAACACGGAGCCACGCGCAGCCGCGGAAGGAAGGAAAATAATTTCTTTCCTGTGGGTAATTAGAGCGTTTGAATGATTTTGGTGAATATAAAACACATGGGCCTTTCCCACTCTCCTGAAAATAAATGTCGTTCTAGTACGAATCTACGCCTGTTAGCAATATCATTAGAAGATTGCATTTTATCTTTGTCAATGATAAAAGAACTATTAATTTTGGATCCAATAATATTTCATTATTTATTATCATCAGTTTTTCGGAAAGCTCTGAAAACAGTAACTTGTTCTAGCTCTTTAAGTAAATGTTCAACAGCAGTTTTTACTTTCTCGTATACGTCCGTAAATACGAAGTAATACACGCGGAAGAAAGAAAGGCATGAATGCTGCAATTTTGAACTTTTGAAGGGAATGTAGGGAAGGGTCCCCTGAATGCAAAAAAGTGTGCTTTTTTTCGTTGCTTTTTAATTCGTCGGGCCACCTGTTTGTAAGCCCGTTTGTCTCCAATTGGTCCGTCCATCCGTGATCCACACGAGCCTGAACTATTCGTTGGATTTTTGACAAAATTCTATGATCCACCTGGCCCATCTTGAATTTTTAGGATAGTTTACGAGAGCTCGTAGGACATCTTCGGGGTTTTCTGAAAATAGTTCCATTGTTTTCTTTACATTTCCTCACAAGTATAGAGTGAAGTACATCAACAAAGATGCCAGACGTCCAATTTTCATTGTTGAACCTGATGTTTCAAAAATTGCGAAATTTTTCAGACCCCTCCTACAACTACATAATTAAAGATAACAATTTTTTCTTCAAATTAAATGTTATCCACAGTTAGTTCTTCAGTAGAACTTGCTGTGCATAAAAAGCAAACTTCTTGATTGACGGTAATACTTATATTAGTAAAAAACGAGTCCTCCGTTTATTATGACAAACATTCATTGCAGATGAATTGTAACAACGTTTCGTAACTTGATTAACTACATTATTTTTATTTACGGCAAAAATTTCATTCTTCAATAGTGTACTTTTGCAATGTTAACGTCTTGCAATTTTTGAAAATACACATCCTTTCTCGCATTACATCTAAATTTACAATTTTCGAAAATTCAGAGGGTTCAACTTCAATGAGACCCACCCATTCTGTTAAGCGTCCCTTCTTCTATCCGAGGAAAAAGTAGAAGAAAAAAAATTGGAGCGGTTCTTGAGAAAAAAAATGCTATAAATTGCCTTCTTTTCACGCCCAAATTACGCTAAAACTACTCGACTTTTCAAAAGGAGATTATAACTTGAAGGAATTTGATCTTTTAAAAAGAGCTGATTTTTTCCACGGACTTAGCCTAAGGTCGACATCTCTATTTTGAATTTTGTAGTTTTGAAATGTAGTTTTACAATTTTCGAAAATGCAAGAGTTCCCCTACAATGTAACTAGAGCCATATGTATTTTCCGGCCCTTACGAGGAAAAAAAATAAAGAAAAAATTTGATACTATTTTAGAGAAAAAAATGTTTTAAAAAATTAATTTTTTTTAGAGTTAAAATTTAAATTTAAGAGTTTTTTTCAGTTTGATCGAGTATTATCAATTTTGGAAAATATCAGCTGGGATAGTCAGGCGTTTTGCTGTCAATCGATTTTTTGTTATCAAGGGCCCACAAAACATGGTTTCATGCTACACCCTGTGCTAGCGGTGGTAATCTACTTTAGGAACACGATTTGTCCACTTTTTCGTCACAAGGGACCAACAATAAGGGTTTTCGGCGCACGATTCTTACATTGGTAAGGGCGAGACAGCAACCACCAATGAGCTCTGTTTCTCTGTGTCGAGGACGAGTAGTCGAACGTGTCGTGTGTCCGCAGGGGGCCCCTGCATCGGCAAGCGCACCCAGGCCGAGATGATCGCGGAGACGTACGGCTTCGTCGTGCTGCACACTGACGACGTCCTGCAGGTGGAGGCCAAGGAACTGACGACTCGCGGCATCGAGATCTCGACGCGCCTCGAGAGGCACGAGCCCATCCCGGCAGTGAGTGCACACGCACACACACGCACACGCGCACGCACGCACGCGCCCACGCGCACACGCCCACGCCCACACACACGCGCGCCCACACACACGCGCGCCCACACACACGCGCGCCCACACACACACACGCCCACACACACACACGACCACACACACACACGACCACACACACACGCCCACACACACACACACACACACACACACACACTTGCCCTCGACTGACATCACAAAGGAAGGATTTATTTATTTATGTAAAAAACTGTGTGACGTGCTGTGGGGAGATGTTACTTTGAAGTTACATTTGGATGGAGAGGGAGATGGCTGCACACTGCACGGAGTCTCAAAAACATCGACTTTCTAGCTGTTAGCCTCGGCGCAAAAACATTGCATTCACATTTCGTGCAAAAATTAAACAAAATTACCAACGTAGGAACAACGACTTTCTCAGCGATTACAATCATTCGCTCGCAATAGACTACGCCTTGCTCGCGCTTTAAACGGTCGTCAAGTGCTCTTATCCCAAGCGAACTATACCAGGTTTATCAAATGAAAAGATCAATTCCGTTACTTTTCTCTGAAAGTACGTGCACTCGGGAAGACTTATCTGGCGACTATTTTACATGAGTAATAATGAAATAAACATTATTCTGATTTTTTTAGACGTAGGCAAATTTCATCGTTTACAGCTCCGAAAAATGAGCAAGTGTTTTATTTGAATCCTTGCGTGAAGTTGAAAAGTCAAACTCAAGCAATAATTATGCAGCGGCAAATTTTGTGCTAAGATAGCGAAATGTTGTAAGTCGCTTTTTAAAAATTTTCTGACAGTAATTTTAAGCAACACAATGAAATGAAAAATTACTTTGTGGATTTTGTCTTATTGTAATTTTCCACCATTGTTTTTTTTCATATACTAGAAGAGAAATGCACATTTTGACTACTTCTAAACATTAACTAACAAGAGTTACTTATGTCATTTTGAGTTTCATGTCATGAAAAAGTGACTTACAAGTATATCATTTTGCCACCTTAGCACAGAATTGACGTTTGTGGTGGGTATTGAGTCAAACAAATCCTGCTGATATGGAGGCAGCAAAATGACATATCTCCCCCCCCCAAAAAAAAAAATCCGTGAACAGCATTCGAAGCGCGGCCAGGGGAGAATTTTGCTACTGTCTCACTTTATGATAGCAAATGGAATTGACCACCTACGCAAGGGCAATGTATAGGCGGTCTGGAATATCTGAATATGTTAATGTAGGGACGACATATAGACATGGAATGTGCATGATCTACCACACACAGAACATGAATTAGTGAAATGAGTCATGAATGCAAACTAGAGAATGGGAAACATCCAAGAAAATTTCCAAATAAAAATCAATATAAATGAGAATTAACAAAATTATGAAGAATCAGTCTTGACGTGAATGAATCGTAACAGATGTTCATCCAGGTGGTTTTTCGGCTTTCGGCGATTCTGTACAACCCAAACGAAACTAGTAGGAATGCACGGCATATTGAAACTTTTCCCTAGAACTAAGTTTTATTACTCACAATTGTTTATATTTCGAAAAAATTAGTAACATCATTTAAAGATCTACAATTTAATGAAGTTATGCAGAAATCATTGTCTCAAGAATCAGTATGGTTAAAAAATGGCATTTTATCCTTACATGTCACCTTTTTGTCTTTCGTCTTTCGGCATGTCCGACCAACTCAAAATTAGTTGTGAATAAGACGAGACATGGGAACGGCTCTGCTACTCGTACAATGGAATTTACCGTCGTTAGGTTTACATCGTCACCGACGGGACACAATTTTGCTTTCGATTAAGCCGCAGACACGGAAAGGGCTTCAGCCATCGAGGGCTTTGTCGTTAGCTGTTCATCAGCACCAATAGGTCTGTTGTATGCACAAAACATCTACAATTTTAACTCAACTTTTTTATAACTCAACCATTTCATAACTGTACATTATGAGCTTCAGCCTGGTCCGGCTACCAAACATGGGAGAAAACATCTTTCACCAATCATCCTTTGACCCTAATACAGTTCAAGTGCAAGACATACATATTGTGTTGTATTCACGTACTTAATAAACAATTCATATGTTCACTTTTTCATAGTTATTTTTAAATGAAAATACGTCCATCACAATTATTTACCAATTTACAATACAATGTAACATGTGTTATAAAAATACGTGAAAATGTTGAAGGCTTATCTTTAGATATCACCATCTGTCGACCATTACTATTCTTTAAATATCACCTCAGCATTCTAAAGCACTACCAGCATTCACCTGCTGTCTCTTCTGAAGCGCGTTGGCTCAATGCAGTAGTATCTAATATGAAGTTTTGTCAATGATCATTTTAATATTGCGTTTCACACGCACCCAAAGGACATTTATAAAACATGATAATAATTGTACCGATTGACATGATAAAAACCAGATAAGTGCATCAATCGATATGAAAAAGCGGTAAAGTTATGCACACGTTTTTACTCGTATGTTAAATTTGTCGGCTCTTCAACTGAAAAGTAGCCATTTTCTCCAAACCCGAATTCGAGGGAAAACTAAAGAAACGCAGTCTATGTTTTATCTAAAAGGTGCACCCGAAAACAATGGAAATGTGCATATTTGAACAAAGTTTCACACAGGAATAAAACTCTTAACGCAGATGGTGTCACGTTCAGGGGCCTGGGTACTTGTGACGTCACCTGCGCGAACTGAACACAATTACGGACGATTATCGTGCGGCCTAATGCATATGAATCTTGGTTGTACGTACACTATGTGATCAAAAGTATCCGGACACGTGGCTGAAAATGACTTACCAGTTCGTGGCGCCCTCCATCGATAATGCTGGAATTCAATAGGGTGTTGGCCCACCCTTAGCCTTGATGACATCATCCACTCTCGCAGGCATACATTCAATCAGATGCTGAAAGGTTTGTTGGGGAATGTCAGTCCGTTCTTCACGGAGTGCTGTACTTAGGAGAGGTATCGATGTAGGTCGGTGAGGCCTGGCACGAAGTCGCCGTGCCAAAACACACCAAAGGTGTTCAATAGGATTCAAGTCAGGACTCTGTGCAGGCCAGTCCATTGCAGAGATGTTATTGTCGGGTAATCACTCTGCCACAGGCCGTGCAGTATGAACAGGTGCTCGATCGTGTTGAAAGATGCAAACGCCATCCTCGAATTGCTCTTCAACAGTGGGAAGAAAGAAGGTGTGTAAAACATCAACGTAATGCCTGTGCCGTGATAGTGCCACACAAAACAAGGGGTGCAAGCCCCCTTCATGAAACACACGACCACACCATACCACCATTTTGGACGTGTCAGGATACTTTTGATCACATAGTGCATCTCGGATGAAAAGTAAATGTTTTTCTGGACTCGCTTCCTTATCAACTTCAGCGCCACTTTGTTTCTGTTTCGCTCCAGACTGGTAAACCGCACGTCCGGAAAGCATTTACTTTTACTCTTCGATGCTTCGTAAATAATTCTTATGTACCGCTACAGAGAATAATTATTCAAATGCTGAAAGAAAGTATATTATCGCACATCAAGCTGGCTCATGGATTCATAATATGCGACTTCCCTCCCGACGTGGAAACTGGAAAACTCTTCGAAAAAGAGGTGAGAAAATTCGATCCTTTCGTACACTTTGAAAAATGTTTTAAGATATTTTAGTAGTTTTCATCAAGCATAATAAACAGAAAATTTGTAATTTTCACTACCTTACAATAAGTATAGCTTTTCTTATAATTGCGTACGTCGCAATGAAGATGAATACACTGAACCCTCCATACTGAATAAAATTACACTTCAAAGTGAGAATTTTGGTAAGTTTATTATTAAAATTGGGTGACATTATGAAATGGCAAATAGTAAACGCTTTCTTACTTTCTCGCATATGAGGGATGGGTAATTATTAAAAAAAGAATTCATTAATACCTAATCGGTTAATTTCATTTTTCGACGAAGACCACGATGAAGTTGATCTTAGTTCTACAAAGGCTAAATGCACCGTACAATATTTGTAGGAAAATGCAATAGATTCTGCCAGGAGAATTTACTTTACCAATAACAGCTGAACAAATGGCTCTATTTTTGATCTCAAAAGATATTTAACTCATTTTTAATTCGGAACTTAAGCTGCGATGCCCTATTCCTAAATGAAGTAATAGTGAATTTCTCAAATTGCTTTTCGCACTTGCGGCAATATTTTTAATAAACCTGGACGAAGAGCGCGATTCCGACCTGCTTCCTGAATGCAACGTCGTGCCAGCCGTCCAAATAGGATGAATAGGTGCGGCCTGAAGTAAAATTTGGCAAAATGGGATGTCATCAACGCCATGTTCAGCGCGTGGGTAGAATCATCTCTTGGTCTCTGTGCTGTGGCAGGCAGACCGTTTCATCACGAAATTCTTTCGCAATTATCCGCATTTCAGCATTAACATTTTTTTACACATCAAATCAGTGAAGCTTAACAGATGCAGACATTTTCGTATCCTCTGTAACTGTAGTGCAACTTTTTCATCTTGAAAAAGGATTGGCATGCAAATAACTACGCATTTCACATATGTAATCCATCGAATACTGCGGGGACTTGAGTACACATTTTAATTCTTTTGGAATAATCTCCCTTAGCAGCTAACACTTTTTTACACAAAATTTAGAAACACTTTTTTGGTTAAATGATATCGGACAGCAGAGATCACTGTTTTAATTATTTATCGAGGATAACAATGTTGTTGCTTATTACAGCAGAGGAAAATTAAGGCAAAGACATCCTCTTCAGTCACGATGACTTGGGTATACTGCGTTTTTACCTTGATATTTCTTCTTCTGAAGCATATTGTAACGAATATTGTAACATCTGCCGGGATTCGCTGCGCGGATTGCGTCATCTGCCGGCGCCCTCTCGAACTGGATAGTTCCGGGTTAGACCGCTTGCCCACGCCGCCACAGAAGCGCGCGAACGTCAATCATCAGGGCTCTTCGCCGACGACGGACAAAGGAACCGAAGCAGGTACCTGCTGCGGTCCCTTTGTCCGTCGTCGCCGGAGGGTCGGCGAAGAGCCCTGATGACTGACGTTCGCGCGCTTCTGTGGCGGCGTGGGCAAGCGGCCTTAGTCGCGAGGCGCGTATAAGTACGAAGCAAGTTCCGGGTAGGTCCAGACGGACGCCAGCCAGATATAAATTCGTCGCAGCCGGCGGGCGCGGGTGGTATGCAGTCAGTCAGTCTGAAGTGCAAGCTGAGCTGTTAAGTGTGCATTGCGATGAACAACGGTGTAGTAGGAGAACAGCAGCGCAGAGGACTGTGGACAGTGCATCGGACAGTGGTAGGTGCATCGGACTGTGCGATAGTGTAGAAGTGAATGGTGTAAATAAATAATCAGAAGTGAACGGTGTAAATAAATAAACAAGAGAAGTGAGTCGTGTGTAAGGAAATAACCAAGGGAAGACCACAAGGACTGTGCAACCTATCTGTAAATAAATCAAGTATTTTTAGTGAATCATTAAGAAACAAAATAAACGTCTTAGTTAAAGATTACCTGTTTTAAGTCACCACTAAGAAACGTTACAATTGGTGTTAGGTGTGGGGTGGTGGAACGCATGAACAAGACAATGGGGAAATATTTAGCGAAGGTCGTGTCTGATCATCAACGTGACTGGGACCAATACATTCATCTTTTCGTTCTAGACTACCGCTCCTCTGTTCATGAGACAACTGGACAGACACCCGCACATGTTCTCTTCGGCCAGGTACTACGCTTACCATGTGATCTAGAGTTTGGTTGTAAAACTAGTGAAGAAATATGGCGATGGCTTCGTAATTAATTTGATTCTCATAACGATTTCAAATAAAGGTATGTTTCGTGTTACGCATTACACTTCCTTGTGACCCGGCAGAGTTGTGCGCGTCACGGAGGCCATATAGCACAGATGCCAATCTTGCGTTCACGCCAAAGGAGGTTATTTGAACCCTTTTTTCTCTCTTCTTTCAAATTCATTATATAATTAGGTAATAATAGCATCAGTGAATAATATTCAATGTAATATTTGAGCAATTTTTTCACAAAAAATGAGCAATGTCAAAAAACTATTTGTTTTTCAAAATTTTGAATAGGGTTCACACTATTTTCTTTCGCACACACGAATAACTTAATGTACTGAATCACAGGGTCCTGCTACGATGACTGAATCACCCGGTACACTACTGTTACAGAGGATATGAGTTCTAGTATAGATGGAATTCTAGAATGATCTAGATAAATAGAAGTATGCTCCGCCAAAGACGGGAATGGATAGTATTAATCTTCAAATCTAATAAATTATGATAAATACCCCGTCAATACGGAGTAATTCAGCAAGTTTTATTTATAACGTTCTAGAGTTTAAGTTCCAGTGATTAGTGAAATTATCATTGCTGACGTTTCTGCTATTTATTCGTCCTTCATTCGAGTCTAATGTTAATCTTTTTAACATAGCATCCGTAATACACATAGTTCAAACGAAATTTACCAACACAGTTATATCTTCAGTGTTTCTTCTCCACAGGTGTGTAAACCGACTCGAATATTGTTCCTTCGGGGTTCCATCCAAACCATGAAGAAACGCGCTCTTAACAAGATCCGCACCCAAAAGCTTCTTCAAATACTGCACGAAAAGTTTGGGGCGGAGCTCCTAGAAAAGGAAGATACGAAGGCGGCACTATCATGGCTCGTACAGCCGCCCCACGCCACGAGCCGGCCTCGCTCTCCCAGGAAGCAACCCAAACAAGCTGACATCGATAGCAAAATGGCAACTTTGAAGCCAACTCCATCGAAAACTGTAGTGTTAGGGCATTCCAGTAAAGCGCTAAAAAGGATTCACGCGCCAGAAAAGCAAACGCGCAAACAAGCTGACATCGATAGCAAAATGGCAACTTTGAAGGCAACTCCATCGAAAGCTGTAGTGTTAGGGCATTCCAGTAAAGCGCCAAAAAGGATTAACGTGCCAGAAAAGCAAACGCGCAAACAAGCTGACATCGATAGCAAAATGGCAACTTTGAAGCCAACTCCATCGAAAACAGTAGTGTTAGGGCATTCTAGTAAAGCGCCAAACAGGATTAACGCGCCGGAAAAGCAAACGCGCAAACAAGCTGACATCGATAGCAAAATGGCAACTTTGAAGGCAACTCCATCGAAAGCTGTAGTGTTAGGGCATTCCAGTAAAGCGCCAAAAAGGATTAACGTGCCAGAAAAGCAAACGCGCAAACAAGCTGACATCGATAGCAAAATGGCAACTTTGAAGCCAACTCCATCGAAAACTGTAGTGATAGAACATTCCAGTAAATCGCCAAAAAAGATTAACGGGCCAGAAAAGGCGAACACATCTTTGAAACACACGGTGCAGAAGAAAAGTAAAGAGTTGGAAACAAATAAGCCGTCAGAACCATTTACGGAATTAGAGCGAAAAACAAAAATGAAAAGATCAACAAAAAAATCTTTGAAACAAATGTCGTCTACTCTGACAATAGGGGAAAAGGTAACCAATAAATCTGCTTCTCGACCTGCATCGAAAGATGCGGATACCCAGAAAGTTTCGAAATCGTTAAAACGCGTTTCGAAACCATCTCAAACAAACTCCGGATGGTCGAGTGTTGACGGATCACGTTCTGAACTGGCAAAGAGAAAGCGTTCAAGCCGTCCCACCCAAAAAAGCAGAAGTAGCAGTAGCTTAACGAAGAGATCGATGGCAGAAAAGGGGAGACGAAATGCGTCAAAAACGTCCAACGTCTCCCAAAAGTCGAAGTCGGCTCGGTCGAAAGTTTTGAAAGGTAGCGCGGACGAAACGCCTCCGTTCCAAACACAAACAAAGAAGAAAAGCGCGCGGGGACGACGAAAAGCGCCGATGGCGGCGAACACACGAAGCGCGTCGGCGGGGGAGCAGGGCGCAACCACCTTCTCGGAGCACCTGCAGCCCCTCGTTCGGAAACGTTTGGACGAGCCGTCGCCCAGGAGCGGAAGCGGCCTCCGCATGCCTCGCAAAGTCAACATCAGAAGCGAATCGAAGACGATGCCCGAAATATACAAACAGATTTTCTCCATCAAAGACTTGCCAGAGGAAGATCGCCCGAGGGTGCTGGCCGCAGGGGACGCGTTCGACGAACAATGGGAGCAGAAAGTGCAGAACTTCTACCGGACCAATGCGGATATTTTAATGCATTTCGGAAACAACATAACGCAGGTGAGAAGCGTACAAAAATTGTGTGGGAACCTCCCAGTGGGAAGTCGGTCCTTGAGGGGAAATTGTAGGGAATTCCCGAATAGTGCACACACACACATACATTATATATATATATATATATATATATATATATATATATATATATATAGTGTCCCATTTAACGTGACAACTTGAATTAACTCAAAGAATACGCGATGTACGAAAAATTTAGCCAAGACCAAATCATAAGGTTTTGAAGGGGGAATCATTCTATGCTCAAATCAGCACCCCCCTGCCGGGTGGGGCGGGAGGCAACATTGAAATCTTAAATAGGAACCCCATTTTTTTTATTTCAGATTCGGATTCTACGGCTAAAAATACATAAGTTTTGTCTGAAACATTTTTTCCTTATTTGTGATAGGTGGAGCTGTAATCGCAAAAATTTAATTTTCGAAGATTTCCGACTGTAATTTGAGTGGTTTTGAGTGTGGCCTCAGGGCACACCCGTCAATTTGTTGGTAGCGTCTCTCCATGGTCCGGGCCTACAGTACTTCAGAGGCGATCAGATATTTATTAAACATATACCTTTCTGAACTAACATTCCTCCTTATTGCATCATGGATTATGTAAATGTGCAAGAAAAAATTGAAATGATTTTCATTTACGGCGAAGCTGGGAAAAATTTCGACGCTGCTGTTAATTTATATGCTCAACGTTTTCCTGACAGTGTACGATCGCGTTATTCTTTCGTTAGAACTGTTCAACAATTCTCTACTGACGGAAGTGTACAACCGAAGAAAAGAACACGTAGTTTCTGCTACTGGAAAAATAATCAAATATCAGTACTCGCTGCAGTAGCCCATAATCCACATGCGAGTGTTCGAGAAATATCTCAACAATCAGGGATTCCTCGTATTCAATATGATGGTTGCCCAGCACATTACTCATTAGTAGCACACGAGGTAGGTTTTTAGAGTGTAGAAAGCCCACACTGAATTCAAGTAAATCATCAGCGACGTTGGTCGGTTAACGTTTGGTGTGGAATAATTGGCGATAAACTTATCGGGCGATACTTTAGTGACGGTAATCTAAATGGTGACAATTACCGAACCCTTCTTGATAAAGAACTACCGGGAATGCTCGAAAACGTAAGTTTGGAAGTGCGACAAAACATGTGGTTTCAACATGATGGTTTCCCAGCACATTACTCATTAATAGCATGCGAGGTGGGATTACATTGGATCGGGATTACAATAATCGTTGGATCGGTAGAGAAGGACCAGTGCACTGGCCAGCCAGATCACCAGACCTTACCTAACCAGATTTCTTTTTGTGGGGTTACCTAAAAGATGTCGTTTATAAAGAAACACCTACTACTCGTGAAAACATGATGCAACGAATAAGGGACGCTTGTGCCGCGATTACACCAGATATGCTTATGCGATGTGTTCGTTCATTTGTAGGACGAATCAATAAATGCATTGAGGTTCAGGGCCATCATTTTGAGCACTTACATTAAATAAATGCTGAGGTATTTGTAGAATCATCTAAAAACAGCACTCCGATAGTGAGAGGCAAAGGGACTCATTGCAATGAAGCACCCCAACAGCGAGAGGCAAGGGGACTCACTGAAACAATCACCTCGAAGGGAACAGAAAACTACTACGTCCACGTCGTTGTTCCTGGGTTACGCTAAAAGTAGTTTATTGACTTTCGTAGAAAATACTGATTTTTATTAACTAATCACAAATAATCGACCACGCTCAAAATCACTCAAATTACAGTCGGAAATCTTCGGAAATGAATTTTTTGCGATTACAGCGCCACCTATCACAAATCAGAAAAAAAGTTTCAGACAAAACTTATGTATTTTTGTCCGTATACTCCGAATCTGAAATACAAAATGGGGGTTCCTATTTAAGATGTCTATGCTGCCCACCGCCCCACCCGCTGGGGACAGGGGGGTGCTGATTTCAGCATAGAACGATTCCCCCTCCAAAACTTAAGATTTGGTCTCGGCTCAATTTTTCGTACATCGCGTATTTTTTGAGTTATTTCAAATTGTCAAGTTCAATGGGACACCTGTATATATATATATATATATATATATATATATATATATATATATATATATATATATATATATATATATATCTCATCGCACCAATGTTAGTTCTAGATAGGTCACGATGGGGTAACCCAACCCGATCAATTCTAGACGGGTAACTGTGGGAAAATCCTATTATGGGTAGAAGAGGTAAATTCGATTAGGTCTAGAGAGATTATGGTAATAGGGTCAATAATGGAAAAAATCGATCAGTTCTACACAGGACACGATTTTGAAACGCCAGGGTGATGGGAAGAGAAATATCTGATCTGGCCCGATATAGAAATACCTTAGGATTGGCACAGGGAAAATTCGATCATTACTAGACAAGACAGGATATGGAAACATCCATGGGGTTAGTATTGTGAAAATTTAATCAGTTTTACACAGGATAGAGCAGTGAAACCCCACAACGCTTTCGAAGGGAAACTTTGATCTGTTCAAGATGTCAGGATAGGAAACTTAGGGTTGGAGTTGGTGCAGGGAAAATTCCGTCGGTTCTAGATGGATCGCGGTGGTGAAACTCTACCACAGGTAGCATGTGAAAAATATGATCATTCTCGACAGGAAAACCCCACAGGGCTTGACACAGAGAAACTCCGAATACTTCTAGATATGTCCTGATAGGGAGATCCCACAGGTTTAGCATGCGGAAAATCTGACTAGTTCTAGTCAGGTTACAATAGGGAAACCATGAAGGGCTGTCAGAGAGAACATTCGAACCTTTTATAGACAGCTATGTCTAGACAGCAAAATTGATTTGAAGAAGGCCGGCTAAGAACCAAATTGGGTTCGAGGAAAATTAAATAGGATCATAGGAACACAACTGTTAGCTGATAAGACACACCACACCAAGACACTGACACCACAGCGGTAGTATTAATCACAGCAAAATTGCTAAACTGGAATTAGTCGCGTAAGATACGATTCGTCGGCACCCGAGTATAAATACTGACTTTCGAGTAAACGAACTCATTTCACATCCGAACTTAATCAGAATTACTTGTCGTTGGAATGGCACACTTGGCAAACGCAAATCTTTGAATGAATGTATTAGGAAAAATAAGTAACTTACAGTCGTACAAAAGGAAATTACAAGTAAATTCCTTTTTCATATTTACGTAAATGAAAAAATCTTTGTTCCTCAATTAAGTTGCCATAGGCAACACCATCTCGACACCCGTATAATGTCTAAGTGGGGTTGGCTTAGACAATTGGAGCTTTAGTTCGCCAACAGAATTGACGAACAACAGATAGACTTCAACGAAATTTGAAAAGTACAAAAGTCAACAACACTTTATACGGTAACCTACGCTCCCGAGATCATTTTATTAGTTATTATATATATATATATATATATATATATATATATATATATATATATATATATATATACATATATATATATATATATCGGTGTGTTGTGTGGTAATGCGTACCTAAAAGATCGCTAAGGCAGTAGTGTTGTGGCAATCTCGAATCGAAGGATCAGCGGGTTCGAATCCCGCCGAAAACTCAGAAGCGAAAACAGTCGCTAAGCGCGTAAGTTATCGCGTAAGGGATCCAAGGAAAAAGAGACAGTCCTCGCTTCCTCGGGCTACCACGAAGCCTTACTCTTCTCCTTCCCTTTTCACTCTGATACTCCCTCATCCACTTCTATAACCATAACCAGACCCTTATTCTTTGATGCCACGAATCAAAGCATTTCATTGGCTTATTGGGCGTGCGTTGGAATTCAATTATTTAAACTTCCGAGACCGCAGTACCCATATGGATCCGTGCAAAATGCCCCATGAGGAAAACTCATTTTTATGTTTTCTTTATAACAGTCTTAATTTATATAGGTCAGTCAGTTCTTCCAAACTGCTGGGCTCTGCGCGGCTGCACTCTTATTACAATATACGCTCTTTCTGGTGTTGAGTTAAAGGTCGTGCGTTGAAATTCAAGTTTTAAAACTATCCAAAATACAAGCGCAAGTGTGTACGAATAATTGCCGCCTCAGAAAATCCATTTTCGTCTTGTCTTGTTTATTCTGAACTGCCGGGCCCTGCATGGCCGCTTCTCCTCTCCCTCTTATCTCCCAACGATGAATCAACGCTCTTTCAGTAGTTAGGTCATTGTTCGCGCGTTGGAATTCAAGTATTTAGACTATCCCAGGCACAAGCGCTCACGTGTTTCCGTGATAATTGCCGTCCTGAGAAAATGTCGCTTTCTCATACGACCCTCCTCGAAATGGACAAGAGCGCCATATGTGGTCTGTGTGTGTTTTGCTCTTGAAAAGGTGCATGCAAAATGTACGAAATGTCGA
Organism: Gryllus longicercus; assembly: GCA_038098605.1. Taxonomy (NCBI): domain Eukaryota; kingdom Metazoa; phylum Arthropoda; class Insecta; order Orthoptera; family Gryllidae; genus Gryllus; species Gryllus longicercus. The sequence goes on along the minus strand of JAZDUA010000474.1, from coordinate 515,625 downwards.
GAGTCAAATAAATAAACAAGATTTATGATTCCTGGTATTTGTGGATTGATCCTGTATGGTCCAGGCCTGCATTCAACATCCCATCTAGCGCACGCAACGTCATTAAATAAGAATCTACAGGAAAATACGATTGTGTATTATTATTATTATTATTATTATTATTATTATTATTATTATTATTATTATTAATAATAATGTATTTTATTTGTGACGAGGCACGGGTCTTAAGGCCTACTCTTCCCCCAAACCACTCATAGTAGTATGAGTTACAATGTAATTACACTGAATAATTGGATCACATTAGGGTAATTGACATTAAACACAAGCGATGGAAGTTATTTTAATTTTTACATTTTATATCATAGTTTCGCAAAACTTAGAGTTTTGCCTCGTCAGGTTTTTATACTAAATGCAAAAAATTTCAAATTTATCAAACATCAATAATTTTAATGTAAAAATTAAACTATATCAAAACATTAAAAACGTTACAGTTATAATTAGGTAATTATAACAATTTTACGTAACCCTTGCAGGCAAGTTTGTTCCAGCTGCAACTATTTTGTTCCAGATCAACGCTGAAAGACAGCCGGTAGCTGTTTTCGAATCCTTGAAGAGGACACTAAACGAAATTTGTGTTGCCAAAGGCCTTACAAAGCTTATAGTGCCCCTGGATCACTTAAAATCAGGGATTCTGTAAAAATTATTTCCATTTGCGAACAGGATTTAATCTTGTAACTACTTCATTTGCAATGTAACGCGACTCTTGCCTCCACAACTTGTGAGAATGAAATATCCCCACAGGAATAGCATTTCCGCAATCCGCTGACGTTGACAGTATTGATGACAGTATTGTAATACTGCTGTGATGAATCTATTCAAAAAAATGAACACATTTCTCATAGCCTCAAATGGCATAAAATTTATATTTAATATTCCATATCCCAAGCATCTCCAAAGAGTTGATTTAGGAGTAAATAGTATTTATTTTGGGTAGGGAAAAACAAGAACTTCATAAAGCATAACACACAACCCATTTAACAATAATAAATTCTGGATAGTGTTAGTATTTTTCCTCTTAAATACAAATTATATATATTGGGACAAAATTAAACTCATTAGCCGTGGAAATATATACGAATGTAGGAAACAATTTGCTTCAAAACAATCAGCATAGAAATGATTTGTTTTCCTTTAAACACCAGTGGGGGGGGCACAGGGACCTGGTGTTGGTATGGCCAACGCCGATGGAGGGCACTAAAAACCACCTACAGATGTTAAACTATTTATAAACAACAAATAATGCACATAGGGCCTTCTAAAAATAATTTAAACAATTAACATTCAATTCAACATTTTAATCTATTTTATTAGTTTAAAAAATTATTATTTGTAATTTAGGTGCAATTTTGGGGGAGGGACAATTTTTCTGAATCTCTTGCATCATTGTGTATAAAGGTTTATTTTACATAACTACAAAATTTAGAAAAAACCTTCTTCGCATTTGCAACTAGTGACTGGAATTGTTACACTAGATAAGATACAACAGCACATAGTTTCTCGCATTATTAGAAATAATTACGTAATACTGAAATATTGTACTTTCTGCCTTATTGAAAACTCAGTTATAACTTGAAACAATCCAATTCAAACTAAGCAAATGTGCCAGGATTAGGAATAATTTCTAACCTTTACACATGAAACAAACATGAATAAATTTAACTATTACAGTATTTGCAGCACATACAGAAAGAAAAGAATAATATATATCATACAAGCTTGCCTTCATTACATTGAATTTCATTCTGAATACCGTAATCAGCTAACAAAACTTATTAAAGTAAAAGAAATGCATATGTATGTTATATATTAAATTATTATAGCTATCTTTAATATATTTTCAAGAATGTTATCTACACAGTACGATTAACACGACGGGAAACAATCACAAAAATATTGAGGGTTTCCAGCCGCCGCGAAGTTGCTATTTTGCAAACATTTTGACATCACGCGGGGTAAATTTTACCATTTCGAATTTTTTTCTTCATATTTTCAAAACTAAAGAGAATGCGCCAAAATTGGGACCAGTCCCAATTTCTTTACCGTTCTTTGCTACAAACACGAAAACAATTAAAGAAAAATTTTGACCGTCTGAGAAAATAATTGTTTAAAATTTAAAAAGTGCTGTTTTACGCAAAATTAAGCAAAAATACTCGTATTTTCGAAAAATCGAATTTGAAAATGTTTCACATGAATGCATTTAAATAAGAAAATTTATCTTCATAATCGTATTTGTAGGAAGACGCCGAAAAAAATGAACATTTGCAATTTTCGAAAAATCAGGGATGAGACGTTTCTTTCTCTTTTGATGCGTGTCCACCAGAGAGTAACCAGCGCGTGGTCTCGAGAGAAGCTCGCAATACCCCGTCCACCTGCGAGCGATTCGCAGAAATGTCTGCCTCTTGAGCTCACGCGCACTCGCTGCGCTCTCTCGAGATGACCTCTCAAATGCCTGTCCACTGGAAGGCACAACACTCGCGATGGAGATGCGAGAGTTAAGATGGAGGCCAAGAAGAGAGCGGCGGCGGTCGCTGCTTTCGTTACTTAAAATGCTTCTTTGCAAAAGAAGAAAAGTATATGGATGGACTGATCGTCGTCCACAGACGAGTGCTTGCTCGATACTCGTCAAAGAATTGGAAATAAAGGATGCGCAACATTTTAGACAGTTTGTAAGCAACGCACCTTGTTTAACCTAACCTCAAAATTTCAACAACACGCACAACAATTTCTACTAGTAGGTAACGTTTTGCTTGAATATCAAAATATAATCACACAACAGGGACCTCAATTTTTTGCTCATCTAGTTCCGTAAATTATATACTTTCTGTATATGTACGTCTATATGTACGTGTTTCTGTCTCTTATATGTACGAAAAAAAGTAGTAATATACATTGTATAGAGAAAGTTACGTAATGTTCGTAACGTCCGTCCATCTGTGAACAACCCTAGCACCTAAACTATTAGAACGATGTTTCCCGAAATGAATATATCGAGGTCGATCTGGCCCGACTCGAAGCACTGAGATTTTGAAAAACGTTCTTTAAATTTTTTATTTACTTTACAAGAAGCCCCTGGGACATTTTCAACATTTTCGTTAAATGTTGCACCATTTTTTTTTCTTTTTTTTTTCTTTTTCTGCAAGAATAGATTAAAATACGTACTAGAGAGTGTGTACTATTTTGTAGCAACATTAGTTTACTTTTTCAATGGTGTTCAATGGTGCCACATTTCTTGTGGCAGTCAGTGGCGACTGCGGCAGGGAGGCGCTAGGGACACTCCCCCCCCCCCTACGGAGATCAGTATTTCTTCTCTTGCGCTGTCTAAAATAATCTCTGTGGGTCTGTAGGGTTGTTTTCGAATCGAACGCATCTTTAGCTTTCAAACTCCCGCTTGTTCCGTAGAACGATTTTCATTGGCTGCGGACACGCCTCTGTGTCCTAAACGCAGTGTCGTTACGGAACTTACAGACATAGAAATCGCTGCCAATGAGTGTTGAAATGGCAACATAGGTTCGGCAAATGGCGTCTTATGACGGCCGCCGCCCAGCAGCCTGACAGGGGAGGTAGCAACCTCGTTGCCCGGTGCTATCTATTGATCGATTTTTAAACTTACAATATTCCTTTCGCTTGATTTTCGTCCAGGCCAGTGCTATCTGCTGGTATTCTGTTTAACTGATCTCCCTTTTCACAACAATTCAGCGCAGTAGTGTGCAATCGGCATGGTCGGCATCATCTTTCCGATCCGTAGACTATGTGAATGCTGTATTCCGATCTTTGCAAAGTTCGTATTGTGCATTGAGATTGAGAATGGTTTCCAATTCTGTAACATGCCTGAAAACTGTCAATGTGGTTATGATACAAGGCTGTGTATGGAAGAGAATTGGGCCACCTCGGCCAGATATAAAAAAAATTACAATCTGATAGAAATGGCAATCGTTCTTTTGTACGGAAATTTCAAAGGGGTAAATGGCCATATTAATTTTAGGGTGAATTTAGCCACGTGTTCTCTCTTTGATTGTAAAACGTTCCAACAATATCAATAAAATTTCCCCCCACAAAAGGTTGATCGCGTTTCACAGTACTCTCCGTTCGTCCTAGCAAACTGAAATATGAGCTGGATGTGCTATATAAAAGAATCCGAAAGCGCTTTTTCACTTTGAAAATATTATAGACAATTTTAAGAAATACCATGTCGGAAGAGAGATTGAATGGACTTTCTATGTTTTCATTATAAAGAGTTTTGTTACGAGACTCATTTAATTTTGAAGAATTAGTAATAGATTTACAGAATGTAACAACAGAAGACTCAATTTAATTTATAGATCATGTGTTTAGCCTGTCTTCCGGGGAGATAATTCGATTGTAAATATTACTTATGTGACTTAAACAATCCAAATATAACTATTTTTCAAATGCCTAACATTGTTTGATCCTGTTACTTTGTGTGCCCTCCCTGTTGCCTAATCCCAGAGCCGCCACTGGTGGCAGTTTTCTGTTTGGTAGCGGCCATGTCGAGGCAACAAACACCAAACAAATCTCAAACACTTGCAGCCACTTCCAGAAGTTTCTTATGCTGAGAGCAAGTCCGTGCGCGTTCTAGCCCAGGCGTGTCCACTAGCGATGAGATCAGATGGCGACCACTCTCTGCTAAAGTCACGCCACTCTCTGTTGCCTACTGTCAGAACTGTGTCCATTGGCGAAAAATACTCTCGGCACATACTCTGTAGAGCGTAGCTCTCAAGTGGAAACGCACCTTAAGCGTCCTCGACTAATTTTCGACAAATTGGACATAATTTAATTTCGAAATGTCTTTAAAGAACAGAATTTAATAAACTAGTGGTGGAATAGAATGACACAGACTTTCCCGTATTAGTTTTGTATTTTCTTTGGTCTTGGCTTGGTATTCGAACTTGCCACATACTTTTGCCTGCTGCAAGTACATTTTTTTAAAATTTTCTTAATTTTTCGGATTCCTAATAAGAGAACCGAACCATTATTTTAAGAATAGTAAAGAACAGTAAAACCTCGACCTAAATGGCAATTTTATTTAAACATTTTCTAGCGGTTTTTATAAAAATTGCGTTTAAGCGCTACTGTAAATTCGAAATTTAAAGCTCTTTTTCGAAGAAATTGTTTGAGTTTTCGAAAAGCTTTATTAGAAATCATTTAACGCACATTGACTCACAAATACAATAGGGTTCGAAATTCCTGGAAATGTGCAAAGTAACGCACGTGTACTCGTAACACAAGAATAGAGCAATATTGCATTTATGTAATTTCATAGAGTACATTTAGCACAATCCTTACCAAAGGTTTCAAGAGACAACCGTTTTCGAAACAATCTTGTTTTTATTTTTTAATATTGCACATATTGCTCGCAATGTTGTGCGAAAACTACTTAAATGTTCTAAAAAAATATATACGACCTTAATGAAAGATTTAACTACGGAGACAAACTTTTAATGAAAGAAAAATATCTATCCTCAGTGTTGCAAATGTAGGAAGACGCCCAAAAAAATGAATCTTTTGAAATATTTTAAAATTGAAAGTTAACATTCAAAATCGGGCCAATCCCATCTTTATAATTGCATTTTTCTCTATTCTCTCATGAAATGTAGGGGGGAAAATTGGGAGCCATTTCCGAGAAAATTTTGGAATAGTCCCAGGGCCTTCATGTAATGTACCCCCAAATTTTAAAGAATGTTTTTCAAAATCACAGCACTTCTAGTCTGATCAGATCGACCGGGGATTATCCATTTTCAAAGAAAACCTACATATGGTTTAGACGTTAGTGGTGTTGGCGAACGGGACATTGTTTTTTCGGTATCAAGGACACATAAAACAGAGGTTCTGGGTACGCCACGTATTAGAGTATTTTCTTTCTAAATTTAGCAACTTAATTTATACATTTTTTTTCTTTCTCGCACTTACTAACGTAAGAAGAGGAAGCATTGTAATCGTGCGCTGGAAAACGGCTTTTTTTCGACACAAAAACTCTTATTGCCGGGCCCTGGTAAGGAAGAAGTGAATAAATTCAGTTGCCAAATATAGAAAAAAAATCCTCCAACACGTGGTGTAGCCAGAATCCATATTTTGGGCGACCTTCAAACGACTTCTTAGGAAGTTTTTCAAAAACTCAAAAATTTTCTGTGAAAAAGCTTTAAATTTCACATTTACAGTAACGCTTAAACGCGATTTTCTTAAAAACGACTCCAAATTGTTCAATGAAAATAGCCATTAAGGACTAAGTTTTAATCTTCATTAATATTCTTGAAATATTTCGGTTCAATTAAAAAACCGAAGAAGTAAACAAATTTTTCCAAAAAAAAATATCTTAGGTAGAGATGCATGACAGCATGAAAGGGTATGAGCCAAATTTGAATTGCTAGCCCAGAAAATGGAAAATTAATACAAGGAAGACTGTGCTATTTCGTAGCACCACAGGTTTTTCCTGGTTTTAGGGCACTTTTAAAGCATTTTATTTTATCATTTTTTTCCCCAATGTTTTAGTTCATCAAAATCCACCCTTAGCTTGCTCAATTCGAGCGCATCTAATCAGTAAGTGGAAGCATGTTCCATTGGTCACCTTTACCTCAAAATATGGTACTCAATTTTTTTTTAAAACCAATTTTTTTTTTCACACCGAATTTTAATCAATTTAAACTAGTATAAATTTAATAATTTTCATTGCAATTGCAAGAAATGTTAGAAATGTGTTGGGTATTCATGGAATCACTTTGATAATGATCATATTCCTCTTTGTAATATAACAGTAACATTGCATTGTATCGTACAGTTTAATTTCAGCTTTACTTGTTGGCATAGAACATTAAAAGTTCTCTTACTTTTAAAAGCATAAAAACACCAAAAAGTACATTTGATTTTGAAAATTCTTTATTCCCTAAAATGAAATGTATCAAAATGAAACCTTGGAATCCTGCTTGAAAAAACTAATCTTCAAATAAGATTACTTCACCAAATAACATAAAAATAAAATTTTCTAGAAATTACTGGCAAAAGATGTACACAGATTAATTTCTATTTTAGAAATATTTGCTTCCAACATAAGCTCTTAGTTATGGGTATTTTTTGTGATAAATGTGAAAAATGATTGCGATTTGTGTGAAAGTAATAATTTTGTTTAAAAATGACCATTTTCACAATGCAAAAAACACATTTTTGCTTTCCATATACATACGTAATATACATAGTACACAGAAAGTTACATAATGCTGCAGAAAATGAATTTCTTGATTTCAATGGAAATGCTACACATTTGGCCGAGTTCTGAAACCAAAAAAATGGAATATTGAAGACAACTATTTTTTCTTCAAATGAAATTTGACCTCCACAATTAGTTCTTTAATTAATGTCACTTACAGTTTTTGGAAAATTTTTGTAGGTTTTTCATAATTTTCAGTGAAATAAGCACAATACTAAAAAGAAAATTTACTAAAAAAAACAGCTCCAAATGTTTTTCTTCAAACTTTTTGTACAGATAATGCAAAATCCACTGTATCTGATGACTAGGGAGAGGACTTATGTCCTAAAAAATCTTGAAATATGTTTTTAAAAATATGCTTTTATAGCCTAAAAATTATAAAATATGCACTTTATTACGCAATTAAAACTAACAATATTTTATTTCCTGTTCTTCATAAAATTCAAGTGAAGCATGCTTGGAACAAAAATATATATTTTTATATTTTTCAAACATAATATCTACCTTACTTCTCTGGATAAATAATTGAAGAAAATATTCATCTTAGTAAAGTACATTGTATGTCTTGTTGCATTTCTGCTGCATGGTTTAAAAAGTCAATCAATATTAAATAATTTTTTTGTATCCCTCGCATCACAAATATTTCCATTACTGGTGCAAACACAATATAATCTTGTGCAAATATAATATAAATTTGTACACAACACAGTATCGCATTGTGTACTGAGCACTTGTACTTTTTTCTCAAAAACCACAAACTTTTTCTTTACATGTTTTCTATGGATGCTAATTGTAATTTTGCTGCATTTTTTTTTATTTTAAAAACAACACAAATGTACTTTTTTTATCTTTCACATTCATAATATTTATATTATCGGTGATTTGTATACATTATTGCATTTGTGATTAGAATTAATTTCCAATTAAGTATCTTGAAAACAAACGTTTAGAGCTAAACTGAAACGTAAGGAGCTGAAAATTAGCAAAAAGTGAAAAAAGGCGGCAACAGATGGCAGCTGGGAAGAGAATGGGCAATACCAAAAATCTAGCCCAACCCATATTAAAGGGAATAGAAAATGAACATGTATGAGAAAGTCTATGCCATTCTATAAAACTTGCTAGTTTTGTTCAAATAATCTTTTAAAATTTTTGATTGGCCCATAAGAACATGTGTCACTGATTACCTCAATTTTGGAAAAAATGAATAAGAATACTTTTTATTTTTAGAGCTTTTAATTAGCCAGCAATCTTACATTGGTTTTCATAGATATTCATTAATGGAAAGCTGAATTTCTGAGAGTACTGCTAGCTTTAGAATAAAGCTATCAGCACCAACAATTTTGAGAAAACCAAAAGAGTTAAGTCAGAAATACAGCACTTAATAGCCTAAAATCAGTCTTTAATTCTGTAAATAGTTTGACAGTGTTTTGTAGTCTGGGTGCGGCTAGCTTTAGATTGCCAACAACAATGTTGGCAATAATTACAAGCACAACAAAAGAAAGAATTGGATGTGCAAAATTTAAATAGATATTGTAAAATAAGTGCAGTGACGCTGCTTATGTAAAATATTTCACTGAATGTAATAAAGGGGCAGCAATAATTCCTTTACTTCCGTGTTTTTAACACCCCTCAACAGCAAAACCAGTGATCAGGTTAGAAAATAGAGAATTGGGGTAATAAGTGGTGCTTGGATTTTTGGGCAAATATCTATTTTACTCTTTTGACATTAACACTGAAAATACAGTGACAATACATTTAACTACTTCAATAACATTGTGGATCCACATCTGTAAGAAAATGCATTTTCTATTAGTCAGTAAATATTTCACAAAAGCCTAAAAATGTCCATTAAGTGTGACAATCTCAGAAGTGTTCCTAAACAAAAAATCATACAAGTTCAAATAAATCTTCGACTACCCTGACTGCACTCTGTGTGAAATGTGGAAAAGACAATAATTACACCATCTGCAGATTCATATAGAAAATATCTGGTCTAGTAGTAAGACAGTAGGTCTCATATAACAGGTCTTCAAAAAGAGCATTCCATGAAAAAGAGAAAATCCTACCATTAGAACTAGACCAAAGAATAAAAGCCAGACAGAAAATTAATAAATAAAAATAAAATCTAATACTTAAGCAACAACATCACCACAATTTCAGAACCAAACACAGTAGCAATAATGTAACTAGCAATCATAAACACATCAAGAGAATTGTCTATGAACTATTTTGGGCACGTGAGTAACTCTTGCATCGTCGTAGTTCTGTACACTTCTATATTGTTTGAGATATTCCTCATATCATTTAACCTTAACTTCATCTAAACTTCAACATATTCACTATTAATCAACATTTTTTTTTTTTAAAAAAAAGAAGATCACATTAAGGAATTTGGTCGTTTGCATCACACACTTTTTCAAAATTATTTCTTTTACTTTTCACTCTGACAATAATCTAACATTATTTAGGCACTAGGTCAGTGCACAGAGTCAAATAAATCAAGTCCTTTGCAATAAAAAAAAAGGAAATAATACAATATCAGATATTTCAAATTGGTTCTGTCATACAAATTATAGTGAAAGATGGGAAAACAGTTTCAACCTACTTTTCTGTATCAAATAAACAATTGTACACTGCATTGAATATGAATGATGTGTCACTGACTGATGTTAAGATAACAAAATGTTTTGGTCTCTCAATTCGGTCAAACCTCAAAGGGAATATCCATTTAAATGAATTGAAGACAAAATCAAGTTCATTATGCTACACAATTAAGAGTTCTTTCAAATTCAGAAGGCATTTACACTGTTCACTGCATATATATTACAAATGTTCATTCCCATTTGAGATAGGGCATAATATTCTGGGAAAATACATCCTATGCTCCCAGACAGATTACAGAAAAGAATTGTATGAATAAAAAGCAAATCCCACCCATGTAATTCTTGTAGCCTCTCTTTACTATGCTAGAAATTTCACCATTGATTTACAAATTAGTGTTTTTTGCCAAAAATGACTAACTCAAGGGTGATACTGATGCCTCACTTGACGTAATAATCGTATTCATAAGGTATCGCAATCAACAACTCACTACAAGACATTCACAAATAATCTATGTACATTATTTTACAAAACATTGCTCATGGCAATGACATTACACGATTGAAATCAGTAGACAAGTAAAATCTTTTCTGCTGCATAATTGTTTCTATAAAATTAGACCACGTTGAACAACAAAAAGGAAAATAATATTAAATTTAGCAATGATATTGAATGTATTAGTTCCCATTTAGATAGTATAATTCAAAATGGCTAAATACAATTATTGTACATCGGTTTCTAGGTCAATGACTCCATTACAATCGGGTTTTTTGTAGTATCTTCAAGCCTTTGAGTAAATGTTGAGATGGCCTCTTCTGAGCTCTATTACCTGTGCATGTGTTCGTGAACTCAGTGGGGAATGTAGTTACTCAAATAATTGAAGACCTTGGGGCAATAACATGCCCCAAGCCATTACGCAAAGTTTTGACAAATATAAAACTAATGTTTTAACGTTTCCATAAATAAGTAAGATAATGTCATGCACATGATATTTATATTACACAACCTATCAAAATTCAAAAGATGAAATATAAGCATTTTTTCGCAATTTTGCTGTTAGCTGATACACAAATTTTTATACCAATTCTTGTCAAAAACACTTGATGCTACCTGTATTAATTATTCAACTTATTATGTTTATGAGTTAAGGCAGAGATCGCACGGGTCAAGAAACCATGCATAGATTGCATCTTGCTCCTCATAACATGTAACACATTTTTTAACTTTTTGATGTCATGTAAATAAATAAATAAAAAAATAAAGTATTTGAAAAATAGTATGAATTCAATCAACAGATTCAATCAACAAATTCAATCAACAAATACTTTTATTACCAGATAGTATCTAATATACAAGATTTCTGGTGATTGCTAATTCTGAATGAAAATGTGTAACTTCTTGGCAGAACAAAAATTCAATAAAAGATATTGGAGATGTACAATGTTCTTCATGAGATCAATACAAACATTAAGTAACACACAAATGCTTCCTGTTGCAAATCGTGTAACCATAACCCATGAATAGTCTCACAGTTCGTATCAAAAGAAAATAAAGAAAATCACAGTTTCACATACTACGTCACAAATCATTTATTTGGATAGGATAGAGATTCAACAGTTTTCAAATTACTGCAGGACAACTTTCAAGCAAAAAATGTTGATGTCCTTACACACATAATTTGCATAAAACACCATTAGTCTTGACAGTTAATAAATTAACTCTTTGGTTATTTATGTACATTAATAACAATGGTGAAATAAATTAAAAATGCTAGAAGACTTTTGGTAGCCATTATAAAACATAACACATTGGCCAAGACTGAATTTCCTACCTTTGCAGCAGTAAGGCTAAAACTAATTTTCAAAAATTGGTCTTGTATCTCTTTATCTCTACTATAATGAGGTGAATGTTGGTCAACTGACCTCTTGCAGTGGGGGAGAGGAGCTTGTGAAATCTGTGGTAATATTGCACAAGTTGTTTGAAGGCTAATTGCAACAAAGAAGAACTTGTCAGTAAACTTGGGAAAGAGGTAAGAACTTCTTGATTTAATTCTTCTAACGATTGTTTCCAATTGTTTGAAAACGATTGCACAAGAGCCAATGCTTTGCCTGAAAAAAATATTAATAGTTAACAAAACAATTTTATGGTTAAATTTCAATACCAGAAGACAACAAACCCTTGGAAAGAATCAATTTCAGGGAGAATGTTCATCAAACATAATTTTTAACCCCTTAAATGGTGGCAAGAGTAAAAATAAAGACTTCAAAAAGTTTACATCAACCTCTCCTAAGCTTTGAAATCCCCAGTAAAATTTACACGAACTAAAATCATATTATACCCCATTTTAATGACACAATACACTTTTACTTGGAGTAAGATATACAAAAATCCTTCAATTCCTTATAATTCTTCTTTGATATTCCATTATACATTAAACCTAACTATTAAGGAAATCTTCGAGAAATCTATGAACACTCCACCACAATTAAATCAGGACACAGTAAGCCAATCCCCCAACTTGGCCTGATCAATAAGACAATCTTCAGTGTTCAACCAGGACATTTCACCATTTTTAATTACTATTCCAGTCACTGAACTATGTATGTTCATTCAAATAAAAAAAAAAAATGAACCAAAAGCAACACGTGTTGGTCACATTCTGACCAATGAACATTATGCATGTTGCCTCATAGCATTATCAACCTGCCCTAAATAAAAGAATTAGAGGCTTTGCCTTGGCCAACGGGACATGCTTTGTCAAAACGATCAACAAAATTCTGAAGATTCAGAAATCATACAAATAGTTAAATTTTCGGATTCAGTGTGATATAAAAACAAGAATTTTTTTTTATTTTAATTTTTTTGGAATGTTATTTTTTTTATCTAAAAATAATTCAATTTTTTTAATCATTTTAATAAATTTTCTGGTATTATTGCATTAAAAAATTCCAAGCTAACATTGTATACATTAAGTTTCGTCTATTTTTTCTACTGATGTCACCAACAGAAAAATTGTACAACAAAATTTTTGCAAGGTCACTGCAAGGTTATGCAGAGGGTAAATTGGTAAATGGGTAAACATCTTTTAAAAACCGAATTATGAAAATACAACATCGTCTTCTTTCGATTCTCAAACACCAAAATACTTCTAGATACTTGTACTTTATGCCTACAAAATGTCATCCTTGGTTATTGAGAGAATTCAGAACTACAAGCATTTTTATAGAAAAATTTGTGATAAAAAGTGTTGTTTTTTTTAAAAAAAATTATTATTTTTTTTAATTTATTTATTATTCTGACAAAATTATATTTTATTGAGAAAACGATAGGCCTTTTATAATTGTTTGCTAATGTTTTAACATTCAGCTTCTTCGTGAATTTTAGATTAAGGAAAAATCTCCATCTTCAATTTTGTAACAGAAGGAATAGGCCAGAAAATTTTCAACTCGTGAAATTTTTGAAAAGTTATAGTTACAGTGAAATCTGGCTTTCGGACTGCAGGAAACATGCATCTCATGTTCTTTTTTCAACACTAAATTTTAAATGTTTTTATTTTTCATTTAATTCTCACGTACTCAGTAAATCACTGTAGTATTAATAGTTATTTATGTAACAAGTCCTCTAAATTAGTTTTTACAGACTAGGCAGGAAAATTAACTGCAAGGCGGAGTGATGGCGGTGGAGAGTTAATTTTCAGGCAGAATCCTTAAAGCATGTTACATACAATGTTTTTTTTTTGTTATTTCTAGTTATTCAAAATAAATATTTAACACTTTCATGAGTTAAGAACTGTGATCACTATCGATGTTCTGTAGCAAGGGATGTTGGTACTGTTTTTAAATAACAATCACAATCCACGGAAGGACCAAAAGAAGGAAGGGGGACAAATCTGGACACGTGGGAAAAGGAGGACAAAGAGAGCACAGGGACAATGGAGACAGTGGTCAAGTTGGACTAATGGGACATGGGGGTCAAAAGGGAAGAAATGGGACCAACTGGACAAGGGGTGGGGCTTAGATTTAGGTTGATTTAGGTTCAAAGAAAATTCATTTTAGTGCCCCCACTGTTGTCTTCTTTACTAGCTTTGAGATGAAATAAGTTTTCATCTTCAATCCACTGTTTTTGAGATTCAGATGTTTTTCTCATTACTTTTCATGCCCAAAGTGTCAGACATCATTGCTGTTTTTGAAACTCTCTTCACATGCTATATCTGATTGATAAAAAATGTGTGAAGTTAGAAAAATTTGTCTTTGAGAACTAATTATCAAATGGATATTACTAATTAATTATTTTCAACTTAAAACTCCAGGAAACAAGTTATTGTCTATTTGTATTTTATTTTTCTTCCAATATCTGTAGGATGAAAGAGCAAAAATGCATAATGTGCTATAATTACTAGCAGACATCTTGAATATGATTGATTAATTAGCAATTATAGGCATGTCAAATGCTGTAATTATTCCCGTAAGTGTAGTTCGTGTTTATATCACAGGAGGTAACAGTGATCATCCCCAAACGGATGGTGAGATTCAGTGCCGACCTATGTCCGCTTCCAGGAATTATCCCCAACCAGGTATCTCCCACAGCCTGGCACTGCCCAGCCAAGACAAGCTCAAAGATCTCTCTCAAACTCTTGACATCTCCTGATAAGTGAGGTAGTGTAGTACTTTAGAGTGTAAGGGGGTGAGGACTGGGCAAGGAAAAGGAACGAAAGAGGAAAGAAAGAAGACAGGAAAGGGAAGGGAAGGGAGAGGGAAGGGGAAGGGAAGGGGAAGGGAAGGGGAAGGGGAAGGGGAAGGGGAAAGGGAAGGGGAAGGGGAAGGGGAAGGGGAAGGGAAGAGGAAGGGAAGGGGAAGGGAAGAGGAAGGGAAGAGGAAGGGAAGAGGAAGGGAAGAGGAAGGGAAGAGGAAGGGAAGAGGAAGGGAAGGGAAGGGAAGAGGAAGGGAAGGGAAGAGGAAGGGAAGGGGAAGGGAAGGGAAGGGGAAGGGAAGGGAAGAGGAAGGGAAGGGGAAGGGAAGGGGAAGAATCGCACGTCTTCCACGGCACATTTGTTAGGGTACTGCTCCAGCATTTGCCTGATATTAACTGGGGAAATCATGTAATTTTACCAATCAGAGCAGTCACCCGCTAGAATTTTCCTCCAGACAGCAACTGAATTAGACCCAGCTATCTAACTAATGACAAATATCCTGCCACTGTTGGGATTCGAAACCTAGGACCTCCCAGTTAGAGACACTGCAGTGACGTCTTGAATAAATTAAATCCACAATTCCCTAGTAGCAGTGGTGCAAAATTTCCACTTCTGTAATTTTAAGAAAGGACTAAACACAAGTTTGGTGACACTAACTCACTCAAACTTGTAAAAGACTATTTAATGAAAATTCTCAAAGATGAGTCATCTGCAGGTGGCACCGGGAACTCACTAGTTAACAACTCACAATGTCATAAACTTTTCTACTAACATTTAATTCTATAAATCAAATCTGAACTCTTTATAACCTAACTTTTGCTCAAGAAATTATCCTAAAATAGTATAAATACATTGTTAGTTTACATAAAAAATTCAAAGAAAGAATTCCAAAATTTAAAAACATTTTTAGAAAATTAAAACAAATACTTTAAAATTTTGACCCATACTGTAGGAGTCTTCTTTTGGTTTATAACAATATACCATGTATATTACACCCTACATCAACATTAGAGTTTGAATAAATGAATTCGTCATTTTGCTGTGGCACCCTTGTCACAAGTTCTCAAGTGAGATTAATTTGTAAACTAGAGGTGGTACAACAGCATATACATTCTTGCATTATTTTTAACTTTTGCAGTTTTTGAAAAATCAGAAAGTTCAATGAAAATTGCATCTGTGCAATGAGGCCTGCTCTTCAGTCTGACCATGCAAATTTTGCTACACACTTTTCACCAACTAGCGGAGGTATTTCTTGGGTGACGAAGCAGGCAATTTGAAATTAGCTCAGAGGCTTCATTTAGGCTTGAGGATCTTTTACATACAGTAAATCTACTAACCTTGGGCAGCCGGCTTTATTTCCCCTCTGAAGGAGGGCAAACAAAGTTTTTCGTCCTTAAAAATCCACGGTTTCAATTGAGTTTGAACCTGTGAACTTGAGTCTAACAGTCTAATAGACTAACCATTACCCCATTGTCACTACAAGTACTAATTCAACTTGTACATGAATTAACGTAGAGATCCCCACGTTTAAGAAAACGTGCACAGAATACACTTCTCTCCATAGTATATCATAAGGATTTTGGAACTGTTTTCGATATTAAATAAATTTTATGAAAATAGTGTCCGTGTTCTCTACTCCTTTATGTTATCTTGAAAAACCACTTTTACAATTTCCGCAGAGAGGACATCGGATCAAACTTTTTTTAATGACTGGCAGCTTGAGAGAGAATACTGTAAATTTGTATGACATCATAATGTTCATGTTTTCAAACAGGACTTTCCTATAAGCTATAAGGTTTTGGGGAATTTTGTTTAATTTGTGCTGTTTTAATTCAAGAAGAATGCAAGACATCAATGTTTCTGCATCATGAAGCAGGGCTCTGAGAAATCCAAAATCTTAGAACTGTTTTATATTCAAGAACGTACTTGAAAATTGCAATTTGAAATGTACTCAACACATCACTTATTTCATCAGCTGAAATTTTTGTTTCCCTAATTTCCTCTGCAATGTTTTCTTGACTGATTTCCAACATAAATCAAGAAACCTGTTCTTGCTGTGATTGATTCGCGTAGTTTTGATAAATAAATTTATTCTTTCATTATTGCTCCATTGTAATTTAATTGTACTAATTGTATTTTATTTGTGGGAGTCAAGTTAAATTATTTGTATATTGTTTAATATTAAGGTGTACCTGAGAATGCATGCATACAAGGCATGTGAAACATCGCAAAAAGTGTTGTAATGACAAGGACAGTGACCTCACTCATTCCCTTTGAAACCTGTGAATACAGCTAAAGCTAAATCTCAATAATTTTCCATTATTCAAGAACATGTTAGACCTGGAGCAACCATTATGTTTGATAAATGGGGAGCATACTGCAAAATATATACTTGAAAATACACAATACAGTCAATCATAGGTACAACTTTGTTGATTCTCATACTGGTGTTAACATGCAAATGATAGAAAGCACTTGGCACCTGGCAAAAAAATCTTTTCAAGGTCCAGTGCGGACCCCAAGCCGGGCAATGCTAGATTCTTATTCAGGTGAATTTATATGGTGATGGAGAAACAAAGGAAAATAATTAAATATTAAATGACATTTTAATATTTAAAATTTTAATGCTGAATTTCAGTCTCCATCTCCATCAAAGTAGTAATGAGCATTTTTTAAATTAAATTTTTATTTTAATATTTATTTTTAGTAGTGTTTATTGCATAGTTTAAGGGCAAATAAGAGAGATTGCCGATTGTGAAATACCTTGTTTTTCTTTTGATTGACAGATGCATAACACTTTGTTTGGGAAAATACATCAATTAGTGTGGGAATAATTAGTTTTATTGAACTATATCTAAGAATTAAAAAAAAACAATCTTTCTGTTAGTGAACTGGTATACATATATCCGAAAAGAATCCGTTTTAATTCCCTTAGATTAATTGTTTTACCTATTAGTTCAATAAGGAATGATTTTGTCTGCTTTCATACAAGCTTAAAAACTCAGGAAAAATTTAAAGGCAGTCCATGAGTGAAGACTTATTCACCTCACAATGTTTATCTATTACGAAAAGTTTTCAGCCAGGATATGGCCATCTTCAACACTAAGCTTACAATTAGTTCTAAATAAGACAGACAACTTAATTCTCACCTTCCTGGGCTTTCAAGTCTTCGGTCTGGCCCTTCTCTAGGAGAGCTTCACCTTCTTTCACAAACTGCATAATTCCACCAAAATGAGGAGATAAAATTTCTTCAACATATTCATTACTACACGAATTCAGTTGGTCACGGAAACTATCTGCTTCTTTTGAAGTGTCTCTAGTTCTCTCCTTTAAGAAAAAGACAATTTATTTGAATACGGTAGTTATGTAACAAATACAGTAAGTAAGTAAGTAAGTAATGAATACGATAGAAAGTAACAACACAATTTCATTAAATAATTACCATAAGTACACCCAATATTATCTCGTAGTTGTTAATTAAAAATATCAACTGTTCTTTTCGCTGAGGAAATATAGCAGCCATTCTTAAAATAAAAAATTCAACTTGTTCCTGAAGTTCCGCTAAAAGCCGATTAACTAACTCGTTGGGAAAGGTTTCACTGATGCCCACAATAGCAGCACTGAACTCAGCATAGCGACGAGTAATCTGAACAGCAGAAACATCATTTATGATAGCTTAATTGAAACAATATAATGCAGTAATCTATGTAGACAAATACTTACATAATGTGGTCTTAATTCTTTGCTGAACTTCAGGGTATCACAGTTCTGAACACTTTCAATATTCATACGAATAATTCTTTCAAATCTATCAAACCAACAATATTAATTACAAATAAATATTTTTTTTTTCCTTTTATAAAAAACATGTCAACTGAGCAACTCCTCAAAACAGATGGATCATGAAAAGTAATTTACTGACAGAAAGAGAGAAAGTATCCACACAGAATAACAACAAATGTAGGACTTGACGTTTCTTAATTCATGTAATTGATTAAAAATGGGAACATTCTCTTAAGAATTGAAACAAATACAATCCATCATCATTTATACTTAAAGATTTGTATTTCAATAGAGATAAATAGATTGCCCTTCACAATTCCCAACATTTAATTAACAATAAAAAAGTAAACACAAACAACCCTTAAAAATACAAAATATTTACCAAATACATAACAATTTTGTTTATATTCATTTATGGGGTATTTCCTTTGACAGATAGTATATGGTGTCACTCATAAGATAGCATAGAGTAAAATAACAAAAGAGAAAAGTAACAGAAAATAATAATAGAAGATTGCATATTACTCTTCTCTTGCCAAGGTTTGGAGTTGTAAATCTTTTATAATAGAGAAAGCTTGATAAATATTGGAATAGGCATCTTTTTACAAAAAGCCAAACTACGCAACAATATTTTTCTTAACTTAAACTGACAACAGGAAATTGTTTACTCAAATCAGAATGTTTAAGGACTGTGTCATACTATAGAATGATTGTAATACATTACATGAATGTTGTGATAATAAGCTTATACTATTATTAAATCTAGCCAAGTGCCATGTAATGAGTGTTTTTGGACCAAAGTGAATTATTTATAATTATAAAATTAATGGGACAATGTTGCAATCTTTACCTTTTGCTAAAGATCACAGAGTTCTTTTTAAAAGGCATCTGATGTTTAAACTCCAAATCGAAGATCTAGTTACTACAGGACATAAAACTTTGGGGTATCTTTTAAGGCTCTCAAAGAAAACCAGAAATATCTTAGTGTTACATGTTTTATTTGCACTAGTCTAGTTAAACAGAGTATGCCTCCATAATTTGGATGCCACGAAACAAGGGTCACCTGCAAATCCTGGGAAAATGTCAGCGCAGGTTTGTGAAGTTCCTTTAATTTACACAGTCTAAAGTATATCCGCCTCGAGGTATCAGCAATGAGTAGTTGCTTTCAAAATTTAATATTCAAAATTTATTTGCACAGCAGCAACTGCACTATTCTTAAAGGTTCTGAGAAGTGACTGCCTATATATTCACTAGCAGATCTCGTTGCATGTTCTTCATTACGTACTTGAAGTATACAAATCTTTTAATACTTGTAATTCAACTTTTCTCTCTCTGGCTATCGTGAGACTTTGCCAAAATATCATCATTGAAACAGTTTGAGACAAATTCATTGACAAGTTGAGTTATTACACAGACTCATTGTCTGTTTTATGTAACAAAGCTGTCTTACAGCTGTTTATGTAACAAAGTTACTCCAATGCTATTACTTCAGCATTTCCCCCCACTTTTTCTTGTTATCACAAATAAGCCCATAAGTGAATACATCTTACCTACTTAATAATGTATAAATAAATACCAAAAAAAGAAAATATCTGTTGAGGCCTAAACTCAGGCTTTGAAAGATGCAATAAATCCAATAATCCAACTTGATCCAATCACCTGACCAGTTCCACATGCACAACCAATTACTGCAGGTCATTTCATGTTGACTGCCTTGAGGCCCATTTGGTCTCACAGTGAGTGTTAATTTTTCTTTCAATACAAGACCTTCTGATCTCATGGAATGTCATGTTTCAATATGAAAATTAGTCTTCGCGATTCCCATCTACAACTTATCAACTTTGCTTCTTTCAACAATGTTTATAGATTACTACACAGTGCAAACAATATCAGATTACTTGACTCGAGAGTGCACTACCTAACGTTGGCATAGAGGGGTAGTTAAACAAGGGTGCTGCGGTGTTGTGGCGAGATGCACTTGACAGGAATGTGCCAACAATCAATGAAGAGGATGCCATTGGGATATTAGATACATCCAATTACAAGGGACTAACCCATGACCAGTTTGTCACATTTTACACCAAGAAATTTTGAATCTTCTGACGTTTGTGCCTCCACAGACATCTGACTCCCTTTGGCATAGTTCACTAAGCCCATAAAAAAATTTGATGCTGAGAAATTAGGTTATATTTACCGTGGCCAAATCAAAGCTTGAAGCCCATCCCAATAACGATCCAATGCTGGAACAGCTCGTTTATGGCATAGCAGCTGATATCTCAATACCAAGTGCACACAGAGGAACAATGCTATAGCATCATAGGACTCTTGAACAAATTTCTCCAAATTTTCCTAAAACAAAAATTGATTTGTGTGTGAATCTCACATTTAACAAAACTTAAATTAAATAAAATTATACAAAATCTCATATTAAACATACCACAAGCAAATTTAATGTTCTGCCAAGTATTTTGTCAAACAAATCCTGAGCTTGTGTCCCACGAACCATAAAAAATTCAGTAACAAATAAGTATTCACGACAAGCATTGTCCACCAGTGCATACTGCTCACTTCGAAAGAGTGCTTCAAACGGATACTGTCAAAAGAAAGAAAAACTTGAATCTTGAACTGTAAAATTTAGTGAAAGTAGAGACAATATTTACTATTGACTTCTACGTACTCTCATATCCTGTTCTTGTGCAGCATGGGGGACTATAATTGGTGCTTCAAACTGGGTGGCAAGCACTTCACCCCGATTTCCAATGGTAAAAACTGTATTTTTTTGTTTCAAAGAAGACTTCATAAAAGGAACTCTAGAAGCAGTGTCCTCAATTCCCATTAGATCCTTTTTAGTAGCACTGTCCTCATACTGCAAACCTTTTAATCGTTTTGAGTATGTTGAAAAATATGAATAGTATATTTTACTCATAGTGTCCACATATTCCTTTCGAACCTTTTGTGCTACACATCGTTCATGTGTCAATAAAAACTCATAAAAAAATCTGTAACAAAATTAGTGAGTATCAGCTTAAAAAATGTAAAATTTTATTTTCAGCAATTGATAAACAAAGAAGTCAAACCTTACTTATATTTCAACATTGTATTTTGAGGCACTTGGTAATTCGATAGTGGTTTACGAAATTTATAAATTTGCTCAAGGAGATAAACTTCAATTTTGCTTACAGCACTAATTTTCAATTTCTCAAGAACATCTTTAACATCACTGCATGCCTTCACTTCTGAAAAAAAATCTAATAAATACTATTTCCTTTCCAGCCTCAACAAATAGTGGTAAAAATACAACAAATTTACCTTTGAAACTTTGTTCTTTAACAAAATTAATTTTATGATTTAAAACAGCTAACTGGGTCACAAAATCCTTCTCTGTGACTGGGCTCTCCAATATTCCTCTAACAAAATTAATAATATTAAAATTTATAATTTGGATTTAGCCACCATTTCAAAACATTATTTTAACAAATATACACACCCCATTAAGGAATCTGACACCGCAATATCATCAATAAACTGGCTCAGCTGTCCTCTAATGCCTTGTCTGTTATTCAGCTGTTGACTCATAGATACAGACTTCCGTTGAAGGTACAGAATTTCACTACTAATACTTCCTAGGTCAGATTGAAATGATAGCAACATTGACTCCATTCTCTAAAGAGAAACCAATTATGTCAAAAACCGCAACAGTATGCTATTGTAAACTTGAAAATGTTACAAGTTAAATACTATACCTCCAGTATACTATCACAAGCTGCAATCTGATTATGCAAACTAGCAATATTTTGACTTTCTTTAATGTAATCTTGAATAGATTTATTTTCTACTTCTTTCAATCTTTTTTCAATTTGTAAAGAATACTGTCTAAGGTCTGTCCCACTTTTCAACACTTCCTGCACAACATCTGCTTCCAGATGCTGTGGAAACGAACCGTTTTCATCTTCTAATGAATCAATATTTTCTTCCATGATGATAGACTAGGGATGAAGGAAAAGCACTGACAACACCTGCTCTCTGAATGTTATAGTTTCATGCGCTCATCCGCGTTACCGCCAGCGCACTTTTGACTTACAAGATTACTTTGAATCCACAACGATTAATTCTGATGTTTTTAAATCAAGAAGTCGCTCTACAACTAATCAGTGTTTCGAGACTGTCTTCCGCCAGAAATGAAGGCTTTTCTGCAAGTGTGAATCTAGTAATATTCGCGCAACTTTTCTTGACCGATGACCTTGAACCCCCACCCTTGTGCAAGAAACAGTTGAAGGCAAAAGCTCGCAGCGGGCACTGATGACAACCTTCCAAGCGTTAAAACTTCGTTGGCGCGAAACAGAAGCTAGTCAAAGCCAGTTGCTATTACAGTGCAGAACCTCTGTTCAGGCTTTTTGTCTAAATCAAAAGAAATGGCTGAGTCAGGTCCAGGTCCTTCAAGGGAGTCACCTAAAACTCCTGAAAAAGTTAAGAGGACATATCGTAGCGGCGAACGCAAAATGATTGAAAAAGTGGTTCATGCATGTGAAATGGAAAAGGGGAACAATGTTTTGTTGCATCCTCTAAGTCATGCTCTAGATCGGGCTTCTGCGTATACTGGAGCCAGTATTTCCACTATACGTAGAATAAAGTCAAAAAGAGCCAATGACCCTTCACAATCCCCCGAAACGCCCGGTAAAAAAAGGTAACATTCAAGGAAATCAATTTATCATACTCTCTGTAATTATATTTCTTACATACTATTTCCATATACTTTACACAGATCTTCAAATGAAAGGCTGATTTATAGTACTTTAAGACATTAAAAATGTTCGCCTTGTTACTTCCTCTTTAGACAGTCACAATTTATAAGAAGAAAGTATTACAATGAATGTATTACAATAAAAGTATTTCTCACTAGAGGCAAACAAAAGTCAAGAAATTAACCAGTCATGTATTAAAAAATGTGAGGAGCAATTTTAAATACAAATCTGACACAGAACATTTCTATTAAAG
The DNA here is from genome assembly GCA_038098605.1 of Gryllus longicercus. NCBI lineage: Eukaryota > Metazoa > Arthropoda > Insecta > Orthoptera > Gryllidae > Gryllus > Gryllus longicercus. The sequence goes on along the minus strand of JAZDUA010000474.1, from coordinate 492,277 downwards.
ATGTACTGAGAGCAAAAATCAATTAAGCTAAAATGAAAAAGTTGCGAATGCTTAAAGTACAAATCTTAATAATCTATTATTTTCTGGAACTGAATATTACTTTACTACAATCAGTCAATGAATAATTGTTATTGAGTATTATTTTTATAATTATGGCATAATATAATATTAAAAAACAAAAATATTAATGTTTATTAATTTTTAATTTGAATTGAATCTCTTTAAATTGAATTGAATTTCCTTCCTCCATAATCAGTATTGCTATTTGGTATCCACTCATTAAAAACAATGATGGTTTAATTAAATAACATTTAATTATGATATAATCTAATGTTTTAACATTTCTTTATTTTTAATCCACTTTGCCTTATTGACTTCAAAATGATTTTAGTTTTTTTCTGATCAGCAAAATACAAACATCTGCATTTTGCTGGGCATTAAACTTGGTTGCATTATGACATAAAAATGAATTCCTTCTTCTTAATTCTGTCAACACTAATATTGTTTTTAAAAATCTAATTACTTATGATATTATAAATCAACCATTCATTCTAAAAATTTGGAAACAATTGTGAAAAGATGTAAAAGGAAAATATAGATATACTTCAATTATAATAAATTGGACACCTCTGTAATTATTAAACTAAGGCATCCTATCTTAAAATATATAAAATGGAATTTTGATGTAATTGCGTCATCATTTTTTGCTAATTTGAAATATTCCATAATTAGCGAAGATCTACACTATCTGACTGCTTAAATACATTTTCATTCATCTAGTGTCCCTGCTGTTGCTTTCCCAGGGCGATGACCTCGCCGCACAAGATGCAGGTTTGACTTTCATTTCACAGACGTTGGCATTACTTAAAATACTCTAGTGGCCGACTTCGTAACTAATATCCCCACTCCTCCCAAAATCGTCAATCCATCGGTCAAGAAAAGTTGCGCGAATATTACTCCCGACTTCTCTACAATGCTACCTGTCACCGTTCCGAAATTTGCAAAGTGCCAGCCCCAATTTCTAACAACGGTGATAATAAACCCCACATGCCTTTACACCTTTATGTAACCTGCTTATAACTGCAGCCCCTCAGTCCTTTCTACATTATACTAGCTTATTACTAGCGATACTCCGCAACGCCCCCCAGAACGCCTCGCCTGCGCCTCGCACTGTCACACTATCACAGAGCAAACAGAGAAACGCTTGGCAAATGTCAGCAAAGATTCTCTAAAAATTTTTAACGTGATAAGGTTATACAAAGATTCTCTTGGCGTCTTGGGTTATATTGTGCTGTAGTTACAATAAATAGTTTAATTTGAGGTTCAAGACCTTTCCATTTTTTCTTGAAGTCATATTCTCGAATAAATATTGTATTTTTATTGTCATATAGCATTAAGGTTTTTTTAAAAACAATGAAGTATTTCCAAATCTTCTGGGACATGCCAATGAAGATGCCACAGTATTTACGTTGACATAGTAGGACAAATATTCAGTAGGCGAAGTTATGATATTTACAAAAGCCGTAATGAAAAGACAAGAGTTAATTGCCCTTTATAATGCAACGTTACATACAACAATAATACATAATTGATCGTAAATAATCTAAAAGAAATTGTCATTTTATATGATCTTTAATTTATCGCGTGTGCCACGCTAAGAGGGTAAAATATCTTCCTCTCTGCCTGGTACGATTGTGTATTTTCGAACTTGAATTTTGCAACATGTTGGGAAGCGGCGTTAGCTGATTGGTGTCCCTTTGCTTCAGGTCCACGTTGCCAGGCGACAGAGGACGCTGACATTCTACAACTTGCCTGTCAACTTCATTAAAGCGTAGTAATGGCAGCTATTCTGATTTACATTCTAGGTTTTAGTATAACCTTTTGCCTTAGTGCAGCTTCCAATGTTTACATTGACCCTGAAGGTTACATATTATATTGTCCTTGCATGGGTAAGTGCAATATATAAGTATAAATATCTAGCCAATATTGTATATAACTCTTCTAATTATGTTTGCAGGTCGGTTTGGAAATCAAGCAGACCATTTCTTAGGTGCTTTAGGGTTTTCAAAGGGGTTGAATAGAACATTAGTCCTTCCTCCATGGATAGAATATCGATATGGAGAACCTCGTTCAGTAAGAAAATAATTATGCATTTTCTTGCATGCAGTTGATACCTGTTAGCAATATTATATTGAAAAATTGTCCTTTCCAGATTCAAGTTCCTTTTGATACATACTTCAAAGTAGAACCACTTAAAGAATATCATCGGGTCTTAACAATGGAAGAATTTATGAAAGACATAGCACCCCAGATATGGACACCTGACAAGAGAATAGGTAAGTGCTTAATCATGTAATTATCATCCTTTTGAAAATGGGTCTGTAACAACATTGCCAAAATGCTTACTTCTTTTAGACATTTCTAATATTATTTAATCTGCGAATTGAAACAACACAGTCCCAAAATATATTTTACATAACCTGTGAGTGCCTGCAATAGATCTGAGATCCAAGCTACAGCAATTTTGAGTTCCTGAATAAATTGAAATGGATTAGTTGTCTGTTATTTCATGTATTCTTTCATTGTACTTTTCTGAGAATATAAGGCTGTCTATTTTTATCCTTTCACTGAATCATTTCCAATGAACGTGTTGAAACTTGATGTCTGCACTGCATGATACCTGTCAGATACATTGCAGGCACTGGCATCAGTGCATTGTGAGCTCCTGGCCTAAGTGATAGTATTATGGCATTATTTTCAGCCATGTCTATGACAAGTGCCTATTCAGAAAATGTAATCATTTGTCTTATCTAGGGTTGACTGTCACAGTTTCTTCCCAAAGATAAAGATGTGCAGGAGACATCTGTAGGGAAAAGAAAAAATGTGAATCTTGCAAAATAGAAAAAAGACAAAAACTTCCTAAATTTTTTTTGTGAAAAATGTAAAGTATATGTAAAGTTTAGAACATGCCAATATCATTTGTGGAAATTGTATTAATATTATTTAATAAGATAATGAGATGTTTAATGATTTTTGCCTTTTACTTTGTCAATTTTTACTTCCTCACTATAAGTATTCAGACAAGGATGCTGCAGCGTAGGGTTCATTATCAATTGCAATGGGGGACATGTACAAACTAAATCAAAATGCATTTCAGTACTTAGTGCTTCACATCATTCGTATTCACAAAATGTTGCAGCTAAATCTGAGAGATACACCCGGCAGGCACACCCGGGTCATATGTACACAGGATAATCAGTGCATTATCAAATTAATTTTTTGTATACACCTAGTGTGAGAAATAAAGTATAAATATTGATTTTAATACAGATTGTATTTATTTTAATGTACTCACATCGTAATTAGTGTCAGTTTTGATTGTGGCAGAACTAAATATGTGTACCCCTACAAAAGAGTTGTGAATACATGGAACAAAAAAGTTTTTGGAATTGATATCTTAATTTATTCACATGTGATAAGAAGAAAAATAATTAAGTGTGTTTCACGTCTCTCCTACAAAATGACATTTATTTAACATGGCTGTTTATACTGTTTATTAAAACCACAAATTATAATAGTATTCAGTAGGCTTGTTGTTAACAGTATTTCAAAAGCAAAAAGAAAAGTTTTGAAACCATTACTTAGTAGAATAATATTGTTTTTGTTACTTTTCTGTATCACTATAAAATTTGTTACTCCTAATACTAATCAATATTACTTGTTCAATTATGAAAAATGTCTTTCAATTCGGTGTTAGTGTTGTGACTAATTTTTTTTTGTTGAAATAATATGAAATGTGAAATTTGTGCCTAAATGAGTAATACAAATTAAATGACAACTGCATTTGTAAGGTGCTGCGAAAGTTCCATGAAAACCACCTACAAAAAGGTTTAAGGTTTGTAATCCATTATTCCAAGCTTTGTTTGACTGTTCTGTTCATGTTCTTGAATTCTGCAGCATTTTGTTACACAATGAGAGGTGAATCTGGAGGATGCAATGCAAAAGAAGGAAATCCATTTGGGCCTTTCTGGGACACATATGATGTGGACTTTGTGGGTTCTGAATTCTATGGACCTCTTCATTATGATACTTATCACCATGACATGTCAACAAAATGGAATGAGAAATACCCACCTTCAGAGTGGCCAGGTATTTTTCAACTTGTAAGAATTAATTAGAAAATAATTGAAATTGCTAAGTTCTAACAATTATTCATATTGTACTTAGTTTTGGCTTTTACTGGGGCACCTGCAAGTTTTCCTGTGCAAATTGAAAATCGTGATCTGCACAAATATTTGCAATGGAGCAGTTCTATTCAAGACAAGGCTCGAAATTTTATTAAAACTGTTCTTCCACGTGGTGGTTTTGTTGGAATTCATCTCCGCAATGGAATAGATTGGGTGTGTTTGACTTGTGTTGAATAATATGTTGCCTGTGATAACGTTTTTGTTATTGTAACCCAATATTTTTGTTTGTTTTGTTTTTTTGTTGTAGGTACAAGTATGTAAACATGTTCCTCAAAGTCCAAATCTCTTCTCTGCACCTCAGTGTCTAGGCTATCGTAATGAACATGGAACTCTAACTAATGAAATATGTCAGCCCAGTACTGAAACAATTTTACGACAGTTAAAAAGAGTGATACGTGGCATGGATGATGTTAAATCAGTATTTGTAGCATCAGATAGCAACCATATGCTTAAAGAAATTGGAAATGCCTTAAAACGAATGGAAGTAAGAATTCATATTTCAAAAAATTCATTCTGTTAATTGTTAAGACTTTATGTGGTATATTTTTAACAATAATATTGAATTCCTGACAATGTTGAATGTTTGTCTTCAAGGAAACTTCAAAGATTCCTTATAATGGTATACCAGATAAGAAACATGCTTTCATTTAAAACCAACTTTTTCTGAAATTAACATTAGAAATGTTAAAAGAATGGTAAAGGTAGAACATTAAATAGTATCAAATTATACGGACCAAACATCTTTAATTTTTATTGTTTTTTTTATAGATCAGCGTACATCGATTGGAGCCGTCTGATCCGCACGTGGACTTGGCTATCCTAGGTCAAGCAAATCACTTCATTGGGAATTGCGTTTCTTCGTTCTCAGCATTCACAAAGAGAGAAAGAGATGCTCGAGGCTTGCCAACATCGTTTTGGGGATTTCCAGCAGAAAAAGCTGCCGTGAAAAATGATAGAGATGAATTGTAGACATTTCACTGCCATTTCTGATAACTGAGAGGTTGGTGCAAGAACTCAAATAGTTAAAAAAAAACTTCCAGAATAGATGTAGAAACAGTCAGTGAAGAGGTGTATTTTTAGAAAATGTAAGTAAGAGATTGTAGTGAATGATTCCTATAGGTTTTGAGTGTGACAGAAAATGATCAATCATAAAATTCTGGATTTTCGTTTTAAAATTAATAATTATGTATTTATTTGGACATACCTGTTTTTTTGCACCAAACATTTAAAATCTGACATTCTTGGGTAATGTATTACATAAACATAAAGAAAAAATAGAATGTGACCCAAACTGGATTATTATCAGGAACTATCGATAATTGTACAATATTTTTCATACGCAGATCATTATACCAATGTGTACCTTTGTGAATTTACAATAAGTTCTGATTAATATCCAAGTATTTATGCAGTAGGTGTACAAAGTAACATAAGTATTCATTTCAGTCTAATTTCTTATTCAGAAACTTATGAGTTATGTTCACTAACTTCATGTGCACTACGCTAACTCCTCCTTGTAGAACCCCTGTGTACTAAAGCAGTCTATTTACTTGCCACTTTCATGATATCTTCATATTTGTTCTTTTTAATAAACAATAGCCCATTTTGAAGTTTGAGGCTTGGTCTGTAGGAGCAAAAAGGTTTTTAACATGTCATTTATTAATGTTTTGGAAAATGTATTTCCATCCTCCAGGCTATACAGTAAGAGAAAAGAAAAGAGACAAGAAAACATGTCAGATACTAATAACTATCTTGACACAGTTGAAAACAATTGTTAATTTTTTTTAAAAATTTTTTGCTCCTACTGACCAAGGCAAGTAAACTTGAATTCAGTATAATATTTATGGTTAGTAAGGGTTCTCCATGTTACAATTGCCCATTGTACAATAATGTATCTCGAAAATTGAAGTCTCCCTAGCTTGTTTCCTTTAGATGGTTTAACTCCGAAATAATAGTTGCCTAATGTTTTGGCCATCATTTAATATGTATTTGTTGTGAGAACTGTATTGAATTACTAATATTTTTGTTTTCTACATTTCCTTTAAACATAGTTCGTGAAGTGGCCTCCATAGCTTTTGAAAAGAGTTTGTACAAGAGGAGTCCAGAACTAGTCTGATTCTTATTCCAAGTACAACCACAGTATCCATTACTAATTAAGCATCTCTCTCAGTTAAGTTCACACAACTTAGATTGTGTACTAAAAAATGCATAGTGATCTTTCATATACTATACATACTCTTAATTTATTTTTACCAAAAGTTGACTTACTAGGTGTTTGCACTAAACCCCTTGATTATTGACTTGATAAATGAAAGGGAGTTGCACTAAACTTTCAGGGAAATAGTACATCTAGTGACTAATGAATAATTGGGACCATTCCCATTCACATGCTGTAGGTGTGAATGATCAGTCTGCAAGTTTTGAATTGATTTGAATGGAAATCAAATAAAACTTAATTTGTGACTGATGATTGAACTGCTCAACATTGTTTTGTACATTTGACTGAATTCTTAAAATGTATTAATAAGTCTGTTAAAAAAAAGTACTTTTACAAAGTTCTGAGTACTTTCTTTCATAAAATTCTCACCTTATATTCATATATCCTAAAAGCACAAGAGTTATTTGGTCAGAATGTTTATACAGTGGAAGTGCACAACTTAATTTATTATGGCTCACTACAGAAACTTTATTTTTCTTTTGACATCTTGCGAATTATTATTGTATATAATTGCTTGTATCACCAATATAACTTTTTTTAAGCCAACTTAGCATCCCATTATGGAGCCTTGAATTGAGTTCTTTAATAGCTATAAAAACAAATTTGTTTAGTACAATGCAGAAGAGCAATATTGTAGGCGCTACATATAAGGTGTCGTTATGAGTGATGATTGTAAAGGGGGAAAAATTGATTGTTACAAGAAGCATTGTTTACGGTTTCATTACGAACCGATACGTTAAGAAATTTAATGTTTTCTTTCCGAGCTCGTAAAGAACTACAATAAGAATTAAGTTACGAACATTTCCTAACAAAATTAAATAGCTTATATTACCATTTAAGAGCAATGGTTTTAATGAGAATTTGGGTAAAAATATCAACATTGTTATTTTCCCGATTCAGAAAATTAACATCGTTTAATATGCACCAAACGGTCACCGAACTAAATTGCATCTTGCTGCCATACCTGACGTTCTAACTAAAAAGTTGCACGTTTACTCGAATGCACACTGGATATCACAAACATTTAGCTAGACTTATAATGCACTTGATATCTCTCCTAATTACAAAGCCTAGGCAGAATCGTGGTTATGAATTCCAGTAACATGACCTTCGTTTCTTAGTAGTTAATAGTTTTGCCAAGAGATGTCGCGGGTGGTAGTTACACAAGTCTGCAGCTCAGCTCCCGTGTTTTAAGTCAAAAACCGCAGTTATACGTCATTCAAATATAAAGAATTCGAAATCACAACGTTTAGTTAAGAAAGCACAACACAAGTTACTATCTCATGTGTACGAAATAAGTGAAAAATGATGCAATTCTTCCTTTCCGCTGGCGTCTTGTCATTCACAACTTCCGCCACAATATAACCGTTGCGTACTTTGTTCATAAGGCTCATATTAGCGAACCACAATCGAGAGGAGTGCTTGTGTATATACGAGCCGCGCTCCAGAGGTCGCTAGCGATTCTAATCTTTCGTGATACTTCAAGTAAAACACAGCAGAAGGTTCCGCGCCTGCCCGCGTGAGGGCAGTAGTGTAGTGGATTCCCCTCTTTTAAATGACGAAGGACGTTCACTGATTGGTTGATAAGTAGGCCGTGACGTCAGAGAAACGGAAACTTACTTATATGGGTAGCGGTGACATCAACTGCCATTCTAGTAGAAAGTGGCACGGTGAGAAGGTGGTAGTTGAGTGGAGCGCTCGGTGTTGTGAGCAGCACGCGTGGAGTAGCGAGTGGTGCGGAGCCTTGTAACAAGTTACGTGTTGTGTGTACAAATATTTCCGTCGTATATTCGTGAACTGAGACGAACGTTTATTAATAATTTTACAAGAGTGTTGTTGTCATGGCAACAGAAGCTCAGCGATTAATCAGCATTTCGCTGACTAAAATCGCGCAATCTCGTGCTCAGCGGGGCGGCGTGAGTCTGCACAAGAACCTGCTGGTGGCGACTGTGCTCCAGAAGGCTCGTTACGTGTTCATGGAGGAGGCGTACCACATGGTGCACGCGACGGGCGCGTACGGCGCGTCTGTGGCGGCGGGCAGCCCGCTGCAGGCGCCTTCGCCGCAGCAACAGCAGGCGGCGGGCGACGAGTACGAGCAGAACTACGACGACGACGCGCTGGTCGCGCTCACGGCCGAGGAGGCGGGCGTGGGCGGCGCGGCGGCCCAGCAGACATCCAGCTCCGAGGAGGCCACCGCGGACGGACACCTCGCGGACTTCCTCGACCAGACCTCGTGTGTGCGTTGCTCGGACGCGCTCCCCCACGAGGACAAAGAGAACCACATTCCTTCCGCCGCCGCCGGTGGCGGCTACCACATCACCCCGGACAACCCCACCTACTTCGACCTGGACAAGGCGGGCGCGGAGGACAGTTCAGTGTTGCGCGACCGCTCCAACGCCGGCGCGCCGCCGCAGCCCGCCGCCCTGTCGCCGTCGACGCGGTGCCTGAAGAGGCGTCGCGGCGTGGCGGAGTGGGAGACGGAGGAGGCCGTGTCGTCCATCCTGCCCAAGCGCGCCAAAACTGCGACGCAGGCGGTTGCGACGGCGGCGGCGGCGGCATCCACGGACAGTGCGGAAGGGGACGATTCAGTGTTTCTGGACGAGGCGGCGTTGCTGTCGGACTGTGGGGTGGTCGGGGACGAGGACGAGGAGCGCGAGGACGGCGAGGAGGACACCGGTGCGACGAGCATGGAGATCGACCGCATCACCAGCCTCGTGTCCATCTTCAGCTTCGGCGGGCTGGCGGGCGGCGACGCGGCGGGGGCTGGCGCGGGCCTGGGCAAGCTGACGAGGTCAGTGTCCACCCCCGACCTGTGCTCGGCGCAGGCCAAGGAAGGCGTCGACGTCCTGCAGCAGAGGCCCTTCCTCGCCATGACTGTTTAAAGCTGTACATAGACTTGTTTTTTTTTTTGTTTTCACGAGTGGTCAGTCTGAGTGCAACAAGCGCTGGCGGTGGCATGCCTATATCCCTTCCGCCCTTCGCCCCCTCTCCTCACCCGCGTATGGCGTTTGTAAATAAACCCGATCATCCCGTCCCGTCAACCCGATACAAATGTGACGACCCGTGGATTGTAGGCCTACAGTGTTGCCACCGCTACAGTACATCGAAAACGTGGTTAATAGTTTGTGATCTCGTCGAAATCGGAATATTTTGGTAACCTTTGGCCTAAGTGATAGAGGCGGTAAATTGTATTTTTATAAGTATTGTGTTCATATGTACATTTGGCAAAACACCGTAAATGAATCAGTATTCTTGGTTCCGTTGTTTTCGTTTTTTTTAACTTTTTTACGAGGCTGCTCGTGGTGGCACATGCATCGACTGCGAGTTTTTTTCCTGAAAAGCAGAATTTTTTGCGTATGGTGTTGTTCCTATTTGATTTTTTTACTTTGCGTCTCGTTGCGGGAGTGTAAATATTTTGAGTTGAGCGCGAGTGTAGTCGGAGGGCCCGGCCCAGCCGGTCGCCCGTCCGCGCGGGGCCCCCGCCCCCCTTCCGCCCGGGGGGGCCCTCGGCCAGAGCCAGGTGGCCCGCGGCCGCCGGCCGCTTTTGTGTTGGGCCCCTCCGGCTGAGGCGAAAGGGACCAAGGCAGGGGAGGCGGAACCCCATCCCGTGTTGCCGAACCGCTCTCGTATGGATGTGCCACCACGTTTGTGAATATTGTTACCTGCCGCGGATATCCATCCAACGTAATACTGACCTGAATCACAAGCATTGACTTCAGACTGTCTACATTTTCATCATCTGATTCATTATTCATGTATATTTTATTGTTATGGCTCTGTTTTAAGAGTTTGAAGTTGTACATATTATATATTTGGTAATAAACAAATGAAAAGAAATCTCTATAGTGATCTGTACCTGCCATCACCAAGTAGGGATCCTTTTTCCTAGTGCTCATGTAATGCTACAAATAAACATTTGTCTCCTTATATTTAAGTGCTCCGTGCGAGTATCAGGAAGGCGCAATATGCAGTGAAGTACGCCTGAAATGATGACTCGTGAAGGGGGAAAAGTGGCTGTTTCGCAGGAGGAAAGAACATCAAAGCCTTACGTGGCAGTAGTGACGGGGAAACGGCCAATGACGAAGCGCAGAGATAGCTGCTCGCGTTCTCTTGATAAGCCTCCATTTCCTGTTGCTTTTCGAACTTTCCTGTAAACGCTCGGTCTGGGGAGTTTATTTGCTATCTTGTAAATTTTCATAAGCACCTGAGTAAAAGTTAAAACTAATCAAAACAAATGCCTAATAGGCTCAGAATACGATTTTTTAAGTAATGAGGGAAACGTAATTGTGCAAAGTTCAGTAAATTTTTCACACAATTAAGTGCTTTTAGATAAACCATGAATAATAAAATATTACAGGCTCATTAAAACAATTAAAATAATGCACTCTGGAAAGATTTACGTACTTAACTCCATAATCGTGATTTTAGAAAGTGCATCATTTAATACTAAAACCGAACGATGTTGTCGGATTAAGGACGGGAGAGTGTAGTATAACAATGGGCCGCATCACGGGCAGTTTGAGCGCTAAACGATCCCGAGTTGATATCGATCTGCGCTTCCGATTTGGCGGCTCCTCTCGCTACGTGACTGAGGTCGGCGGAGGGATGGCGAGGGAGCGAAACAATGGGCGGCTGAGTCACAGACCGCTCGCGAGGGGTGGAAGAGCAGCACCGCGCCCGTTCAAGGTCGCTTAACAAGGTTAGCGGAGGCTTATGCAACATTGCTCGCGGTGCCGTTAGTTTGTTAATGGACATCAAATGGGGCTTGATTAGTTCTGCGTACCGGTGGTCGTCAACGTTCTCCTAGTGGAGAATAAATTCCCGTACACATAGTCGAGAAGAGGGCGAAAAGAAGCCGAGTCTCGTCACTCGTTTCATTGAAAACAAAGCACAATGAACTAACTACCTGCAAGTCAATAAATTTCGATCAAGCGCGGCGTTTCACTCGAACACGTAACAAGCTACGCGACGTATATTGTTCTGGCGAAGTCGTGAATCATGACGAATGTTCCGTGGCGGGCGGTGCACAGCGATGCGCACGCTGCCTTCCGCGTGCAGGCTCCGGCGAACGGGAAAGCGCGACGAGATTTCTAGAACAAGAAGGGGATTTCGTCTTGGGTCACGGCCTCTTGCATGCGCGCTCCCAGCGGATTTCTTTTTTATTTATTTACGTTCCCTTATAGTTTTCAACCTTTTATAGTTTACGCCACAAAAACAATTTTGTGTCAATGAATTATTACGCTTACATTCTGAAATAGTACATGACAGAGTTCATTGGGGATGAATATAAGCAGGGGTAACAGTAAATACTAAATAAATAGTACTAAATAACTTTCGATAATGTGCACAATTTGGAGTTAATCAGGTGCCAATAATCCAAACTCGAACGCTAATACATAGGGGACGTCATCACATCTTGTTTTGGCTGGATGCACATTTGCCACCTAGTGTACGCCTCTGCTCTCCAGAAAGTAGTTGCTTGTTCGCATTTACTGCGCCGAGAGAAAATGTAAATATCTCGAGTGAGATTTTTTTCTTAAAATAACGCATTACTGAAAATTACTAAACAATTTCCAAGTTAAAGGTATAAATACGATTAAATTACATAAAAACAGTTTGGGATTAAAATATTAAATTACGAGACGTTATATGTATACAAACACACTTCATTTAACCCTCTTGCCATTGTCTTCCACACTTAAGCCGTTAGGTAAACCTACCGTTAATGTCGTCGCAACAGCATTTGTGATATTATTATTGTACCCTGTTCATTTTCATTTCTATTCATTGGTAAATTGTTCATTTTGCAAGAGCAAACGGAAATTTGAAGGCCTTACACAAGTGGTATGACGGTTATTGTTCAATTTTTATTTATTTCCTAAACTTCACGAGAAATCAAATGACGCAATAGCTGACGAAACGCAGCACGATATTCGTTGCGTGCCCCGTCTTTTTTGGAAGAGTTGCGCAACTTGCTACTGAAGATGAGGCATTTGATCCAGATGCAATTGTAGCATCAGGGGCGGTCCAGAAAGTGTTTCGGGCTGGGTTCAATGACGTTTTTTTAATTGCTTTTCTTGAAAAATGAGAATATTCTTATGTAATGTGGGTGTGATTAATACGTGGCGATAGTTTTAAATAAATTGAGAAAAATTACAAAGCAATGTTTGTGTGTGGAGGGGGGGACTGTCCCCGATTGTTCCTCCTGGATCCGCGTGCAAGAGGGAAGTGACTAATCAATTAATGTCATGAATTAGCAGAGCACAAAGAATGAGATCCATAATATTTATAAAAATGAACTAATGTCTCTGAAAGCACTGCATCCCACTAATCCCTCTTCCCTTTTCTCTCTCTTTCTCACTCTCTCCCTCTCTCTCTCTTCCTCGCTCTTCCCCTCTCTCTCCCCCTCTCTCCCACACTCTCTCTCTTTGACACACACACAACGTCAATTATTTTGCATTCAAGATTACAGTGAAGCTATAACAATGATGCAAGAGCAAAGCCTCAGTACGATGACTGATGAAGAGGAATTAATGTCTGTAAAAATATAGAAAATAACTAATAATTTATCCTTTACACTCGGAGGCTTTAATTTGCCCAACATTTGTTTTTGGTTTTTACATAGCTTAACTACAGTTTTAGAGTTTCTTCAATAGTTTTAGAAGGCAAAAAAAACAACGTTCTTTTTCATGTTTCTTAACTTGAATCGCACTTCTAGCGTATTTTCAAGTTCACAGCTCTTTCACTTCAAAAAATATCATTAAGGAAGATTTGCATAATTTGTGTCTTTGCCCTAAAGTAGTGGCTAATGTAAGAAAAGAGTTGCAATTTTAATTTATTTGTGCAAATCTACATCCACAGAAAGTAAGATTTGGTTATTTCATCACATATGCAATTATAAACCAACAGTATGAAGTCCAAATTATTCATTACTCTCCAAAATTAAAATATCTTAACGATCCCTGGAACGACACAACTAGATCTTACACCTGACGTGGCTGGGATTATGTGACACGCGTGCCTGTGTCAGATTAGAATATTTGAAGCTGAAACATGGTAAATACGCCAGAAGGAAGATATAGTTGTGTCATTCCGGAGACCATTACGGTATTTTAATTTTGGCGGGCATTTACATGACATTTGACCTGTGACTTCAAAATGAAAATAGCTGCTATTGTTTTTTCTTTATACTTTTGATCGAATAGAAGAAAGTGCATTTATAAATACGACATAATTTCTATTTTCAATAAAACCTCTGAATTTTTTAAAATTGCGAGTGTTAAAATATTTTCAATCTTTTCTTTTGTTACAATGTATGATTTCATGCCCTTTTAAAAGTGAATTATTGTTGCATAATAACATGTAGAGGAGGAAAAGTGTCGGTAGGTCGCGAATTCGCACTAGTTTCCCTTGAAAATCCATCAATTGAATGTGAATAAAGTACAACCCATGTTCATGTTGTCATTACCAACATTTTTATTTAATCGATGATTAATTCAATGGCTATCACCATCAGATATGTTGCGTGGAAGCCAAGAATTTGACTAGTCGAATTTGAATAATTTATACAAAGCCGACCGCAATTGAGCAGCAGATTAACTAAGGAAAACTTTTTTTCGCACAACTATTTACTTGGAGATTCAAACTCTTCTAGAGGGACAAACGCAACAGGGCGCGCCTGAATGAGGGGAACCTGCACCAGTGGCCGCACGCTAACTGCGAGGGGGAGAGGGGGGTTAAGAGGCCCCTCCGCGTGTGAACTGCACCGACCGCTTCTGGGGTGGAAGCGTTGGGGAGCAGGTTGGAACTTGCACCAGCGGGTCAAGCACGGGGCGACTGAGATCTTTTCCTCTTCAAAGGGAATGCGTCACCACCTCCGTCCTCAAGCCACTGAGTCCAGGAAAATGAAATGTTTTTGGCCAGGAATTTCCGAAACATTTTCCTACTTCACGTATTTTTGAGGTAAATTTTTCTCGTGTTGACAGTTGAGCCTATTTGCAAGAATCCTTAGAAGAACGTGGATGAAGAGATACACCATATGTATAAACAATATTAAATGTATTAATGAAAAGAGTGTATATTAGTATAAAAAGGGAAAATTATTCTGCGATATTAGGTTAGTAATTAGAAATTGTCATCTGTAAAGTTATATGGGTGCCAGAAAAGTCTTACGAGAAACTCATAACAATTTTGTAATCATTTCTAAACTTCATTTAGTATGTCTTTCCTAATGTGACGATCCGCATACAAGCAAATTATTAATATTAATATACTGTAACTGTAGGCCTACAAGAAATAGTTTTCTGGTAACATTTTTAGGTCATAAACATCCGGTCCCTACTGATGAGAACTTCAGTATGTTCTCTTTGGAGATCAATATCAGATATCCAGATTCGGCGCCCCAGAAAAAAACTTGTGTGAGCGGGAAACGCCGTTTTCGCGCCGTAAAACTCTCATAACTTTTTCGGCGATTCCTTCAGACTGGCTCTCGGGCGCGTGCTTTCGCCTCGGCTTTCACTGTTCGCCACGCCGCAGTCGCCGTCTGGGATGGCGCCTCCTGAAGCAGGGCGCTCGTCGCAGCGGCGCTGCTCCCTTCGCCACGCAGCTACCCGGCTCTCCGTCCCCGGATGATCGCGTGCTTACAAGGCAAGACGCAAAGCCGTCGGGACTCGGGATTGTCGTTCCGGAGTCGGCGCTGTATTTGTGGAACGTAAACAAACGAGAGACAACAATCGAAGGGAAGGACGACGACCTTTGGTAGACGATAGGAATCTCTAGGCGATCATCGTTCATTCAAAGCGAGCGTGAAGCGAACTCGCCGACCTCCTGACGCCTGCGCGTCTGCTGCTCTTTTGTTTCTTGTATCGGCAACGCCGTCTGCGACAGATTGATCCTGTCATTTGAACGCGGCCGTGAAAAGCATCAAAACAAACATTGCATAACGCGGTTGAGATAGGGTCACACCTCAGGGCGCCTACCACAACGCGGGGAAGCGCAGATGGCGCGCAGGTCATGGTGGCAACGAATGACTCGTAGTAATTCATGAATCGTCAATCTAAAGCTCCTGCCATGAAAAGTTCCATTTAGCATGAAAATAGACGGCGAATTTCTGACGAATTACTCTATATGGATAATTATAAAAAAAATTAAACATCTGTTTTCTTAATCGTTTATGAAAATAAGTTATTCTGAAATAAAACGTCTCTGAAATAGTTTATTCACAATAATCCCTCTATCCTATGTAGTATACCGATCTCTCAAAATTAAAATCAACATTTATTTCGCCACATCTGAATTCAGGTAGGGCAAGGAAATATTACAATTTCATACTTACTTGTTTTATCCTTCTCTCTTATCATGTTGCAGCACGTTTTCAAACATTCACAAAAATTCACTCTCCTCAACTGCTTATTGGTAAATATGGTACATTAGTAAACACGAGTAAAAAAGTTAAGAGAAAAGAAACCTGCTGTGTAATGCGAGGATTCCCTTGCTGTATAGTGGAAGAACAACTATGTGTTTAAAGTGTCTTTTCATTTAGAACTTGCATAGTACAAACATTTTTTATATAAAAATATTTTCAAAAAAGTTTAAGGCGTCGCCGGGCAAGTCTTAAGTATGCAACTTTATTCTTCTTCAAGAACGCCAAATTGAGATTTGGACCAAATGTATACTTAACTATTCTTAAATGTTACCAATTTCGCGAAATGATGTGAAAAAAATCATCAAAACAACTGTGTTGGTAATGACTAATTAAATTTTTTCTAGTTCACAACAACAGGTTACACCATGCTAAATGTGTGAATCCAACCAGAGTATTTACATCAGCTTGCTAGCGCAAAGAAATGGATCCCAGAAATCATGCAAATGCCAACCCGACGTAAGGCGTCTGTCTCCTATCTGTCCGGCGTCAAAGGCAAATGACGCAAGACCAGATCAACGCGCGTCACAAAGATAAGACTCGGAGCGAAGTTCACTTACGCGTTCCTGGTGGAAGCGAGAGGTCCTTTCTTCCTTTTAAGAACGCGAATGCTTGGAATTGAGCAACTTTATTGGCAGTTTATGATGGTGTCATCATTAACACAACTATACAATTTAGAAAAAATATTATGAGAAAGAAAATGGATAGTAATATATTCATAAACATCCCTGAACTAAGTTGTTATTTTAAGATATTTATTTTTTTATTTTTATCCACTCTGCTACGATTTTTACTTTTTCGTGAACTGCTTAGACAGTGTATTGAAATGATGTGGGGGAGAGGGGAAACGATTTTTCGACAGAAAAATTCTTAATGCCGGATCCTAGTAAAGAAAAAGGGGAGAAATCTTGTTCTTATGTCAATTACTTCCTGTAACAAGTTGTGTTGTCAGAAATCATGTTTTGTGGGTAATTGATACCGAACAATCGATTGGAGACAAAACGTCCGTCTGAAGTCAACGCTGGCCACTAAGCCGTTCAGACGTTTTGCTCCAAAATTCATATTGCCCGATCGATCAGAACGTTCTCGAGTCACTGCGAAACGGATACTTTGAAACGGATATTTTGATTTTGCGGCTACTTTACATAAAACCACAGTTTTCGAAATTTTCTCAAAAATGGCTCCAATTTTTAAAAAATAAGATTTGACTACGGATGGCGTAAAGAACCCATAAAAATATGCGTGGCGTCTCATTTGCATTGAAATCCCTGCTTTATCGAAAATTGCAAAAGTTCAATTTTTCGGCGTTTTCTTACAGCTACAATATTGACAATAGATATTTTTTCTTAATAAAACGTGTTGCTTAAAGACAGATCTTAAAATAGGGTCATGTACAATTTTTCGAAGCTATGAGTAGTATTTGTGTACTTTTGCGTGGTATATAGGCATTTTTTAAACAATTTTTTTATCAAAAACTTATCATCCAATTTTTTCTTAAATTATTTCCTCCTATGTGGCAAAGAACGAAAAAGAAAGTGGTGTTTGTCCCAT
Organism: Gryllus longicercus; assembly: GCA_038098605.1. Taxonomy (NCBI): domain Eukaryota; kingdom Metazoa; phylum Arthropoda; class Insecta; order Orthoptera; family Gryllidae; genus Gryllus; species Gryllus longicercus. The sequence goes on along the minus strand of JAZDUA010000474.1, from coordinate 474,840 downwards.
TTTCGGCCAACTCTCTCTACTTTTGAATATTGCAAACAATAAAAAATTAACATTGCAAAAGAACAAAATTTGATAGAGATTTTTTGTGGAATGAAATCTGTTCTAAAGAACCATTCTTTAAAAATGACATGTACATACTTTTTAAATTATTAGCACTTTAGCGTGATTTTGGCAATTTTCGAAATTGCCGATTTGAATTTACCGCACTTTGTTTGCTACACTCGTTCAGAATTTATCAGTTGCATTCCAACAATGGGAACTGCTGAAGAACAACAATGGGAATTTGAAGCTTCCACCCGGCAGTTTCAAATTCCCAGAATAACTTCTATTGTTTGGAGGTTATTGGAATTGGTCTGGGTGAATGGAACAGTGTTTTGGAACAGCTCTAACAGTACTGTTAGAGCACCTCTAGTTTATGAGAATTACCATTTCATTGCAAAATATAATAGTAAGCATTTCAAAATTAGAGAGGAATATATTGCCTGTGTTCTACTCATAGCAGTTGAACATAGCAGCATAGAAGTTGAGTTAGTCAGCTCAAATAGTGAATATTGTTAAATTATAAAACAACTGTATTTTACAAATTCTGTAGAATAATGCACCGTGAAGAAAATTCGGTACCAGAATGCCAAGCTGAAGCACTAAAAATGTGTTCGCCGCAGTGTGTCTAGGTGAACAGGATGATAAAGTGACTGTCCCCAAACCTGCTTTAAAAGCTCGATTCTGCTTTGCAATCGACTCGGTTGCACCTCGCGTTTACGGTAACGTCATGGCACCAGCATTGAAAGCAAATCGGTATCCCGTCGGTCGACCGGTTGGGAAATCGAGATTGACACAATGGCGCCCCCGCAAGCGTCGCTGGCTCTTGGAAAATGAAGAGCCGGGTCCTGTTCCCATCCCGAGAGGGCCCGCGCCGCGCCGGGGCGGTGTCGGCAGTGGAGAGCGTGATTAACTGCGAGAGGCGTCGTTGCACCCACGTGGTCTGCGCATGCGCGCCAGTGCCTCCCCCTCCCCACCCCTCAACGGAAAACAGTGTTATTTATTTATTTATTCATTCATACACTCATCTATTTTAATCCAGACATTGAAATCTTATTGTTGTGATTTGTTTCTTGATTCGTTGAATATTTATAAGGATACTGAGTTTATTTAGATCACACGTCATTAATTTAATTTACATTGTCGACGTTTCGACTATTCATTCGGCCTTCATCACAAACACAATAATGCATTTTCGAGATACGTATTTTTCTTAGAATTAGTGATAGCCCAATTCCATCATAATTTATTAAATTTTTAATTTTTAACTTTGTTGAGGTTCTTTTATCAAAAAGTACACCTGTATAATTGTTGATTTTTTTTCAATTTTGTTCTATTAATGCGAGATTCTACAAATACAATATTCGCGTGTGTTGTTTGCCTTAATTCCCTGCAATATCTATGAAACTCCATTTGAAAACACGGGAATCACTTGGCTTCTCCCCCACCCCGCAAGAATGAGAAATACAAAACTGGTCTGGCCTCAACCGCCAGTAGAGTAAAGTCCATCGGACGTCAAATGATCTGTCTCCAGTAGAGTTTGTTTATACTAAGTTTATACTTAGAGTTTTATGCTAAGTGAAAAAATAACATGTAAAAACTAATGTCGTAAAGTAAACTAACATCGTTCAAGTGCAAAAATTATTATTATTATTATTATTATTATTATTATTATTATTATTATTATTATTATTACTAGTATTAATGTGCTTTTTACGTACACAAATGCAAATATAATGTGAAGTATTTATTCTCTTAAACGTTTAACTTGAAAGAAAACGTCTAAAGTTTCACATGTTATACATTAGGGCAAGAAAAACAAAACTCGTGTCCCTACGACACGCGAAAAATCATGTTTTAAGACATCATTTTCGAGTTTTGTATGATGTACGATAGCTGTGTTTACTGTGTGTAGCGGGTAGCATGTGCAAGTTACTTTAGAACACATGTAAAATTTAGCTTTCTGCTGTCCTTCATATAAACTTTAACTACGCCAAATCTCACGCTTATTCGTGCGCGGAATATCCTTAAAAAGGGGTACAAATTTTTCTCTTTACTTATTAGTATATAGATACTGCACTAATAGAGTATCCTGAGAAGGGGCGAATTTTCGGCCAGATGAAGACCAAATAAATGGCCGAAAATTGCGGCAATTCTCTGCAATACCTATGAAATTTGAAAACCTATGAAAACAGGGTAACATTTAATGTTGACAATGTAAATTAAATTAAACACTCACGATGTAAACAACTCAAGAAACTTACAATACAACATAAACTTCAATGTAACATTAGTGAGGAGAAGTATTCCACACAAAATGAATTAGTCTTCTTTCTCATGTAAGCATCACGTTTTTAGACAAAGTACCACAAATATTTATTAATTCAGAATAAAGAAACATATGTACGAATCATTATCACGTAAAAAATATTAGATTATTGTTTTTAATAGTAATAATAATAATAATAATAATAATAATAATAATAATAATAATAATAATAATAATAATAATAATGTAGCTGCCACCCATTTTAAACGCCGTTCTCCATAATGACCCTTTTATTGAAATTGTATGATGCTATTTTCTGACGCTACGTTACTGGACTCTCCTTTAACGTAGACATTTCTTCATATCGCACTCTTTTTAAAGGCTACAAAGTCCAAAACGAGAATTGCACGTGTTTGTCCACGAGATACACAAGGATGTGCGTTAACTCAAGAGGGCAACTTTGAAGACCGAAGAACAATGAATCACACTCGAACTCAACTAAAATGCGAATAAAACTGACTTCCACGTATGAGAGAGGTACAGGAGGGAGAAAGTCTAGACGCGTCGTAGTGTTAGCAGGGTTTTTGGATTTTCAGAGAAATACAAGTTGATTGACAGTGGTGACAAGTGATGTTACATTGACATTTTAAAAGATTTGTAGGAGCGTCTCTATAAGATACACGTAACAGAACCAAAGCAAATCAATTTTGGAATAATATAAAGAGAACAGAAGGATACTTGATCGACAAATAATAATAATAATATAATAATAATAATAATAATAATAATAATATTTATTGAGTCACATATTCAATTACAATCGTGTATGACGAGTCAATATGATGCCTTGGGTGGAGAGGGCGAAGTTACATTACTGTTCAGGAGCAAACAAGGGGCCATCTCAGCATTTGCTCAAAGGACCAGGGAAACTGAACAAAACCTGATCGAGATGGGGTCCTTGGCCTAGAAATACAATACTTGTTACAGTTAGATTAAGATATTATACAGTAAGTAAATTATGTGCTAATAATTAACATTTCAATATGATATTTTAATGCTACTACTTCTTATAATAATAATAATAAGAAGAAGAAGAAGAATTTTTATTATTATATTAATAATAATAATTACATTTATAATAATAATAATTACATTAATAATACATATCAATTATGTTTGCAACTACATCAAATTTAACAATAGTAGTACATTCTGTATTTATAACTTGAAATGGTGAGGAGGCAAGTTTTGACCAGTTTTTTCTTCTATTCTCCTTCTATTTCACAGGATGCGATGTGCAGTTCTTTTTTCTTTGCTTCAGCTTGAAACAGTTTTCGCGAAACAGAAAGTCTAATGGGATAAGAAATTCTTATTTATTTATATTTTTAAGGGAAATGTTGTAATTTGAAAATCCCTTTGAGAACTTTGTAATAACACTATAAAGGTTCCGGCCGCTGACTGGAAGACAAGCAGTCCCTCCTGCAGGACAAGAAAGCAGTCGATATGACAAAAGAAAAAAACACGTCTAATATTTGTAATAAATACATATTTGTGGTAATGGTTTTACACGATAATTCATGTAATAAAGAAGTAAAATCAGTGAGTTTTATTTAATGCGGATTAATGAATAAATAAAGCATTGGCTTTCGTTCGAGATGTATTCCCATAAGGGCATACGTGTGGAAAAGGACCGTAACACTGATTTTGGCTCCTGGATATTATCGCCGTTTCTCAGGAAAGTTTCCATTTTCCCCGCTTTACTCTCTGGCGTCTACGTGCGCAATATGGTGATAAATCGCGGAGAGTTATTTAAAGAAATGACGCCATATTATGAAGTTTCATCACAACTTGAACTCATCATTTAACAACAGCTGTGAATTAAATTAAACGAAATTGATTGAAATATTAATTTAATTATCTGAATGGTTTTGGCAGTATTCTTTACTACATTGCAAATTGGAATTCCAAAAGATGTGCACCGAGACCATTGAAATGATTAAATTAATTTCGTTAAGCTAATGAATTAACTTTTTTTATACTTCAAATTCTACTGTGCAAATTTAACATAAGTGAAAAAAAAAATAAAACACTATAAACATACAAATAACTTATGAAAAATATAAATAAAATTACAAAACCGTTCAAAAATCGACGTCGTTAAAAAAAGTGACACATGTAGAAAATGTTCACAGGAGAACTTCATCTGACACTGAGGGAAGCCATTTACTCCTACTTCGCAAAGTCAGTTGACAGGTAATCTCTGAACCCTTTTCTATTTAATTTCTTCTTGTAAAAATATACTATTTTTGAAATGTGTTTCTTCTCATAACAGAAAATGATGTATTATGAGAAACTGCACTTTTCTTGTGCATCGATAAAATAATCTTCACAGACACAAATTGTATTTCCAAACACTTTTTTTTTTTCCACACAGACATTCTTCATGGCCATCTACTGCAGAAAGATGTGATAAGCCGTGCGGCATAATTGATAAGTTTTTCAAGTGACAGATTAACGAGACTAAAAATGTTACGTTTGGCAACCGCGCTCAATCCAACGGAATTCGCCAGTCCGCCGTTTCTGCGTATCAGCGGGCAATGACGTGCGCATATCTGCTTTTATTAATAGCTTATCTGCACTTGTGACTCATGTGTCGCTATGTCCTGGAGCCACTCTTTCTTACCAGGACCACCTTTCATTCCTCACTTCCTTTTTAGTTTTTTTTAACAAAATCAAGAATTTTCCAGAACTTTTAATTGAATTAGTGTTTGTTTTTTCATCTATACGTACGTAAATACGGAGTAATACATATAGTGTAAGAGAAAACTACCAATGGAGTATATATTGCGGAAAACAGACTTCGAGGTTTTAACGGAAATAAAGGTTTGGGGGTCCCCTGAAACAGTAAAAGTGGTTGTTTTTACTTTCTCGTGCACACATACTAAGAAAAAAATAGCTTTGCCAACGCTTCAAACTGTTTTAAAAGTACTTTCATACGTTGAAAATTTCTACTGCGCAAGCAATTTTCATTCTCGAGCATAGTACGTGAAAACATATTAAAAATTAAATAATAAAACAATACAAAATTTGAACTCGCAGTTCTTCTTGTCGGGTGTTCTTTCGGAGCGCTGCGGACACTACCCTGCTCAGAAAATGGGCTTCGAGAACCTAATCCGAAAGCTCACAGAGGAGTTGTTCTGAAGAGTACGTTCTTTCAATGAATCATCAGGCGGCCCAATTTGTGTGTTAGCAAGTGCATAATGTACAATAAACAGTACCAAGCTTATAAATTTATATTAGAATGTAATTTCGTAGGTGAAATTATTGTACAAGAGAAGATTATTGTAATGTTTGGGTTAGCTGACTTGACGTCATTAATATGTCCTAATATTCGTAATGAAATCTTTATTTTTTATTTGAAAGTATCCGAAGACGTATTTTTTTCAATATACTTATAATATAATTAACAGAAATTGTTTTTTAACGTATGTTTCCGCACACAACTAGATTTAAATATTGTTAATCTTGTGAATCATGACCGAAGTATTCACTTCATGCTGGAGAGGCAGAAAGTGTCGTAATTCATAGTTTCACAACTGTGAGTGCCTTTTAACACCTAAAAACATTTTTTTTCTCGTTTTTTTTTTTTTTTTTTTTTTTTTTTTTTTTTTTTTTTTTTTTTTTTTTTTCAGAATGTACAAGGATCAGCGTAATAATATTTTGGATGGATCCGCAAACAAGTCATCGAAATGCGTCGGGTAACACTTCATTTGTCGCGTTTGGCGGTCCGCGGGTTACTCAAATACTACTATTAATACATACATATAATATATATATATATATATATAATATATATATAATATATATTATATATATAATATATATATATATATATATATATATATATATATATTACGAGAAAGTAATTGCTATTGTAGCACAAATTGTTACGTATGTCAAGTCACTAACGAATGCAAAGGCTAAAACGAGGTAGGGTCTTTGATAACGATATTAAAGATGTCTTGTTTATAGTATAATATTGCATTAGGTTTTATCTTTACACCAAAAATAAATATTTATAAATTTATGAAGTATTTGGTTTCAATAACGTTTATACAAATAAATAGGAGATCATTTTCAGTTTCATTTCACGATTTAATTTTTACAACCCTGGAATAAAGCGTAATTTCTAATTACCAGCAGAGAGGATAATGTGCTGGGAATAAGCGTTATCTGGAACAACCTTGTTCATCTCTGGGAAAACGGAGATAAAGGAAATCAATAGCGCTTCGGGACCTAATGACGCAGCTGCAAAAAGGCTGCGAGCGCGGCCTTAGCACTGCAGGAGAACAATATGTTGCAATGCAGCTTCTGCAAGCGATAAAATCACCAGCACGTAGATTGTCTGCCCCGAAACCGTTTATCATATTCCACAACGATCATACATATTCAACCCATATTAACTATCCTTACCTCTCAAAAATTATTATGAATTACAGAAGTAGAGAGAGAAGTGAAGTGCAAGTGTAGTGAAGTGAAGTGAAGTGCAGTGTATTTATTACATAAAAATTCCGTGCAGGAGAGTCATAAAGTGTAGAGGTAATGCTGTTATTGTTATTATTGTTATATTATTGTTATTATTGTTATATTATTGTTATTATTGTCTAAAAATGCTTTAAAATTACAGTGTATTACTATTCGTAGTTGTAGTATGTAAATTGTTGTTTTCTGCCACCAGGTTGTATACCTACCTGCAGAAATAATAAATCTATCTATCAAATTCTCACTATGAAATTCATCCTGTGTTAGTTTTTATATTCCCGCGTACTGTTTAAGCAGTATGGAGAAAGTATTGTAAATTACAGTCGAAAAATCGCCAGTTTTGTCGTCGCAAAAGCTCATATTTCCGGGACCAGGTAACGAAAAAGTGGAACAATCTTGCTCCTATGTATAGTAAATTACTTCCTCTAACACATTGTGTAGTCACAATCCATGTTTTGTGACACTACAATACTGAAAATCGTTTAAATTAAATTTGCATTTCCTGTAAAGGGAACTACTGAATTCTGAAAAGATTACTATGACATGACTGTCAAAATGTGAATCATTAGATCTGCAACTCTGTCGCAAAATACTTATATTTTGAATTCACAGGTTCTTAACGTCCTTATGTTACAGGAATTATAAAATTATGTGCTTTAATAAGATACACCTTATTTAACTATTTCTTATAAGATTAACTTATTAAAACTGTCCAGACGATCGGGGTGGCCATGATCGTCAAGGCAGTAGTGCCGTAGCGATCGCAGGATTGTGGGTTCGAGTCCAGCCTCGGGTATCCGCCTCGGGCATCCGCTTCGGGTATGATTGTAATTGTGTTGGTCCTTTCACCCATATCATGTCATCTTCACATATCCATTTGACCATATCATGTCATCGTCACAGTAACCATAAACCCAATAGTGGTCGCTAATGACCTAGATGTTGATGCGACCTTAAATACCCCCCCCCCAAAAAAAAAAGAAAACTCTCCCGTTTTTGACAACGAGTGACTTTGCAGCTCCACATGTATGTAGCAGTCGAAGTAAGTAACCAATTCACCCGCTGACCCACTCCGCCCTTCGCAAAAGCAGCTCGTTCCAGCGCGGAGGAAGACCTGCGGACGGGTGCGGCAGGCGGAGGTGTTTGCGGAGGCGCCCTGGGCCGCGCGAAACGCGCGGAAGTCGCCTGGTCGCGAAAAGTCGCGTCGAGTCGCTTTTCGGGCGGCGGATGAGTGAGAGACCCCGCGGCGCCCTTCTCGGAACGGACGAACAGCGCGGGGCGGCGCGAAAACCCTCTGATTCATCTGCGGGGATTCGGCCTTCGGCGACGTCACCTCAAAAGCGTCAGCAGCAACTACGCATCGCCTATTTTGAGAAGCCTAGCGGTCAATGCGAAAAGGATCGTGAATAGTTGGGCAGTAGTATGTTATGAAGAATAGTCCAAATTATTTTTATAAATATTTCCTTTATGTTTTCCAATGGAACATCAGAAAGCTTAAATCATACTTCAGAAAGCATAAACACTAATTACGAGTTGTCTAATATTGTTAATAATGCAGTTCGAATTGTGGAAATGTATACGTAAAGTATACGGAACGTAAATGTATACTGAAATGTATGAAAATAAATGGAAGGAAATTGAAGAGAAAAAAAGTCAACGAAGCAGGCGTAGGCCTTTCTCCCCAGAAGTCAATGACACATATTCACAAATACATGTCATATTAATTTTCTTTAGAAACGGAGGGCAATCAATATTATTCTAAAAACAATATTTTAAATGAAGCATAAATGAAAACTTATTTATAAAGGAATACTGTAACACTACCGGTCGTCTCGTTAGAGAACGCCCAGTCAGCGGCCCGGTGTATTAGCTCAGTCGGTGATGGAAGGCATTGTTAAACAGATACTGGTAACATGAAAGAAACACTTGGATCACTGGTAAAAATCACTTTTATTCCTGGGCAAAATAATTTAAAATGCCCCAGGGAAGTTACACTTGTAAATAGAATAAGAAATCTGAAAATTAGGTGGATAGAAAAAGAAGATGAAAAAGTTAGTATTCAGAATAAAGCTTAAAATTAGGAAGACTTATAATTAACATTACAATGGCAAAATACGAAAGTTACAAATCGATGCGCCATAGCGCGGCGCCGCATTACAAAAAACTTTACACGGGACGAATGCCCATTGAAAAATACTGCCTGGAAAGAAGGGTCTCTGCGCGCCCGGGGACGGGCGCGGCGCGAGGAGGCGGCGGGCGTCCTTCAAAAAAAATTCAGCGGAGGTCAATAGCCCCTCGGGCCGTCAGCTGGCGGTCGGGTCGTCTGATGGCGTCACCCAAAGGGCGGTGGCGCGTGGCTGCGTTGAAACGACGTCTGGGAGAACTGGCAGTAACTGGTAGAGAACTGGTAGTGACTGGTAGACTGGTAGACTTGGTAGACTTGGAGCGGACGGGCGGTCTCAATCTCAGGAACGTAGTAATTAACTATGCGTACCTCTGGTTCTCATTATAATGATTGTCGATTACAACTTCGGACAGTTTAGCAATCCTTCGGAGAAACATTCGCCTCACGACGAATTCCCACCCCAGAGAATTTTCTCTGTCTACTGCAGCCGGAACAACGCTCAAAACTCGCAGCAAAATAATAAAATCCCACATAGGCACATTCGCCCGAATAATTCCCACCCCAGATAAGTTTTCTCCCAACTGCCCTCAGCCTAGAACTCAGGCTCCTTCCGACGAATAATTATAAGTTTTTCAGAGGCACACTGGTCTCTCTCCGACGAATAGTTACGCACCCCAGAGAAGATTCTCTCCCGACTGCTCCCCGTCTAAATGATCTGGCCCCGTCTGATGCTCTGGCCCTTCTGAATTTTGTAAGTTGAAATTGTATTACCCCCTCCCGTTTCTCTTGTGTGCTTCAGCTCCTTAGAAAAGTCACGTCGCTATTGGCCAAAGGTACTGGCGCAGCGCATTAATTTCAACCAATTGCGACGAGAGAAGCATGGAGTTTCGACTCTTTGCATCACTGTGAGCGTCCAGAATTTTCCTATTCCTTCTAGAACATGCTTGCACAAGACAGGCGTTGTCCGTGAAAGAATTTATCGCTCTGGGATTCCCTGGATGTCGATTTCAAGAGCGTTCTAGAAGGTTCGCGCAGCTGGCCATGCGAACACGTGCGTCTTGCAGTGAATCTGTCGACGACTGACCCTTGTAACGACTTTCTTAATGTGCCGGGGGCGGAAACGGCTGTCCGATAAGCGGGGTTGCGCGCGCAACGCTGTCTGTTCATTTCCCAACAGAACTCAGGGTGGCCGAGTCTGTTTGTTTAAATTTTTAGTCCGCTGAATTTCGTTTCAAAACGTATGACGAAATCTGTATCGCTACAATACATAAAGTCGGTTGGCGCACTACAACTAGGGCCCCCCACGCACTTCACCCCCCCCCCAATCCCCCTTCAATTTTATTAATTTACGTTCTAGCCATTAGGTTCTGAACGACTTCGCAAAATATTTTTCAAAATGATTCTCTTGTTTATCAGAAGACAAAATTGTTAGACTGAATAAAGGATTCACAAGCTACGTGCATGCAACCTCTGTACATAATATCCGGAGAGTGCTGAGGAAAAGAAAAATAAAGGTCGTTTGCCCTACCCTGCATTCCTCTATTTTCCTGCCTTTCGATTTCCTCCCTTTTCCCTGCCCGAGCAATGCCGTGACACCCTGCAACCAACCCCGCAATGGAGTGGGGAAGAATCCAACACAGCGCACACGATATTTTAAAACGAACTCATCCGACAGTTTTTATTCGAGTGTGCAAAGGAAGGAGAGTTAAAATTTTCTCTAAATACAAAGTGAATTTCCACATTTCCTCGTAACATTTGAACCGATCAACGATTTTCCAAAATTGTATTTACTTTAAACAGCTCTAGAAATTTCCCATGCCCTTAGCAAACCACGACTATTTTAAGAATTAGTAACATTTTAAACATTAGATAGAACACACATTGCATCTATGACCAACACAATGCCCAGACCTCCTAATCAAATTTTCAAAGAGGGAAAGATAAAGACTATAAATAACAAAAAATAAATAAGGTGGATATTAACTTGGTGAAGTGTTAAAGAAGGCAACGGCAATTGCTCGAATTGTTCGCTTATTCACCATTTTGCAATTTTCGCACTTGGTGCATTGTTACCCGACTGATTTGATTTAATTTCGAACAAAAATGAGAGAAAATAAAAAGACAACTATGTATTTTGGAATCACAGGAAGATACACCAATTTTATTTATATGAAAGATAGTTGAGCAATATGAAAATTTAACGTTAATTTAAAATAATTATGACTTTTGAATTTATGAAGTATAATTTATTTTACAATATTTGTATCGTTGTCGATCTCCAAGGTACAACTTTCTACTGAGCTGAACGATGAAAACTTTTCCGTGATGTCCAGGCAATGGGTTTTACACTGCAAAAACAAGCTGATAGTTTTGGTGCATGCCTTATGTTAGACGGCACAGCATACATGTTCTCAGAGGCAGGTTAAGAGGTCATGTTTTTTCATGATATTTTATTGTATTTAATAGTGGTTTTGGGAGGAAACGACACAAAATTTGACGTGATCTACGGACGGCTCATTTATTGTTTTTTTTTAGTTTGTTTTAATGCCAATTAAGGTCAAAACGAAAGTCAGTCGTCCTTTTCTCCGAGGATATCCCTTATCAAAAGAGGGATGAATTTGTGAAAAGTGTTACTCTACTCATTTACCACACCTTATAAGAAAGTTGGAAATATCCCCGGAGAAAAGGGCGGTTGACTTTGGCCTTAATTGGAATGAAAACAATAGATTATCCGTCCTAGATCACATTATATTTTGTCAATGAAGTCTTTGTGATGTCGTTGACTCCTCGTCTCACCTAACCACAATTTTTGCGATTTTTTATTTTCAACCACTATCAGAATCAGAACTTATCTTAGGAGATCTAGGTGAGTATGGTAGTATAGAAGACAAGATTTGACGTACCTACAAAATTATATAACTTATTAGAGTCAAAGGAACGGAAAAGGTGTCATATTTGTTGACCCCAAATTTTTCGTATGTCTCTCGCTTGTCTTGCGCCTGTCTCTCGTTTTGATCTCCATTGTCAATTAAACTTTTAGTTGTTCTTATATCAATTTCTATTTTGGGCAACTGCTTCTTGAACAATAAGAAATAAACGTAATAGCTGAAAAGTGAAATGTACTTGTACTTTTGAGAGCACAGGACTTTAGTGAGAAATGTATTTACATACATTTTTTCATGAGCCAGCTAACGTGCTATTTCTCTGTATTAGACGAACATCTCAACTCAGTGTCATTCTTCGAACACTCAGCCACTAAGAAGTTAATTTTGTGGTTTAGACATTTTAATGAATACAAATATTGTTTTATAAAATGTCTATGATACTTCTATTAAATACACAACTGAAGATTCTTATGAAGTCAGAACTTATTACCACCAAGTTATTCCTGTTTTTCACTTAAACTTGATTAAAATTCCGAAACCTGCAATTTATATTTGATTTTACTTACTTGCGATCACTCCCAAACGGAACAAGGAAAAACTGTTGATAACGTTTATTACAATATTTGCTCATGTGACACACGCGGAAAATTGTAGTTGTTCATTAACATTCGTCTTTCAGGAACTTTGGTAATGTATTTGCAAAAATTCAAGTATCCAGGATCGCTTAGTAACGACCAAATATTGTAATATTTATTTTTGACAGCGAAAGAAGGGTGGAGCAATAGACAGTGATTCCGTACACTGTCAGAAATTACATTAAATTTAATGTGGATTAATGTACGATTGTACATTAATTTTAATATAATGTTTGCATTAAAGGGAGATTAATGTACTTGTAAATTTAATGCTTAAATTAAACTCAATGTAGATTTAATGAACATCAGTACATGTAATTTAAGACATATTTCATACATACTCCAATGTCCGAGACATTTTTTAACACGTAAAGCCAATGCAAATCATAATGTCAATGACCTGATGACTCTAAAAGATTGACGGCAAGTTAATAATAAAAAATTATTAAGTTACAATTGCCGCAAACACACACACAAGGGGTGACCAGAAGGCGGGGGGCAAGTGGAGCAACTTGCCCCACGCCCCAACATTATTGTAACCCCGAATTTGTTAAGAAAAAAAAAATACTCAAGTCCATTTTATCCAAATTTAAGGGTATGAGTTATTTCTGATGCATGGAGAAGTTAATTCAGTTAAAGAATTGGAAGAGGAGGGGATGTTTTGTTTGAAACGAGGGGCCTTCGTGGATCAACTGCCCCGTACCCCTGGTTTTCTCTGGGCGCCCCTGACGGACGGACAGACGTTTCGCCGTAATCCAACGTATCGGTACAAAGATCCCAGAAAACATGGATTCTAACTACATGAGTTAGAAAAAGTAATTTACGACATACAGGAAGAATAATTATCGTCTTTTTCGGTATTAGGGAGCTATAATTCGAATATTTGTGCTGAAAAGCCGTCATTTTTTGCTGGAGCATTACATACCAGTAGATTTCTCTATATTACTTATGTAGTATAAGAAAAAGTAAAATCGTTATTGTTGAGTTAAGTGAAAAAACATGTTTAGAAAATTATCTATTTCACTCAAAAAAATCCTAAAGGCAGTTTATAAAATGAGATTATTAAAGAAAAGCACACTTGTTTATAATAAACGACTCTGCTCCTAAAAAACCGCCCGTTCTCCCGAAACGTGAGCGAACGGTTAGACGCGTGCCCTTTGCTGCGCACCGACAACAAGTTCATGTTGCGTATTTTGTGTGCTTGAGCGGGCGAGAGACGTGGCGCTCGGAGGGGGTGGGGGTGGGGGTGGGGCCGGAGAGTTGGCAGCGGAGCGCGAGAGCGTCGCGTGGCGTCGCGGCGGCGGTGGAGGAGGGGGAGGAGGAGAAAGTGGCGGCGCCGTGGCGTCGCGGCGCTCTCGCGCTTTCTTTCCGCAGAAGCAGAAGCTCTGCTTATGGGCCGCGCTCCGCTCCACCACAACACTCTTCTCCGCGGGACACTTGATCGTCAAAACAAGGAATAAATAGTGTCTCTTAATAACAGGATCCATGGGGGCCATGCCTCACCCCCAAAAACAAAAGGTCTAGAGTTTTCTAGAACAAACTAGGTCTAGTGTGTTACCTTCCTTTATTGGACAAAATTCATTTAAATATTTATTTCATATGTAATATCTTCTGTATTAAACATTTATTACCATTATGTAATTATTTTTAAAAAAATATATAGTATACTTTCATACATACACTACAAACACAATATACAATATAATAACAAATGTTTATTATTTAACTAAAAGCTATGATCCCCCCCTCAAAAAAAATATCGTCTGGATTCACCCTTTGGTTAATAGACGCTTAACAATATTGTAATGTTTACCAAATACAATGATGCAACGCACATTTTAGAGCCTGACTGTTCCAAGTTCCGGTCCAGCACGAAGTTATTTTCACTCTTAAAATTATGATTTACATTGTGCGTAATATTCGGACAGGTCAAAGAAGCTTCATATTACTTTCCGCATAGTGAATTTTCAATGTGCACCATTTCGTTCCATTCTATCTAGGGCCCTGGGTAACTCATATAGCCTGGATATCCATAAACCAAAGCTAAAACAGAAGTTCGCCACTGAGCGTAGCGTAAACACGCGAGGAGAGAGAGGGCAACTACATTCCCCCTTTTCCATTAAATTTTATTATTGACATGTAACATTTTTACCACTAAATAAATTTAAAAAAATACTAAATAACAATAAAATTGTATAATTATACAATTGATAAATACAATTGCTTTTATGTTGTACCGGTTGCCGGTTGTTTTAGAGAACTTCTTCCCCAAATATAAAACAATTTCACCAAATTCTCAGGTGAAAAAGGACGAAAATATGATATTGAACTTATTTATATATACCATTATATAATGTAAAGATTTTTGGGGGGAGGCACTCCTCTTGACCGCTCTGACCGCAAGTGTCTGTCTCTCATCATTAACTAGTGTTGCTAAATACCACATACTTTCTCGCATTATTTCCAAATTCGAGAATTCAGAAAGTTCTACGAAAATTAGACTTGCGCCATTTTTTAAAGCGTCCATTGTTCTTCTATCCATGAAAAAATTGGAGCGGTGTTTGAGAAAATATTTTTTATAATTTACATTAATTTCAAGTAGACAACTACTCGTTATTATTAAACAACTACTCGTTTTTTCAAAAATATTACTTGGCCTTAAGTAAAAATCTAATTTCTTAGAACAGATTTCATTTGAGATAAAAATCTCTATCTTCTATATAGTACATTTGTATTTTTTTTAAATTACCGAAAATGGTAAACAGTCGCACTACTTTTTATACCGTCCTTTGATACTTCCTTTGAAATAAGGATGAAATTTAAGGGAAAAAATTGGAGCCGTTTTTAGAACTAATTGTGTAAAAAATTCCGTATATTTCGCACAAAATTACGCGAAAACTATTCATATTTTCGAAAAACTGTACATAATCTTATTTCAAGATCTCTCTCTCTCTCTCTCTCTCTCTCTCTCTCTCTCTCTATATATATATATATATATATATATATATATATATATATATATATATATATATATATATATATATATATATAATTATTGAAAAAAATAATTATCTTCAATATTGTAGTTGTAGGAAGACCCCGAAAAAGAAGATGAACTTTTGCTATTGAAAAATCAGGGATTTGAACGTAAATGAGACCTGCACCATTCCTTTAAGCGTTCTTAATATTTGCTACGCTTTGATACGCCGATGTGCCCTCCAGTGAACTTTTGCTTTGAGATGTTTTTGGTATGTTACCACTTTAGTAGCAGCTGATTATTACAGATATTACTAAAGAACAGATTAATTTATATGTTAAAATATGAAAGCGGTAGTAAGTGGAGCTACTTAACTTTGCACTCTGAAATTAAAAACAAAATTCCTCGTGAGAACAACATCAAAAAAATGTGGTAATAACTAACCAGACAGATCACACCTACAATAGTAATATAGGCTTTCCGAAATGTCATTACATGCTCCACTAAACGAAGTAATCCGAGTTAGAATGCGAGCTCACAAACAGCATTTAAGACGACGCCCAAGCGAAGTGAATTTTAGGTAACTTAGAAACGATGACAAAACGCAGTCAGTAAACGTAAGTTTTGGAAATTAATAACATTCAGTGCAGTGTTTTATCCTCTTTTAAATTATGCACGACACACGTATATTCGTAGAAATTGGAGCTTTAGACTTTTGGGCAGCTTTTCAGGCTCTTTCCACAGTATGGGTCGTCGCGAGGACCGCGCAGTAAGCGCCACCCGCCGACAGGAAAACAAGAGGTGGGAAATAAATGAACATACATTGGAGTAACAATCTCACATTTTGCGTTGATTACCAATGTTTCAGTTTTTAGTTGAGACTTCTTCAGGGCAATATATCTAATCGCGAAGAATTATTGACGTTATTCTTATTGTACCACACGTTTTAGATGCCAGATACGATCGAATTGTGGTATTGTGAGATGTTTATTACGAGATGGTATTTAATGCATTTGTTAACAGTAAATTTTTTCATATGGGACGCGCATTAAATGTGGACATTAGCAATTTCGATTTTCGTTATTCCAAATGTGCAAAGAATGTTAATACGCCTTTAGAACTAGCACCTCCTAAAAAAAAACATTTTGGTACGTTTTCTAGCTGATCAGAAAACTTTATCTGAATTTCTCCGTAGTTTCACTTTTGAAAACGCTTGTTGTTGGAATGAAGAGGGGATATTAAACGGAAATACGTCACAATTCTTCAAAGATATGTTCCCTCTAATTTGAAGCTATGGTCTATTCCCAATAAAACATGCCTTCGCCCATGCACCGGAGGGATTCGAACCCTCGATCTCCTGTTTACTAGACAGGCGCTTTAACCAACTAAGCCACGGCGCCGTGGCACTATGGTAATTAGAGATTACACAAGAGCGAGAAAAATATACTTGTGTATACGAAACTAAAGATGCTTTACTACACCTGGATGTTTCATTCGCTCACGTTAAAAGTGGTTTAGCATTTACCAAATTTACTCTTTGTGACAGAATGACACAGGCTAGTGAGAATCAAAATGTGTAGTTTCGAGTCTTCTGTATCAGTAGTAAATTTCTATTTACACATTACCATGTAACTTAACCTAACCTCACTACATATCTCAGTAGATCCATCGCTACTCATTTCCGAGTGAAGGCTATGAAGCACCTTTGGTGCAAACAATTTAATGAAATAAAAATTGAGCCATTTATGACCAAAATTGAAAATATCGTAGGAGAGTCATACAAAGGACCATTTTAAACTCTCGGGAAACACACATTTTATTGAAAATTCGTGTGTAGTGTAATCGATCGTGTTTTCTAAAGACACCGACGGCCTGACAGGAAGGAAACAAAATAAGAAGTTATTTGTATAATGAAAGTTCTGTCAGGTCAATTACGATACATTTTTTTTAATGAACATATATTTTGCAGGCGTTGATCCAAGGGGGGGGGGGATGAGGGAAAGTCCTCCCCCCCTTAAAATTTTTCAGTAACTATTAATTTTAACATGTCACGAAACTTTCAAGCAAAAATATTTTCAGATTATTATTAAAACAAATAAAATATATTGCAGCATGCCCTGAGTGTAGCATTCAACATTTCACAACATTGTAATATACATATTTGACGTAAATATTTTGAATGCGCCCCCCTCCAAAATTCGTCCCTGGATCCGCCCCTGTAATATGCCGTGTGCTCCATTTTCTGATTCTGCGGGTGTGTGGCCGTCGCGTGCGCGGCGCTCAAGGAGCACCGTGTGGCGCAAACGCTGCTCCTTTGTTCGCCCGCTCGAGCGCTCGGGGCCGCACTGGGTCAACGTCCACGCGGGCCGCCACCGCCTCCTGAGAATCTTTTGCAACAATCGTTACGCAGCCGCGCCGCGCCGCCACGGAGAAAACTGCGACCGGACACAAAATGGCGGACGACTTCGAGGTCGCCGCTGGGTGCCGTGAGCGACGAATCGACTTGCTTTCGGTATTGCGCCTCTTGGAGAAGAGGTGTCTATCATGTTGATATGCAAAATTATTATTTATTTTTCTTTCCAACAAAAAATCACAGCAACTAATAAGCTCTTTCCGCGAATCTTCTTGCACATCAGACATTTCAATAAGTGTCAAACATTTCGTAATATTGCGACAGAATTCGCATTCCCACTTACGAGCATGAGACACAAGCGTATAACGTTAATTACTGAAGTAACTCCATACTTTATTGTTAACGAAGATCAAATCTTCATATCCTTCGTATTGAGCAGCAGATTCAGAAATAATGTAGAGTACAAAATTCACACTAGGCACCGGAGGGATTCGAACCCTCGATCTCCTGTTTACTAGACAGGCGCTTTAACCAACTAAGCCACGGCGCCGTAGTTACGTGATTCTGCTAGTCATGTGATCACCAAGAACTTTTGTAGATATTAGGTGTGATATGGATAAGTTTATACAAGTTTAGTTTTTCGAAAACATTATGTGATTATAATTTCGAAACATATATCTGAAAATCATCATTATTGATATTTGATTCTTTCTTAAATACGCATCTAATCATCCAGGAATTCTGCAATAATATCTCAATGATGCAATACATTAGAGCATCTCCTCCACACAAAAAATCTCAAGAGACGTTTCAAGACAATCATTTTTCCTTGCAGTATTACTCGCATATAGTTTCTATCCCGCCAATTTGGTAGCCACTTCAAATCTTACAAAGCTCCGTGTATTCGTATTGATCTGCCTAAAAGAATATTTCAACTGTCCTAACGACTGTTCTGAACTAATATTTCCTAGAAATACACATGTTAATAAATCATACTGTTTATATCAGTTTTGCGTGACATGTTAACTACGAATTCAATTTATTGTCGTTCGTTTTGGTAATTTTCCTGTATTGAAGATAATGCCCAGTAAATCATCAACAAAGACAATATTTTCAGCACCTACCAAAACCGAACCCAGGTGGTGTGAGGGGGGATTCTACCCCCCTTGCAATATTTTGGTTCCAATTTTTTTTCTTTTTAAATTCGTGTAGTTATTGTACGTGGAATGTGAAATAGTTTCTTTTTATGTTGAGGAAATAGTAAAATGTGTTAGTCCCCATAATGGAATGGTGAGAGTGGGCTCGCGCCAGTATGGGCGTGCGGGCGTGCGAGTGTGGCGTGGGGCGACGCCGGCGTGGCGCGCGCTGCGTGCGGGGCGGGGGCGGGGGCGGGGACGGGGGCGGGGGCGACGCGACGGCGCCGTCCCGAAATAGCTTCACTCGCCCTTCTCCCCCGCGCCCACCCACAACATCACCATCAATACAAACAGAAAGGTGACAACGCGCAATAAAAAAGCGCATATAATAAAATGAAAGTTTAGCATTGGAACTTATAGTGTAAGATGTTTAGTGTTTTTTCATTATTATAACTGACAATACCAATCATAATGGAATATGAAAAAAATTGTTTCTATCTACACAGAATTATGCAGTGTAAAAATTTGGAAAGGATTCAACGTAGGGCAGCTAAATTTACTTTCAGGGACAAGAAAATGGCGGTTTAGAATTCACTCGAAAACCTGCGATTAGTAGCAAGACTCAGGGCTTGTATAAAGCTTATAGCGGTCATTCAGCTTGGAAATAAATTAATCGTCGGCTAAATATTCCTACATACATCAGTAGAAGGGATCACAAGCACAAAATAAATTTAAGACCGCAGAGAACGGATGTTGGGAAATTTTCTTTCACAAATCGAACGATCACGGAATGGAATAGATTGCCTGCAAAGACCTTTGAACAGTTTTCTTTGAAGCGTGCAACAGTTTAGGAAATTAATTTAGGGTCTTATTAATAAATGGACTTATCAAAGAAAACTATGTTATGTAGCGATGCATATGCGTTATAGTTTGAAGTGTAGTGTCGTGCAGTGCAGAGCAGTGTGGCCTTAATTGTACAAATTTTTCTCTATTTTTACTATGGTACCATTATTATTATTATTATTATTATTATTATTATTATTATTATTATTATTATTATTATTATTATTATTATTACTATTATTATTATTATATATTTTTTATGTTAGTTACATGGCCTTATTTAGCTGCCACCGGGTTACACCCAATTGCAGTTTCTATTTATTTATTTATTTATAATAATTGAGAGGGAGTAACTGTTGAAGACATTGATGGTAATAGTGGTATTATTTCTTTTTTCTCTTCATATTATTATTAATAAAATTATTGCCTTATTGCCTCTTTTTAGTAATGTTTTGATGCCAATGAAGAAAAACTAACACAATATGCGCACCAGATATTAAATCTGTTCATCCTTCCTTTTAATTGAAATAGTCTTCAATACCAGTGTGCACTCGCACTCAGTCACTTTACGTACTGTAACGGTTATGTACTATTCCTCGAGAGGAGATAACAAACGAAAACAATATTCTTAAACAAAATGTTGTATAACTAATTACTATTTGTATACATTTGTATACAGTATACATTTGCTATTTGTCTTACACTAAATCAACCTCGCTAAAATAATTTCTTCTTTTCAATGTAAAACATATTTAAAGTTGTTTGGTATCACTTCCTAAGGAGTTTCCAAAATTTCATTAATTTAAACCGCAGAATACAATCGGACTGATCATTGAGTGCAGCAATTCAAATTGTTTCGAAAAGAACGGAAAACACATCCTAGCATCGGACGGGTCCGAAACCTTGACCTCTTGTTTACTGAATAGGCGCTTGATCCAGTTAAACCTCCCAATCAATACTTAAAAAATGCATCGTTTACAGTCGTTATTTTCTGTAGGTAAGTAAGTACATTGGATTCATAATTTACTTTAAATTCCAACCAATTAGTAAATTCATTCAATTCCTTCATTCCCTTCCTGCAATAATTGCAGGAATTATTCCTGAAAGCATGTAGCTATTTGAATTATGTTATTTCGTCTTATCAGAAATCGCAGTAATTTTTAACAACTACTTTTTTTACGTATTATACGAAAAGTAATATTTTGACGTAATGCACACCTACAAACGGCACACTTTATAACAAACATTTACTGGGGGAAGCAAACAGAGTACATTTTTCCGCATGTGAATTCTTAAAATATTAGCATGAATGTCATTCACAGAATTTTCGAATAAGGAAATGTTGAATGCTTTTCAATCGGGAATAACGTGTTATCGCAGATATCGCAATGCAGATACACCGTATCAGATAATAACCGAAGGTCACCTCATCACTAAATACGCATATTCAATCTGATAGACACGTAAAGCAGACGTTTGCAATAGATGGGTTACAAATTTCTACGCCAAGTTCAAAGCCATCCAGGTTATAAAATAACCAAAAATAACGTAGAAACTATTTCAACGAATATAAATATTCGACGCGAATAAAAGAACCGGAAGCGGGTCGTCGGCAGATCCAGTTGGCGCATCCGTCCCTGACCCGGAAGTGCTCCTCACGTGTCCGCCTGAGCCCCTCCCAGCTAGCGCTGCTTCCATTCGCCGCCCTTCTGCTCATTTCGCCAACTGCGCCGCCTTCCAGGACCGGTTTCGCCTCGCTGCTCCTCGCCCGAGTCAACGGAACCGCCTCGCGGCCTCACGCGCGGGACCCGCCGGCCCTCCAAGCTCCCCGGAGGCCGCAAAATTAAAATCGGAGAAGCATTAGGTGTTTTAGTTATCAGTAAGTCTCTCCTGGAAACATTTGCAATGTTGCTGGGAACCGGCAAATGAAGATTCGTATTCAGGGAGGCCCTAGGTACGAGCCTCGGTGATGGCGGATTTGCAACATATCTCTTTCACCAGCACGTAAGTAGCTGGGCGGACCAGGTCCTGGAGGGGACGTCTAGACAAACAACTGCACTAACCAGCCCTCTCCGTGATTTTCTTCCATCTATTACAGAAAGGCGCCGATGCGTTGTGGACCATCGGAATTGCTGTGTTGTGTGTGATTTCGGTGCTGCTTGTCGATGGGCGCTCGGGTCTTTTGTCCCATTTTAAGCCAGTGACTCCCCAAGGCCAGGAGCTGGAAGGAGAGGGGGACACTGTTATCCAATTGGGAGCTTCAAAACGAAAAATTTAAGTCGTAACGAAGTTCCTCTCCTTCCAGCTCCTGACCTTGAGGAGTCACTGAATTTGAATCGGATAATCGGCGAGTGGCACGCGGGAAGTCTGGTTCCCCCTCATTTAAGCGGCGCTTCCTTAAACAGCGCGATCCTCCCTTCCTCATCCACTCCCCTCTTTAGGGCCGGGCGACTCCTTCCCCTCCTAGGAGGCCGCTGCCTTTGCAAGGAGATGAGGCACAGAGTTCACTGAGTCGAGAGTGTCTTTCTCAGTCAATTCAGGCTTGACGTTGCCGACCTGGGCAGTAAAGAACGCAACGGCTCAGATGCCCTAAATACTTTGGTGTGATGGCTTTTGATTCGAATGTTGATATGGATATTTGTGCTTTTCTATTAACTGCTTCATATCACACAAATTCAACTGTTACTGCTTTCAGTCAGCGTACAGTAATGGAAGATTGATCCACAAGACGTTTCCCCCCTCCTTGACGGGTGCGAGCCGTCCATGACTAGGCTGGGGTCTCAACATCACCTCACTTCAAGACTTGGACCAAGACCGGGAAAAATAAAAGATTCATTTCGTTCCGTTTTGTTCGTTGGACAAAGCTACATCAACTGCAGAATTTCGTTTCTTTGATGACTTAATCTGCAAGTTACAAAAATGGACAGTAAACACAAATATCGTTATTCCTATGTCCATTAGTCTAAAATTTAGACCTATAGGAAGTAATAAAAAAAATAAATAACTCAACAAAAATTAGAAACAATATTTTATTCGCAACCTGGTGGTGCGCGATATCTGGAATTAGCGTGTAACCTCTGAGAACCACAACTCGTGACACCTTTTGTTGCGCTGGTGCCTGTGGATATGAACTTAACCTTTTTTTGTTAGAAACTTCGTGACATCTGGAGACCGTGAAACCGGTCCGACTCCGCTAAACAGTCTTTGTGTTTCCGTTAAAGAGCCTTTCCTGGCAGTTCAGCGCATTCTTTATATTCAGGTGGCTTTCACTCCGTGAGTCGGAGTATATTCCATCTTAAGCATCAGCTTATGTGAACTTTCATTTCATAAATTATCAGATAATAAATCGTGTCACCAAAATTAATGTTTATGTTTCGGCAAAACAAACCAAAAAATTGTAGATTGTGGCGAAAGCGTTTCTTATGTTGCACATAAATAAATTCTCCTTTAAAGTTGGCTTGTAAAACGGTATCGAATATGAAAATATAATGCAAATCGGGTTCGGTGCCTTCAAGAGCCCCTTTAAGTAATTCAACTCAATCAACCTGATTCACAGGAAGAGTCGAGAGTTAAACATTAGGATCGTTGAGACGAATGCTCCTTTCCTGTTCATGACAAGGTTATCTAACAATCAAGGGACAGGTTTATCGGCAGACACGATGGGATTTGAATTTTAAAAGAATACTATATAATACTATATAATAATAAAGTATGATTCAGTTCGCATACTTTGTCATTTCAAAAATATTACATTTTTGCAAAAATACTTTTGAATAAATCATATCTCACACGCCTCAAGAGAGAAAGTCATATCCCCCTCGCGTCCGAAGAGAATTCCTGGGGCATCAAACCTACACCTGAGGAAGATGTTTTATTTCTAACGCCATTATGTATCAACCAGGTGGTTAGCCCCTCCTGCCAGTGACCCTGGGCGACGGCGGCAGAGCGGGGTACCCCTTGCCACCAGCGCACGGCTCCGCGCGACCGCCCCCGCTGCCACCATCACCAGCGCCGCCTCCGCCCCCGCCGCCGCCGAGTTTCTCCGGTGCGGCGCCGCGTCCCAGTTTCCCTCCGCGGCGGTGGTTGCGTCAGCCGCCCCCGCCCGCCGCCGCCGCCGCCGCCGCCGGGGGCGGGCGGTGCGAGGAGACGAGGAGCCGTGGGCGCCGCTCGCCAGTGTGAGAACGGGGAAGCGGATCGGCGGCGGTGCGACTCAACAATCGGCACTTGGCAGGAGAACGCTTTCAGACCGAGCGGTCAAAAACACAAGTGGTGATAGCCGAGGTCACTAAGGCTGAAGGGTCGTGGCTGCGAATCCCGCCTCGGGCATGAATGCTTGCGCATGGGACCGTGTTGTCCATACGTGTTCTTCCTACAATTTCCCCTTCAGTTTAAACAATCCCAGTAGTCTCTATATGACCTAGTTGTTAAAAAGTGACCGTAAAAAATAAAAAAATAAGCGTGGTTCTACTTTGATTAATTGATAATGGCACTAGACGTACAATAAGCTGTTATGGTGTCATGCAATCGGGAGCTTGAACGTCACCATAGTGACGTCACTGTAGTGACGTTGAAGTTCCCGAATGGATGACACCGGAAGGCTCACGTCAAGTGCCTCGCAAATGCACTGCAAATAAATCGAAGTGTAACTTTGTGTATCGGAGCTGCGTTATCCCAGAGGTAGCAATAGTTCTCTTTGGCGTCTTTTTTGTTTGATGTACTACAAATGGTAAAACAGTTTATTAATATTATGTTCATAATATGTATTTGTTCCATAATGTTAATCTTTGTAATTTCTTTAGATTCCAAAAGAGGCCGATGATAAGAATTAAGTCGGCAATCTCTTCCACTTTATTAATTAACGATACAATAATTTATAGGATAATAATTGGTGGTAATGTCCATGTGCTTCCGTCATCTGAAATCACCTGTTGATGAAACAGATCAGTTGAGAAAATTGAAAACCATTAAAATTATATTTATTCCGGCCTATACTTCCTCATCCTCTGTAATTTTCTTCTCGTCGAAAGAACTGGTTCTGATCCTTAAACTTCGTCTTCGCAGCCGAGGAAGTCCTAATCCTAGAGGCGCCCGAAATGATTCACTGCTGGGCAGAGCGGGCAATTTACGACCTGGAGCTCAGCATAAATAACCATGTAGAGGTGGCGTATTGTTTTTAATTTGGTCGATGACTTCTTAATCACTACAAATGGCGAATTTGTGAAGTGGTTTGTCATAACAAGCAGTAGAGAAGCAAGTAATTTGGTTTTAAAATTCAATCATCAAACAGTTTTAGTCACTATTATAAGAGCTAATTAGTTTCTTAGAGATCTGTCTCTAGGAAGCCCAAATAGGTA
This sequence comes from Gryllus longicercus, assembly GCA_038098605.1. NCBI lineage: Eukaryota > Metazoa > Arthropoda > Insecta > Orthoptera > Gryllidae > Gryllus > Gryllus longicercus. The sequence continues at coordinate 449,682 of JAZDUA010000474.1, read as the reverse complement.
CACTAAGAATATTAATCTATTTGAAGACTGAGATACAATCAAAATTATGAAATGCATTTACTCACACACTCCATGAAAGTAATAATGTTCAGTGGAATTCTAAATAATTCCAGTGTTCATTATATTTCTTTACAAATGTACAGAAAATACTCGTAGTTATTCATAATACGGTAATGTTTCTGTTTTAATATTGGCTGAAAACTGAATCAATCAACAGAATTCCCATGAATTGATCAACCTAAATTTGCACGAGTGATTCGAACCTTTATTTACACGTCACTCCACCGATTCCTGTGCGGGGAAGAGGTCGGCGAAGGCTCTTCGCCGCGAAGGAGGCCGTGACCCGTTGCGCTCCAGGTGCCAGGCAGCGGGGGAGGGGGGATGCGATTTGTTTCCTCCGAGCAGCGCGAGAGCGAGCGCCGGTCGTTGACCGCTGGAAGTAGCAGAGTACGCGCCCAAGACGCACCCACGCCACGCGCCGCCGGAACATTCGCTGCCTCCCATTGGCCCACAGGGGGAGGCCACACGCGGGCCAAAACAGTCCACAGATAGTGCAGGCTTAACCCAAGGAATACAAAAGGTACGAAGCAAATGGTTGGGTAGTATTAAGAATACCTTATGATAAAATGAATGGGGATTTTATATTATTTTGTTGAAAATATCTTCTGCAAATAATGTGATGTAATTGAATTATAAAAATTCTCAGGCTTATTCAAGTTAAAAGATCCATTTATTTACAGTAATTCGTCTTTCCTTTATTCTGAATTCTATCTACAATGATCTTTCAACTTCTTTCATTTAAACACGTATTTTTTAGAGGTGAACTTGTGGGAGCATTCACTTTTTTAAAATATATTTCAGCCTCAAATTAATGTAAAAGGAAAAACAAATATGTCCATCTATTACATTTTTCTTATTTTAACGTGTTGCTATGCCAATCAGACACTTAGTGAATAATGGAGCTTACATATGGAACAGGTAAACAGCACTTTTTGCTCATTTGTCTGTCACTTCGCCATTTAAGGGGTCAGTCAGAAACAAATCGCTACCATCACAATAACTTTGTTTTCGTAGCGGCCAGAGAACACTGGCCACGCAGCTGACGAACAAGGTGCGTGCATGAAAGCGCCAGCCAGAGCGGTCTAACCAGAAAGTCCGGGAGCAGACACCTCGGCAAGGACGCCCCGGAGGGAAACAAAGGTCTCCCAACACACTTGCGCCAGGGAGGAGATAATGGTTGGCCGGCATCTACAGGAGGGACAACACGAGATCGATTAAGTTTCTTGGAACAGAATTTTTTCAAGGAATGGCGTATATCAAATACAATTCACCGTGATAATTTTTTAAAATAAAAAAAATTAAAATGAAAGAAGAAACTAGTATATTCATACCGACCTGAGAATTCTGCGTGATACGATTCTTTTTTTGTTTTAAATAAATAAAGCACTATAATTTTAAAAAAATTAAAAAGGAAAATGATTTGGGGAATGAACAAAAGGGTGCCCGCAACCTGACCCTTCGGGATCCGTCAAGCATCAGCGGAATTACTTTGCTTTGCTTTTTAAGTTCGTCATTTTCTGCTCCATTGGAGCTTGTCAAAGAGTTGCATGAATACAAATCAACATGAACACATCGACATTCAAATAAACAAGAAAAAAATGCTCCACTCATACCGAATGTTAATCAACGTTATTGTCATTTCTACTTACCTGATATAAACTCTTTCATTTCGTCTTACCAATGGTCGACAACAGTTGTCCCAACGCTGCAGTATACCAAGTACAGTAAGAAAGACGTCTTGTGTCGACGTGAAACAGCTTCGTCGGCAGGTGGCGCCCACGGCATGGATTTTGCACGGGTCAGGAGAGCCAACCTTGGAAGCCGCGATGGAGGCGAATGAGGACAGGGTTGCGCAAACGCCCTTGTAGGACGCCTTCTGATCGGATACAGCTCGAGAGGCAACAGACAGGAGAATGATGCGAGGTCGAAATTCGTACATTCGCTAAACTAAAATGATCTGTGTGAACAATTAGATATTTTAGTTCAAGGTTTTCTGGATGTACGATGATATGCACTAGTGTATTACACGCATTATAGTTAACAACATGCAGACAATTTTCACTATCATCTAATATCTAAGTGTAATACAGTAAATTATATTATTATTATTATATTTATTATTATTATTATTATCATCGTTATTATCACTACAACACAAAGCGAACTTCTCTCTTCTGTCAGATATAGGCTATTTCTACTAAATGCCGAGAACCAAGATGCATTCGTGTACTCAAAGATTCGAATTTTCCAACTTCAATTCGTTTCACTACAAATTTCAGCATCCAAATTAAAAAGTAAGGTTAATCAACAATTCATCAACAAATGTGCTGCTCGGAACCTTCATCTCTACATCCCCAGCTTTCCAATTTCTGTGGAAAACTACATTTTAGAGTGTCATCTGGATCCAGCTAAATTCAACCCCACTTATACCTAATATAACTCCTGCTTTTATTTATACTTCGATTTATTTAGAGCTGTACTTGGTAGGTCGTCAGTTGTTACGGTGTCTTCCAATTGGGAGATTACACATCACTACAGTGATGTCACTAAGGTGACGTTGAACCTCTCGATTAGATGACACCGCGACAGCTGATTTACGCCAGGGGCAGTTATGTTTAAACCTTTGTCAATAATATGAAATCCATTTCAACATTTAAAAAAATATGTTTTTTCAATTTGTTTATGCATATGAACAATAAGTATTTTTAAATTACATAATGAACATTGATTATACAAGAAAGATATTATTTCCTCTACATAAATATAGATAACAACAACTTATAACAACACTTGAAAATCTATAAGGTAAATCCAGAAGCTTGAATATTGTAAGACATCTTATTTCTAAACTATTGTGCCTATGAAACTATTGTAACTGTATTGGTGTGACTTTGTAATTTTTGGACATATTTACAACAATATATGTTTTATTTCTTTATTAACAGTTGGAATTTTAAAATAACTGTGAATCACATCATTATGAAAATACGAGGGGACATTAGCAAAGTTTCTTAATACTTTAGACTGAAATCTTTGGATGATTTGAATATTGGATATGTTACTGAGATCCCGAGCTATATGCAGTAAGTCCAAATAGGCTTTACGACATTCCAGCATCTCGTCCGATAATGGAGGAAATTGGCTGTCCGAAAACCCTTCCAACGTGTCCGAAAACGCATAAATTTAGGACACGTAGAAATCCCCAAACAAACAAGAATTTAGGAAATGTCACCTGATACAGATCATCTGACAGCCATGAAGACGTTATTACTCGTCATGAATACGACGACTTTCTACTTATCCAATTATCTACAGCCATATCACTCCTACTATCTACAGTCTCAACATTTAAACTTGTAAAAATGTTGGCAATATGTGTAAAATAAAATACTGTTCCAACATGGTCCCATGTGGTCTAGTGGCTAGGATACCTGGCTTTCACCCAGGAGGCCCGGGTTCGATTCCCGGCGTGGGAAAATTTTAATCGGAGATCTCATAGTATTTCGTAAGAGAATACCCTACAGATGAAAATGATGAAGGAAAATGTAAGAAAAGCATTGAAGCGACCCCTGTAATTTTAATTTACTTGGACGTTGCAACGTCCAAGACCTTTAGTTCAGAAGCCCGGCTGCCAGCGTCAGACTGCTTCCGCAAGCTGGAGGTAGACGGGTAAGACCCCTCGTGGGTACAAACAAACGAATAAAAATACTGTAGACATACGAAATAAAATTTTGACGAAAAATGAATTTCATTTGTATTGAAATTGTTGCGCAATTGTAAAAGTACTTTCTTAACACAGCAATGTAAATATTAAACACTTTTGCTGGACTATGTCAGTTATAGTAAGTGATCATTCAATTGCCATGTCCTCAGAATATTCCCTCACTACAAATGCTTAATACGGTAAAAAAGTCCCCTTCTTAATAAATAGTTAATTAATAAGTCATTAAATTTATTATTGAATTAATAAAAGTAAGTACTTACTATTTAAATATAAAACTAATAAGTAATTTTTATGTTGCAAAATATTTTGTTGTAGAATATTAGAATGTTCCTCGAGACGTAACCTCAACTGAAGCTTTTCGGAAACATCATTTATCGTCCCTTATGCCCTTTCTTTCAGGAGTTTCTGGATATGCGTCATTCCGCGAATCCAACAGCGGATTTGAAGTTATTATGTGACCTCTTACGAGTTTTACGAATGTCAGCTTACTGATTTGCGCAACCTATTGAGATGCTTGAACTTCAAATAAATCAAAGTCACTGCGTTCTTTTTTCGAGACAAAAACCTGCGCTTCAACATAAAACTTGAAAAATTCAGTGATTTAAAAATTGATTCGATCAAATTCTCACAATTTTGCTTGGGTTTGCAATGCAGAAACGTAGGAATACAAGTAAATCGAGTCAGTATGACGTAACGTCAATGCTTTTTGTACAAATGTATAATATTATATAATCAAAGACCGTGTGATAATATGGAAGAGAATAAAGAAAACGATAAAAGGAAGAAACATGTTCTGACTGCCTGTTCTCTTTAACTGCCATCAGGGAGACTATTTCCAGCAATAATATTTTCCATTATGTAAAGTTGCTTTTATACTTATATTAATGATATTGCGGTTTATGAACTGTTATGATAAAATGTTATTATTTATAATATTTAAAAATGCCTAATAAAGCGGCTTTTCATTTGTACCAGGAAGGTAATTGAAATGATCCTTTTCTTTTTAGTCAGTCATGAGCAGATGTTACACAACGTTTACATGACATTAGATAAGTGAGGCTGGAGAGAGGCCAGTCCGGCAGATAAATCGCCAAGTGGCCTGCATGTTTCATTTTGTCCGCTGGCACTACGCTTGTACCCAAATGAGTTTGCTTTAGACGATAAGATACACATTTTTATAAATTCTAGAGCACATTTGCTCGAATTACAGTCTCGATTGGGATTCTATAATGAGCACCTGGGTCAATTTAAAAAGAAAATTGTTTATGTCTACATGGAAATTTAAAAATGAAATAAAAGAGTAAGTAAAAACTACATAGGCATATTTGATACGAAGCTGTCTGTCAAATAAGTCATTTTCACCTTCACATTTCGCCATAAATTATATCGAAACAAATCCAAATCCATGCAAAAAACAATCGTAAATGTAACGATTTGGCGAAAATTGTGAATCACAAACTGAAACTATTTAATTATCACGACTTCCTAAAGTAAAATAGTATCATCCAAAACATACGAAGAGAAAAACGCGTGCTGGGATCCACACTGAGCAAAGCAACGCGTAAAACGAACAAGGGAGCTAAGGACAGGTGCACTTGAAGCCCCGTGCACATGCATTTCGGATCAGTCCACCAGTCGCCACCAAGAGATCGCAGAGAGCAGTTGTATAAGCACGTAGAGGTGTGGGCGGCGCGGGAGGGGAAGAAGGAGGTGGAGGGGGTTGTGAAAGTTCCTCCAGATTAGAAATACCCCTCCCCTCTTGAGAGCCATGTGACTGACATTCCGGCGCCGGGGGGGGCTGCGAGAAAGTTGTCCGCGCGCCGCTCTCCTCTCGCGGCGTTTCGTAACGCCCCCCTCCCCCCACCCCCACCCACGCCCCCACACACCTAGGCGCTCCACTCGACGCTGCTTCAGGGAAACAAAGACACTAGATCACATGCATGCAACTAATCAATTCTTCACATTGCATTTGCACAAGTTTTCTAGGGGCGAATATTAATGACCTAAAACATCGCAAAAAATGGTCAATAAAATGCTCTTAAAATGTTTTTAAAATGCCTTAAAAGCATAGAAAATGGAATAAAACCAGTTCGGATGAACAACTCAAGATGTTGGATAAGTTACTGATGTAATCGAGGCTTCATCTATTCGTTCAAGTGAACTCACAATCAGCTTTCCAACTTTCGGTTTGGAGTGTTCTTTACCAGGAAATCTCTGCCTTTGGCTATCTCTAAATCGGTTGAACCGACAATGTCGCTGACAGGCGCCACAGGAACGTTAGATTACATACTCACAATGACTGACATTACAACTTCTGAGCGAAGAAATTGAATAAGCTACTCAGGAATTCTGTGGAGAACATTTGTTGCATCTTGTAAACATAATTTGAAACATGTACCATTAAAATGATATAAAATTAATGAAAAATGCTTTAAAAATTATGGAAAAGGTTAAGAAATGATTTATTAGTCGAAATCGAAAAAAAATTAAAATGACATAAAATGGGTATTTTGTTTTGTCATGACATCAATTTAGTCTATATACTAAATATCATTTTTCTGAAGTGAAAAGAAAAAAACTCTTATTGGCGGGCCCTGGTAAAGAAAAAAGTGGATAAAACTTGTTCCTATATTTAGTGTATTACTTTCTCTAACACGTTATGCAATCAGAATCCCTGTTTGGTGAGTCCTTGGTACAGAAAAAATGAATTAGGCCTTTTCTTTCTGACCGTCTGACCATCCGTCTGTGAACAACGCTAGCGGCCAATTTTCACCGAATTGATATTCCCCAATCGATTTGGGTGATGTCTCGGCCTCTTAGATTTGAAACGGATATTTTGATTTTGGGGGCTACTCTAGATGAAGTCCAACATTTTAAAATTTTCTCTGACCTCCCAGTCCTCTTAAAAGACGCTTTTAGAAATGGTGAAAGTCGTATTTTCACTGACCTCCCAGAATTTACGAATGTTGCGAAAGTTTAAAATTTTGTATGTTTTCCTATAATCACAATATTAAAAAAGGACATTTTTTCCTTCGCGAAATTTGTTCATAAAAAGTGGTTTTCGCGTAAGATTATGAACAATTTTTAGAAAATGAGTAATTTGAAGTCAATCATTGACAGTTTTAAAACTATTTTCTGAAAAACGAGTCCATTTTTTTTTGTTTATTTTTTTCTTCTATATAGCAAAGGATGCAGAGAAAATGGTTTTGGTTTCATTTTCAACAAAATTTCGGAATTCGAATTCGGAAATTGCAAAAAATTAAAATTACAAAACTAGAATACTGATGATAGAGGGTTATTTTCGTTAAATGAACTTTCTTTTCTAAAAGCTGTTCTTTAAAAAATTTCGTGTGCATTAAAAAAACGCGCAATTTAACGTAATTTCCTAAAATAAATGATTTGGGGAGGGGCTAATAACACCCTTGTGTGCACCAATGCATGGCTGTAATCTAGTTTCTTTGATACACATACTGTAGATATGATGACAATGCCACGATTATTATTTATTTACGGGCATCGATGCCATTGAATCGAATGTAGGAGTTCCGAAACACGAAAATTCCAGAACCATCGCCCACTGCCCGGCCGTCGCCCCCGCCCGCACCGCCTCCACTTTCTCTGCTGCCGCCCGCCAAGGGCGATCCATATCGCCCGCGCCCTCCTTCCTCCCTCGGCGAAGGCGATGCTCCTTTCGGCGCAGGCTGTCTAATGAACCTGTGGCTGCAGGGCTTCTCACGTAACTTATGGATTGCTACTGAAGAAACTTCCTTACTCACAACCACTGGCGGATCCAGGGGGGTCATGGGGCAAAGCCCCCCCCCCCCCCCCGCAAATGCCTAGTTTTCGTATACCTTCCTTTATTGGGGAAAATTGATTTAAATATTTATGTTCGAATTATGTAGTTATTTAAACAATAACATTGTACCATATCTACTGTACATAAATAATATACAATATTATAACAAATACCATTATTATTTAATAATAATCTTCGATGCTTCCCCTCCAAATGATAGTCTGGATCCGCCGCAGCTCACAATTTCATATAGGGTATAACGTACTACGTCATGGTGTCACCAACATGAATAACGGAGAGGCTGAAAAGTAGGTAATCATTATTTTGGTGACAATTTGAGGTAAAGAAAAAACGTGTTGGTAAATATTATGGAGGAGATAGCGGGTGGGAATGCGGCTGCACGCGCCCAGCGCCTTCGGCAGCCAGCGGCCGGAAGCGGCAACACGTCACCCCTCGCGCAGCCAGACGGCGGTTAGGTAGATGCTTCCTCGCAAAATCCCGTCTGATGACCTAACACCCACCGAACGCCCCGGGAGGTAAGTGCTTGCCTCTCTCTGGTGGTTGCTTTTACGCGACAGAAATGCCGGTTCTTATAATGATGTAATAAATACATGAATTAAATAGCCTTTATTTACGTTGTGTATTATTTGCATTCGAATTATAACGAAGAGACGAAGTGAAAATAGAACAGTTGCGGAAATGCTACATAAATATTCGTTTAAGAAGTGAAACATGACAATGTCAGAAAATAAGAAAACACATTTTTTTTAAAGAGAAAATAAAAGCACAATTACATCGAATTTAACTCATTAATTCCAAGTAGCCTGATTATTAGAACGAACGTGTAGCAGTTTTAAGAATGAACTTGCGTGAAACTATTTCATCTTTGATTTTGTTCAAACATTTCGTATATCCTTCTTCACCTTTGAATGATGGAAGTGATGATGGACACGTAGATGTAATAATTGAGGTTTTGAGACAACAATTCGGAATTTGTAATAAGTTTTATTTATTTGATTCTTCTCTTTCAGCACAAGGAGCCTCCAACGGCCCACGCGGGCGCCCGCCCTGCAGCCGCGGCCTGTCTTGAGTCACTGATCTAATTCCAGAAGGAGATGAGGTCTCGTAGGCGGCACAACGTCCAGGTTGAAGTAATTGTCTACCCTCTTAGAAATTGTTAGAAATGCTGTAGAATAGTTACAATGGCCGTTGTTCAAGTTTATTTCCCACTTTATAAATTACACACACCAATATTTGTTTGCTTTCCACTAGAAAAAGTGTTGGAAGTGTGTAATGAGTTGCTAAGAAAAAGACAATTGAACATTAAGACGTACGAAAATCCTTCAGGATCACTGTAATCAAAGTAAAATAATAATAATAATAATTATATTAATAATATAAAATTAATAATAATATATCATATGTAATTAGGATATAAATATGTGATTATAAATACAGGATTGATCTTATTACAATTTTATTTATTTACATACAAATGTAGGAAACAATTTGGGGACGTTTCAAAAGCGAAACGGAAATGAATTGTGACACGTTTTGATGCCTTGTTTATTTCAAAATATTAAAAACTAGCTGAAATTCCTGGCGTTTTACTGAAATACCTGGCGGAACTACCTACTTGACAGGAAAAGAATCATTCTTTGTCGAGCGTGAAATGGAAATAATTCATCCTCCCTCCCGTCCCACCAAGCCAAGCTTTGCACTCTCTCGCTTTGTTTATCACAGCCTCGTGCTGACCATGCCGCCTCAGCCCCCACCGCTGCTCCGCAATACTGTGATGCACTGATAATTGCATTAACCTACTTTGTAAGAAGAAAAAAAATTACGGGATTTTGACACGAAAGTACCATGTTCAACCATTTCAAATTATATGTATCAGCATAGAAAATTTCATGAAAATCGATTTATCGGTTTAAAAACGTTTTCATTCCAGACTGGTACACGTACATTTTTATAGTGCAAGTTACGACGTAGATAATTCACCTACAACTTTTACTAAACACAATTCATTTTTCAGTTTTGGATTTTGTTAAGACGTTACGAAGTTATATTTCATTTTCTTCGAATATTTCAAAGCAGATAACTCGGATAGTAGATTTCTGTTGTAACCTTATAGAACGCGACTGCATGTTAGGGTAGCAAACGCAAATAGGGAGTGTTGCCGCTTCAGGGTAGAACACCACCTTCAATTCTTCAATTTATGTTCATGTAGATTTTTTTGTACACTTGGTATTATTTATTTTATTATTTAGTACGTAGACACAAATATTTGCCAGTGAAAGAAATTTTAATCATCCAAATGACTTCGGCGCCTGTTTGGTACAAAAGTGGGCTCATTCACTATGAAACTTAAACCTACGTGAACGGTGAATGCAAACGATTGATGCCTTGTAATAGAGGATGGTGATTGCAGATGTGAACGGAACATAAACAGAAGGCCTCACCGTCGAAGTTCGCTTTCACGAATTCGTTTCAGTACAACACACGACCATACACCGCAGCTAAATCCAAAGAAGGTCAAGTGTTTTAGCCAATGCTGTTGTAAAAGTTTGCTTAGTTTGTAATTGTCGCCATTGCTCAACATAAACACCATAACATAATTCGTCGCACTCGTGTTATAAGAAATAATTGTCAACCTAAGCATGAACGTGTTCATGTCGATGGAATGGATAGAGAAATTCTATTACACATATTTATTGCAACGATACGTACGTTATATTGTTTGCATGTAGGTACGTACTTGTCTTTAAGTATAAGTTAACAGTTCATTGTTAGGGGACGGATTTTAATGAAATGCTATTTCCCCCTCCCCTTTAGAACAACGACTTTTAGTATAGACATTAATTTTATGTTATAACAAAGCAAATAAACCATTTTATGTTTTTTTCATTTCCATGTCATTTGCATTTTCATGTCATTGCAAGTCATTTTTTACTTTTTCCCGTCATTTTTAAAGCATTTTTTGCTCATTTCGATTTTAATATCATCTTAATGGTACATGCTACAAATAATATTTTCGAGATGCAACAAATATTTTCCACAGAATTACTCAGTAGACTACTCGATTTCTTCACTCAGAAATTGTAATATCAGACATTGCATGTAATCTAAGGTTCATGTGACGCCTGTGAGCGCCATTGTTGGTTCGACCTATTTCGGGAAATCTATAGGCAGCTATCTAGGTAAAAACGGTTCAAATGAAAAGTGTGCAAGCTGGATTCACTTGATTGAAGGGAAGAAACGTCTTGTTCATCTGAAGAGGTTTTGATAAGATTTTTACGTCATTTTTCTTTGCTTTTAGGGCATTTTTAAAACGTTTTAAGAACATTTTATTGATCATTTCTGGCGATGTTGTAGGTCAACAAAATCCGCCCCCTATTAATGATAAGTCCAAGTTTATGTTAACTGCAACGTTTTCATTGGGAACGGATCCTTTAAGCCCTGCTGTTTTATCCACACGTCGCCATGCATGAGCTGCCTTATTTCGCTGCAGACCTCAGCTGACAATGTTTCCCCTCCGCGATTAAGGAGCGCATGAGGCCCGTGCACTTGGCTTCGTCGGCCGCGCGCCCAGCGCTCTCGCTCGCCCGCCGAGGTTTTAGAAAGCGGCCCCTCCCGGGACCTCGATGACGGCGGCTTTGGTCGTGGGAGCGAGCGACTTCGTTTAAAGCGCGATGGCGATCTGCGAGCGCTTGCCAAACGGTTCTCCCGCATTCTTGCGGACTATCGCAAGGCTGCGCGCTCAAATATAGAATTGACATCTCCAGGCGCCCACGCCGCTGCCCGCCCCACCCCGCCCCGCCGCGCCCGCCTCCTTACTGGGCATAGAGTCGCCTCTGGAGTAGAGCAACGAATGGAGGGGAGCTACTTCATGCGAATCGCCTGTTCCTTTTCGCAAAGGTCGAAAGGAAACCACCACACGTTTTCCTAATTCATTCAATTTAAGTTAGTTAAATATATATAATAAGATGAACATTACTATGAATATGGTTTAATTAAAAATGCAAAAGAAAATTTTTAAAAAATTCATTTTGAAAATTCTAAGGATGCCAGGATTTTCGACATTAGCTAGATAGCGAGGTCGAGTTCAGTCGCTGTCTGAAGGAGAATTCTGGTGGCAGGCTGCTCTGATCGGTAGTTTTGCGTGGTTTCTCCGATCAATACTAGGCGAATGCTGGAGAAATACCCTACAAAATTCGCCACGGATCGCGCGCCATGTTCCCTTCCCATTCCTTGTCCTATCTTCACCCCTTTCACACACTTACACTTACATGCACTACACTACCACGTGTGCCGGGAGACCGGTTGGGAGCTTAGAGCTTGTCCCCGCTGAGGTGGTGTCCCGCCAGTGGGAGATACCTGGATGGGAAAACCCCCCGCTAGCCGACGATAGGTCGGACCTGGATCTCACCGAACAGCGGGTGAAGATCACCGCCACCTCCCGAGGAAAACACATGCACTGCACATACGGGGCGCCGAATGCCGGCGGCGATGGTGTAACGTTAGCGTACCGGACTGTTGTACCCCAGTTCGCGGGTTCAAACCCGATCGAAGCCGTGGATTTTTAAGGGCGAAAAAAATCCTTCGTACGCCTTCCTTCGGAGGGGAAGTAAAGCCGGCTGTCCCATGTTAGTAGATTTACGTGCATGTAAAAGATCCTCAAGCCTAAATGACGCCTCTGAGCTAAATTCAAACCGCCTGTTTCTCGCCCAAGAAATACCTTCTTCCTCTGCTAGTTGGTGAAAGGAGCGTTGCGAAATTTGCGTGGTCAGACGGAAGAGCGGGCCTGATGGCCCGAGTCTCGCCACGTAAAATAAGGCAAATTCAATTTCAATTCAATTCAATCTCGCCTTTCAGCGGGGAATGATCACCGCCACCTTCTGAGCAAACAACATGCGCAACACTTGCGGGACTAATGACCTTACCAGTTGACGTAGCCTGAAGCACCAGTAACCAATCATTCAATTCTCTAGGCAGAAATTTCAGAAATGTTCTCTAAAACTGTTCTAAGGGTTAGGTGCCGGAGTGGCGGCAGTGGATATCAATTCGCGGGCGTGTGTGGAGTGCTGGGCGCAGGTTGTCATGCCGTGTTTAGTACTACTATCATAGAAATATAACAATAGGAACCTGGATATGCTATTTAGACAAATCGCAACTTTCTTCATAAGTGTGCCGATAAAATGAATGAATCAATTGGCTGGTGGAAGTTTTCTATGGAGATACAAGCCACATGTGCCTACCTTAACAAAGCAGTAGAAGAACAGTACAGAAGCAGTAGAAGAAATAACAAAGCAGTAGAAATGTGTAAATTGGGTGCTTTTTATTTCCGTGTTAAATTTTCTTTCTGAACAAATATATTCATTTCTTTTGTAAATAAACAATTTACACGTTCATGGAGTGTTTCTATGCTTCTGCAATGTAAATTTTTGCCTAAAAAGCTTTTTTCAAACCAACTTTTGAGTGCATATTGCGGCCACCCCCCCCCAGTAGTTTATAAGATAAAATATTCTTAAAATTGTTTTAAGAGGTTACTTTCGAAGTTTCGACGTTTCCTGCCCGGACATCCTGTATTTGAAACGCGGTGGAGTAGGTAGAATTTTAAGGCATTTAAAAGACAAACCATGGGTCGATATAATCGTTTCTAAATTGAACTGGATTTTCATATTTAATTACGCATTCTCGCTCTGAAAATGTGAATATAAGTTGAGTCGCTGCCCACATTTATTCATTTTTTAATTACGGTTGGACACAACTTTTTTTTCATTTCTCGGACTCCGTTCTTGCCCATTGCCCATAAATTCATCGAGTACTGTACAAACGTTTCCAGATAAGCCACATGCTTGCAATAGAGAAATTGACTTTCATATAATGAATGTTCACCTTAACTTATGTTTTCAGGTGCTGGCGTTTAAAGAGCAAATTCTGTGTTCACGGGGGAAAAGCTCTTGGATTCGAGAAAACAAGGGTTAGATTACTGAGTTGCCTATATTTCGGAAAAGCCGACCTGTATTTCCCAACGCGTTTTTGTGGTTAAGGAGGCGACATTTGAATTCGGACGTTTTACTAAAATAAAATATCGATACTTAACTTGTAGTTTCAGTACTTCACCGAATTTCGCCAAAAATTGACTTAATAACTTTTACCCCGTGACCACAGAATTGATGCACAAAATATCTAATGTAACACTTCTATGGTATTACAGAAGTATTATGGTGTCTACTATGCTAGTATTAATGCACATGTTTATTATACCCATGATTGCCAAATACGTGCTACACATTTCAAACAATATTGCCTTTGCTATTAACTGAGTTGTTGTTCTTTCATTATTAACAGTTTTCACCACTGATGTTTTGGTAAACTTTCAAATTCAAAGAAGTAGACTAATTCAAAGAATTTCTTTCATTTTAATAAATAATTTTTTGTAGTTACGAAATTAAGTTATCGATTTAATTGTAGTGTGTGTAATGTGTGTGTTAATTGTAGTGTGTGTAATTGTAATGTGTAGAAATGTATTTTGAGATGCAAATAGAGAGGAAATTACAGTGAGGTATACATGTTCGCAATTACAGGGCAAAGCAGTATTTGTAATCAATTAAGTAATTAATAACAAACCTTCGAGGCGTGCTTCGTCTTCAGCAACACTTGCGCTGACGAAGACGTCTCGAGAGAAAGCGGCGCGGCGCGTACTTCGATGCAGGAAGGGCGCTTGAAGTTCACTCTCAATTAAGAGGGGACATGACGACTACTCAGTATAACATACTCAGTTCTATTAATGTTCGGCCCTAAGCCGCCATCCTGATTGAGGTTTTTCTGGGTTAACTCAATCGCTTAAGGCGTATGCCGGGATGATCCCTAGATTTGTTCTCCCAGACGTAAATGTACAGCTTGTCCTCCCCTCTTACAATGTTACTTCTCTAAATGTATGTAAATTCAGTGGTTAGGCGGAAGAGCAGGCCCTATGGCCTGAGCCTCGCCATTAATAAAGACATTATTATTATTATTATTATTATTATTATTATTATTATTATTATTATTATTATTATTATTATTATTATTATTATTATTATTATCATTATCATTATTATTATTATTATTATTATTATTATTATTATTATTATTATTATTATTATTATTATTATGACGTGCAGTACCGCTTGCGGATTTAAACCCAGAGCGGCGCCGGAGGAGCGGGAGCAACACTCGGGAGATGTCGTAAAGCAGGGGAAAGCAGGTTGCGAGGGTCGTAAACGGGTTCGAAATGAATCGTGAATATGACGGTTTACAAGCCCTGCGATGCGCTGACATACCGAGAAGCGTGTACTCCCTGACCCCGGCACAGAGGTTGCAAATAGGGGGATACATGAACGTATTTTCCCTTCTCGACTTCTCCGCTACTACTATCGAATGTCGCGTCGGATGATGATGTTGTTGGCACTTGACGTTTTCCCAGATCAAGGAAAGTGTTGGGTAGAAATTGTATTCGTTATACATTGCTACCGAGTAGACGCACAAGAAAGGTAAATATCTATAAATATTCGAACTATTTATTTTTCTTGAACGAAATTTGATGTAGGTGTTTTGTTATGATTAGAGGCCGGAAGTTCAGGCACATATTTGACTAAAATAGATTAGCAAAAGGGCATTTATTTATGCGAAAATAGGCATGCAAAAAGGATTTTTTCTAGCCAAAAGAGGAGTACAAAAGGCTTGTAAACAATGGAAAATTACGTTTTAAAAGGAATTATTGAAAAAAACTAATAACAAAAATTAAATGTGTATTCCAACTCTTTAAAGTTTACATCAGCACTTGCATAAAATGAAACGATATTTTCTTTGTAATCTTGGTTACATATGTCCATCAGATATTTTTCTACATTCCATCTAGCAGAAAGATTATTTTTCATATTTACAACTGAAAAATTTTCGTAGTAGCACACTAAATTTCGGTTTGATTATAAATTTCTTTCACTCGGGGCACTGACCCTATGAAATGCTATTGTGGCATTGTTCCTTGAATTTTGCAATCGTGGAGTGGAATCAGTGAAGCGATTGTAGTTTTCGTTCTTCACACTTATGTAATCGCCAGCACTATCACTACGAAGGGCCACATTGTCTATCATGAACAGAGAAATCTATGCCCGAAATGGATCGGAAGCCATACTCAAAAGGTAGGATGAAATTCCTCGCGAGCGATCAAAGCCTGTTGGCATAAATGAAAGAAATACACAATCTTGACTGGTATCATTTTCCTTTCTCATGTAGGTCTTTACATCTCCTGGCCTTGGACCTCCAATTGCAGAGAAAACAATCGCGACCGTGCCTTCATGTTGTCCAGGCTTGCAGGTATATTTCCTGCTTCATCAAGATCGCTTCCAAGAGAAAACAAAATTAAAAAGGCTAAAATAAGGCAAAATATCTAGAATATGCCTCAGAAGCTACAAAAGGCATTATGAAAATCTTCTAAAATATCTAGAAGTACAATTAAAACATCCCTATTGTTAAATCATAATTTCGTAACAATAATAAAAAGGCAGTTTGCAACACTTCCGGACTCTAATTATAATCCATAAAGAAATAGAAACATAAATGTAAGTCTCAGCTTTTTGTTAATGCATTTTCTGTTCAATGTTGTCTTGGCTATACAAAATTGCTCATATTTTCTTCCTCCATGAAACCTATGTCGTTGATTGGTAAGGAGTTAAGTAATTTGAGAATGATGGGTTTGTGAGCCACATTCCGCTGACAACTTTTCATTTAGATCATATTACCTGAACTGAATTTTATTGTACATCACAATATGATATTTACTATGTAAAAAATGCGGACCTGAAACTAAGAGATCTGTTACTCTCATTGTGCTGTGAACTGCCATCAGTTGGGAGCAATTGAATACCATTTTCAACGTAAAAACTAGCATTGCAAACATCTCGGGGATAATCGGGGCTGGGGGCTATTTGGTCTTGACGTTAACACCTGGTTGGAAGGCATTCATGCTTGACGAAGCCATCTGATGTGCCCATTTCTACATGACGTTTAGCGAACTTACCCGCTCGACTTTACAACAGTCAGTGGTCGAATATTGAACAGCCAGTTGTTGTCATAGAGTACACTCAGAAATAAAATTAAATTTAATGTGGATTAATGTACGACTGTACATGAATTTTAATGTACTTTGTACCTAAAACGATATTAATGTATTTGTACATTAAATTTAATGCTTAAATTAAAGCCAATGTAGATTTAATGTACATCAGTATGTGAAACTTAATATATATATTACATTAAAGAGAGATTAATATAATTCAACATTAAATTTAATGTTTACATTAAAATTTACGCAGAATTGATTTATAATTGCGGAACACATGGAACATAGATACGTTTAAAAAACATATTTTACAATACAATTTTCCCCCGACTATTTGAACTAACGTATACATCTGAAGCAAATATCTCAAACATTTGAAGAAGGGCTGGATTATGTGCTAGAGGCAAGTTGTATACAACTAGTCTCTAGCGCATAACCTGGCTCTTCTTCAAACGTTTCAGCATCTTAGAGTGATAGTTGACTGAGAGAGATGTTCCCAAAGGCGGAGAATGAAGCTTTTCTTCTGAAAAATGTTTGCTGCAACATAGATCCCGGCAACAAATCACAAAAGTGTTTTATAACATCTTTAATAATATACATTTTCGAACAAACTACAACGACAGCACTAAAAGTTTGTTTTAAATGTAAGTTCATTTCTTATTCAATATCTTATCTCCTATCAAAATGGAGTTTCGCTCTAAGGTGCCCTTGGTTTCACAACCACTGAATTCGTCTTCCGAGTGGCCGTCAGTGAACTTGCGAAACACATTTTCCCCTCGTTATTCATTTTCCCGAAGACGCCCTTCGGCGCAGACCCCTTGGGCAACCGATCGTCGTGCGGTCACCTCTGCAGAATCATAATGTCCATAAATGAAATGAACTCTCAATTCAGTTCATGTTACGCATTCAGAATTGTTTCAAATTCTGTCAGCCTTCATGCAGCCCATTGCGTGTATTTTGCAAATGTTCATTCCCGCCTGAGTTATGGCATGTATTATAGAATGAAAACTCATTTTATAGTACCTAGATGTTTAGATTGCAGAAATAATTATACGAATAATAAGTAAATGTCATCCAGTGATTCCTGCAAGCTTCTCTTCATTGAGCTTAGAATCTTACCACTACTTTGCAGTGTTGCCAGGTCCGATGGACATTCGGCCGCTAGATGGCACGCGTAATTCCGCTAGATTCCGCTAAATTTAAAACTTCTTGCCGCTAACTTTTCCGCTAAATCAAGATATTTAATTTTACATATAATAACAGTTGTTTTTAATAAATAATATTTATAATATCGAGTAATTGTTTATATAAATAATTTATAAATATTAAATGAATATGTGATACAAAAGTATTAAAAATGAAAATATTTGAAATTTATGAATCAGAACTAGGGTGATAAATATGCCATGTAAGAAATAATATTAATTACGCGTGTAGAATAAATAATTTATAATTTTTTATGTTATTACATGATAATAAAAATACAAATTCGATATTTACAACTTATTTTAAATATATATAAAATATACAAATATAAGCAATGATTAAATATTGCACATGTTTGTGTAATTATATTTATAATTTATAACATAAATCTAACTATATAATAGTTTACACAGACGAATCGCAGTAATAATTGAATAATAATATTGATTTATTATTACTATAATTTTACATTATTGTTCACTACTATTAAGTTCTGAATCAAGCTCGTCTATTATTTGGACTTCATTATTGTCCTCATTTATTTGCTTATTATATTTCGCATTTGAACCTATAAGCCTAAGAACTTCATCTGGTAATCGAAAATTATTACATTTTCCATGCCGTTTTAAACTAAATCGAATGTTTAAAACAGCATTCACCATTTCGGTTTCCATACGATTTCTTTGCTTACTTTTCACGATATTCTTATGTCTACTAAAATAATACTTTTTAAATATTAGTTTCATAATTTAATATGATAGAATATTAACGCGGATGTAGAAAAAATATTAAAGTATATTACTGCAATATTATTAAAATATTGTTCTTATAGAGACTTGAATTTGCAGGCTGAATATTTATTTATTTATTTATTCACAAACTATTACGCTTAGCATTTCAAAAACTGAAAAACTGTACAAAGAGATATTGCATATTTAAAGAGAACGCGGATAATATTTTCTCCACGTTTGATTGGATATTTGGTAGAGAATCTCCGGCCGCTAGCCAATGAGAAAGGCACCACGCGCCGAGTTGAGGGTTAAGGTAATATGACTCAGATATCAGATTTATGGTTCCAGCGGTATATGTTTACTTTGGATAATAAGGGACGGAATACTTTACATGTCCCCATTAGTTTTTGGTCATCGAAACAAAAGTTTATAAATGGAAACATGTTTCAACCTTGTCGCTAGAAATTCCGCCAATTTGCTTTCATTCCGCTAGATTTTCCGCTAGCCGCTAAATCATTATTTCTCGCCGCTAGAACGGTTGAAATTCCGCTAGATCTAACGGCCAATCCGCTAAACTGGCAACACTGCTGCTTTGCCTACTTATTTACGAATCTGCAGTTTTCGTCAAAATTGACTTATATAGGATTTCGGACATATTTCCAAGAAATACGAATATTTATGATTACAACACACGTCGTAGAAATCATATTCATCAGAAATCAGTATCGGTAGCTCATTTCAAGAAATCCACATGTAATACATGTGCTACGTTACTTCACATTGCAACACATTGGCAGATCACATCAAACAATTAAAACCGATACGCAAGTTCATGTAAAAAGTGAATTTTTTTCTGCTGCATTACTGTTTCTTTGTAAGGATATTATTTTATTGTATTGTAGTGGTAATGTAGATGGTCGTGGAAATGATGACCATGCACGAGAAAAATGATAGCAGATACGCGATCATTCAACGCGCATTAATTTTAATATATTAATAAAATTTAGTGCTTTTAGTGGTAATACATTCTTTCATTCAAGAAAAAAGTCACTAAAACTTTGGTTGAATAGTAAGCTCAATTTTTTGTAAATACAAACTCTGTCGATTCAGCTTTAACAACACACAAATAAAAGACAGTTAATAACATTTTGTTAATATAATTAACTTTCACATTAAAAGATAAGTTGGGACTTATACTTTAATGTGAAAAAGTTATCGAACTTCGCAATATGCTATTAATAACTGCCCTGTAAGCCTACTATATCTTTCTTAACCAAAGATTACCACACCAACCTTCCATTTCAGTATAATGGAACATGATGCCAAAATTCAATAACACCATTGCAAATATTGCAGGTATTCAATGGTGTGGTAATAAGAAAAAGGGAGTTTAAAAATAAACAATTAAAAAACAATCAATTATATTTTCTTGATTACCTTTATAGATGTATATCCTTTGCGTTCGGTTTTAATCGAGGGCCCTGGACTCGGATGTTACTCCGCGTCTGCCGAAGTATCCGCAGATAGTTGGAGGGGGGAGGGGGATAGCGCGGATCAATGAGCAATCGATCTCTCCGGGGAATCTCCGCATCTGTTTGGGTTCTGTCGCCGGCACAAGCAGCGGGGTTGCGCGCGTTGAAGTGTTTATGCAGGATGGATGGAGTTGCTGCTGGGAAACACGCGTGATGGGATTTGGAAAGATTGGCTCCGAATGCGAGTGATTTGGCTCTGGAAACGGCGGACGCCCGATGAGTAGGGCGAATGCTGTTATTTCATCTCTCCTTTACATCTACGCCCGCCCCACACACTATAAGCTCTTTCTCACTCTTCTTCTCTCCAGAAATATAAAGCAAGGTTATAGAGTTTTTTTTATTTATAATAAAAATTTACAATCTATTTTTTACAAAATAATAAGTAAATATGATGTTGTAGAATTGTTATGACAATGATTTCCAGAGAAGGTATCCCATCGGTACTCTTCATCTACTTCTTCGTACTATAACAAAAAGCAAGTATTATTTTGGGTTGGCTGCAAGTGGGATAGTTTATTAGCTGAGGGTAATGTTCCAGTTATTTGTTGAGAATCTATATGGGAGTTGTATGTGTGAGGTTCTGGTTAGTCGATGGATATCTGCACTATTGTCTAGGATGTTGAGGGCTAGGTTTTGGTGGACATGGTTTTCAAGGCGCTGGAGATAGTTTGAGCTGATAAATTCTATTCTTTCCAAGACAGTGGGCATTTTTAAGTCCTTGTGCAGTGCTGCATTTGTGATGAACCATGGTGCTGCCGCGATCATTCTTAGGTAATAGAGTTAATAAATACAATCTTAAGTCTATGCTAAGGTGTCTCTGGGACGGAATGTTTATAAAGAAGCTCTGAACATAGAAGAAAAAGAAAACTGGGTATCGCTAATTGAATAAATTAGACACTCTGTCACGCATTTTTTTATTTGGTCTTAGCAGGTAGTTAACGTCACGAAACAGTATTCCGCAAGATATTATTAGAAGTCAGTCAGAGGATATGTACCGACGGCTGTAAAGTATTTGAAGGAAAGATGATGATGATGATGATGATGAATCGATCTGCGAGGCTAGGTGAGGGAGAAGACTCACGCCGTTGTGTCCTCTCTTCTGAGCAGATGATTAGTTTACCATTGCCCAGCATTGTCTCGGTGATGTTAGGGATGATGATGAAGGGCGAATAATGATGTCAACCATATTGAGAAAAAGATAATGGATACAAAGCGTAGTAGCATGATATTCAACATTACAACAACTGTTATTTACGGTGACTAAATTGTTATTTACGGTGATTAATGACCATGACTTAGGTGGGACTCAACCGGCAACCATCACCTCCTCCCACTTTGGCGCACTCTTCGAGCTTTGGCGTATGTCCAATGTGGTGCGTCCCCGCGCGGAAGTGCTTCCTTCCTAGACGAACGAGCAAAGCGATCCCGTTGCGTGCGCCAGCGACTGAGAGGAGCGGCCCACGTGTGGCCGGCACCTTCTCGATGACAATAGGGATGATCATCAAGCGTGAATATTGATGCCAACCATGATGAATGAGATGATGGAAGTAAAGCATGAGATGCCGCAAGACCACCACCTCAAATTGTGATGTAAGGTAATTCCCATGCCATATGTGGAACTCAACCCGCAACCATCGGCACTTTGGCATATCCCCGCCCTATGGCGCGCTCCTCGAACTTTGGCGTATGTCTAATGCGGTGCAGTAGCTTGAGGTGCCGCAACACCACAATAATTGGCAATTGTAAGGCAATTTCTGTGCCTTAATGCGGTACTCAACATACTTTGGCGTATCCCCGCACTTCAGCGCGCTCTTCGAACTTTGGCGCATCTCCAAGGTGGTGCGGCCCCGCGCGGACGTCCTTCCTTCCTAGACGAACGAGCAAATCGATCCCGTTGCCCGCACCAGCAAGTGAGACGAGCGCCCTCCTGCGGCGAGCACGCTCTCGATGACGAGAGGGATGAGCATGAAAGGTGAATAATGATGTCAACTATGATGACAGAGATGACGGATACAAAGCGCGGTAGCATGAGATTCCGCAACATCACAATAAATGTGATATAAGGTAATTCCCGTGTCTTACGTGGATCTCAACCCGCAACCATCAGCACTTTGGCGTATCCGCGCCCTTTGGCGCGCTCCTCGAACTTTGGCGTATGTCCAATGCGGTGCAGTAGCTTGAGGTGCCGCACATCACAATAATTGGCAATTGTAAGGCAATTTCTATGCCTTAATGCGGTACTCAACATACTTTGGCGTATACCCGCACTTCAGGGCGCTCTTCGAACTTTGGCGCATCTCCACGGTGGTGCAGCCCCGTGCGGAAGTCCTTCCTTCCTAGACGAACGAGCAAATCGATCCCGTTGCCCGCACCAGCAAGTGAGACGAGCGCCCACCTGTGGCGAGCACGCTCTCGATGACGAGAGGGATGAGCATGAAAGGTGAATAACGATATCAACCATATTGAGGAAAAGATGATAGATACAAAGCGGGCTAGCATGAGATGCCGCAACACCAGCATACATGTGATATACGTGTGGCGAGCACCTTCTCGATGACAATAGGATGATCAAGCGTGAATATTGATGCCAACCATGATGCATGAGATGTTGGAAATAAAGCATGAGATGCCGCAAGACCACCACCTCAAATTGTGATGTAAGGTAATTCCCATACCATATGTGGAACTCAACCCACAACCATCGGCACTTTGGCATATCCCCGCCCTATGGCGCGCCCCTCGAACTTTGGCGTATGTCCAGTGTGGTGCGGCCCCGTGCGGAAGTCTTTCCTTCCTAGACGAACGAGCAAATCGATCCCGTTGCGCGCACCAGCGAGCGCGAGGAGCGAGCGGCCCTCCTGCGGGAGTGCGTCCGCGCGCCGGCGTCGCGCCTCCTCCTCCTCCCCCTCCTCCTCCTCCTCCGCGGCGCGGGGGCCGCGGTGACGTCGGCGCAGGACTTTCCCCTCGCGCGCGCGCGCGGTCGTTGGCCTCCGTCGCGCAAGAGGAGGAGGCCCCGCTGGGTGGCGCTCGCGCTCGGCACCGGAGGAGGCAGCGCGTGCGAAACCCACCTGCAGCCGCAGGGCGGCCGGCCGGCCGGGTCGTTGCCTCCGGCGCCCGCCCAAACCTCCGAGGAGCTCTTCCACCCCCCACCCCCGCAACGGAAATGCGCGGCCGCAGGACCTTACGTCCTTCGCTGACGGATGGGTCGGGCTGCGATGACGTGGATACTCCAGAACACTGACTTGCAGGCGGGTTATCGATTTGTCAAAGGTGAATGTCGATTATGGTACGGAATGTACACGCAAATTTCATATTAATTGTGTAATATTTGTATATTTACAAGTTCGTGTACAAATATGATTTTTTATCATAATATTTCTAGTCACAAATAGTAAACAAGTAGGAAACAGTGAACCCAAATCAGAAATGTTTTCATGTAATCAGTATTAAGTAAAAATTAACATACACTAAGAGTGAAATTTCTTACTAATAACACGCAATCACGTTCATTCATTTTTTATATTACACGGATTAGCTTTATAATAACTCTGAAAATCAAAATGCTGCCAAGAATATTAACATTTTTTGAAACAAAAGTTTACGTACCCCTCTAAGTAACATATGTTCACTAGTTGTAAAACATACGTGTCCTATTTGATTTTCTTTGAATCTGTGATTGCTTATTTACAGTATTCTTTTACAATATTCATTTCTCTGGTATTGTATAATTTTAGTTCTAAATATTCTTCTTACAATCGATTTACTTCATTAATATGATTCACCATGGCGAGTGGGAACTATTAATAGCTCTTATTGGAAATTAGAATAAGCAAATATTATTATTGTTATTATTATTGTTATTATTATTATCATTTTTTTATTCAAATGTATCCAATATAAGGGAATTTAAATACTCGTATATACCCTACATTTTTACATACTAATATGTCTTGTTATATGTCTCTGTAACAATTATTTCGTCGAGTTAAATCTTCGTTGTTCAAAACATTAGAGTTTCACAGTTGGCAACAATTTCCTAACCGAAAAGAATTTTGCCGTGGTTTAGTTTTCAGTGGACTGGTGCCCCGGCGACATTTTATTTCTTCTACTCTCGTGCTTCGTGTTGTGAAGAACTTGAATACTTGAAACAAATACTGCACGTAAGTAGTTTGCCTTTCCTGTCTTTCTACTTATAAGCCTTTCGTTTAATAAATGATATTTGATTGCATAATATTAATAAATGATTTTTCTATTTGATATTAATATTCATTCGGTGCATATTTCGTTGGTAGAACATATTGCCACTTCAAAATGTTTTACAAGAAACGAGTTTTAAAATTTGAATGGTTTAACAACATATTATTTATGATTAAACAAATGAACATTGTAATTTATTTACATTACACAAACGTACAATGTTTGAATGAGAAATAAATTGTGTGTTCCTAACGGTCTCGTGGCGCCATTGAATTTCTGCTCATAAAGAATACAAAGGAAACTACGCTGCAAGTTATCTCAGGCTTATGTAATACACTCCTACCACTATATTACACTTTCATTGTCGATGTAGTTGATGAAGTACATTAACATACCACTTTGACTCTGGTTTATCATCTACAGAGGGAAGTTTGTGACCTGCAAACGTGCGTTTCAAATGTACATTATCCTCTAGCGACGGGACTCTCGTGTGTGCGTGTAAACGTTCGTGTGTGTGCTCTCACACACATGCGGTTGTGTGTTTAACATAAGTCTATGAATACTGCTCTTCTCTCTGACAAACACTTGTTCGTACGCCGTGTGGATATGAATGCACCGCCGGCTGTCGACGTAGTACTACGTCGCACGTGCCGGCTGTTCGTGTTAGGCGAATAAACTGTTACGCCGATTTTATTTGCGCATTAATTATATTCATGAATGCGCTGTTGGTTCGACGCGCGTTGGATCCGCTCAAAACCTCCGCCGCCAACCGCCTCCGATTACACGGCCATTTTAATCCTACGACGTTGCGCCAAGGTCGCTGCAAAGGAGGAATTTTCTGCTCCCTTCCCCCCTGCCTCTTCCATCTCCGGTCGCACTTATCAGCTTTCGCGACTCGACACGAATCCTGGATGCTGGTATTGTGTAATCGATGCTGCAATAGTGTTGTATTAAAGGAAATAAATCAAAATTCAATTTGAAAAAAAGAAAAGACATCATACTAAAGCTTCTGGTAATTGTGTAGGGTACTGCGTAGTATTTCGATAACACTGGTGTTACTCAAAACTATGGTTAGTGAGAGCTTGAAAATGTTCTTGAAGGCAGAGCTACATGACATTTTAACAATAAACTAAGTATCTCAATTCAGTTTTCGAGCTCGGAAAACCAGCAACATCGACTTCGATGTTAATATGAGTTTAATCTATATTGTTGAACCTGCAGTTAATTGAGATTGAATTTTTTCGGCTTGCCATTTTTCACTGAAGTACTCCTCTTAATTTCATGACCCCTTGGTAAAGCTGTTAGGCCGCTTGTCCAAGCCGCTTGCCAAGTTACGAGTACCACCAACAAAATATTTAAGTGGCAGTATAATCCTGCGTTTATTGGTTTCACGACAGAGTTGTGAATGGAGTGGAAGGCGGTGAATGGGGATGGATCCTAACAATGATGCGCGGATGAAGCGTTTTTATTTATGAACATCGTCGAAGCAGGCGGTTCAATGGAAGCAGGCCTCTCGCGGGTCGCTTGAGGTCTGGGCTGCGAAACAGGCAGTGCCCCGTCGCGGCAGGGTGAAGGGCGGGGTGCGGAGGGCCGGGAAGGATGAGGAGGGTGGGATGGGCGGGGAGAGTCAGCGGGGCGAGGCGGAGCGAGGCTGAGGCGGGCGGGGTGGCGCGGCAAGGCGAGAAGGGCCGGAAGGGGTGGGGTGGGAGGGAGGGGAGGGGTTTGATCGTGGCGTGATGGAGCGGGGAGGGGTGGAGGGGGGACGTGGCGAGACAAGGTGGGTAGGTCGGGAGGGACGGGGCGGGGAGGGGCTGATCATAGCTGGGCGGGGCGTGGCGGAGGGTGCGGCGAGGGCTGAACGGGGCGTGACAGGGAAAGACGGGAAGGAGCGTGGCGGGACCGAAGGGGAAGCGAGGGAGGGGCGCGTGGCGGGGCGCGTGGCCCACAACAAGGGGCAGCACGGCGCGCGGCGCGGGCTGCGTGCGCCCAGGCCAAGTCAGGCAGCGGCGGCGGCGCGGAGGCCGCTCGGTCGCCGGGCGCGTGGAATATTCCAATGTGCGCCGTCCGCGGGAGGGGGAGCGGTCCGCCCCCCCTCCCCTGCCCGACCCGGCGCTTCTCCTTCCGTCCCGCTCGGCGCGCGGCGTCTCGCTCGCTCCCTCTGGCGGCGGCAACGGGCCTGGCCTCGCGTTAGATCACCGCCAGCCACCGAGTTGGAAGAGCAGGGGCTGTATGGGCACAGTTCGTGAAGCGGCGCGAGTACCAATGCCAGATAGACAAGCGAAGAGAGGTAAGGGGAGGTGTTCCCCAAGGCCCGAGTGACGGAGGCGGAGGGGGAGGAGTGGGTGCGGGAAGTAGCAGAGTGCAGAGGCGAAGACGGCAGAGGGCGCCCGGCCAGCTCGCTCGCCTGCGCTCGCATCGATCTCACGTCCGCCCCGCCCCGCCCCGCTCCGCCCCGCCCGGTCCCGCTCCGCGCGCGCTCCGCGGCGACGCTCGTTTGTTGGGCAGCCACCCGCCGCCGCCGTCGCCGCCGCGCAGTGCGGAATTGCACCTCTCTCACGGCTCAAACACATTCACAAGGGCGGATCCAGCCGATAATTTTGGAGGCGACCATCATAGATTTTTGATAAATAATAAACATATTTGTTATTATTATGTTCTATATTGTTTTTGAAGTGTTTATATGATACTTTTACTCTACAATATTATTTATTATATAATTACATAATTCTAACATTCAATATTCACATTAATTTTGTCATATATAGGAAGGTAACAAACGAAAACTCTAGGCCTTGGGGGGGGGGGGTCATGGCCCCCATGCCCCCCCCCCCCACCACCCTGGATCCGCCACTGCTTCACAACAATATCCGTTGAACTCCGTCTTACTTAATGGTCCCAAACATTTCTTTCGGTTAGCCCTTTAATATGGGTTTTCCATTAACACAATTTTGGATTAACAGAAGATTTAAATCAAAATTATGGATATCACAAGTATTGTTTCCTCGGGGATATTGACGTGGAAACCTTTGTGGTTAAATGTAACACAGTTTGAGGTGCAGGGTGAAAGTTTGAACGCACCTGAAGAAAAAATAATAATGAACGGATGAGAAATATTTTCCACTCTGATCGTCAAGAAACATTTGTAATACACGCAGGAAAATATTTGTTTAACACGTAGTGCGCGAAACATGTTTTCTCGCGTATTTTTTCCATGCGTGAAACAATTGTTTTTTTCATTCAAGCTAATAGTGTGCGAAACATCTTTTGCAGACGTGTCATTTTATTGGGAACTGAAGTTCGGAAACTATAATATTTTATTTAAGGGTGCGAATTGAAGAGGCGATCCAAAACATTTAAAATATTGTCATTTCTTTATTAACTACATTTTAATTGAAGTTTATTCATTTTCCGAAAATGACCCTATCTTGACCACGCGACTGAGAAAATTCATCTCTGTGCTATTGATTTACTCAACTGCCTAGTGCCCAGAAATAATAACAATAACTAAGTTTACTCCCACTCCCACTTAGTTTATTTTACTTTTTTTAAAGCAAATCTCGCAAATCCATTTATTTCCCCCTAATCTGTAGGACAAAATTTTTTGTACATTAAATGTCCTCTTGCCTTTCTTTTGGACAATTAATGAAGCTTGTATATCCTCTCATAAATATCAATCGGAGACTAGCATTGTTTTTGACATATGAAAATCAATCAAACGTGTGCATTAAGCCGAAAACGTAACAAATTTAGAATAAAATGATTTGAAAAACTTGTATATTTAGTATTTGTTGTTGTTTTTGTGTATATAAGTTGAAAATGTTTATGTTTGAAACATTATTATACTATGTAATCCGAGTTACGGATCTTATCTTTATTCTTGTGTCATCGTTGCCAAATGTTGTTAACTTGACTATGTTGGTACTTTTATTTATCCTTCGGCTATGTGTAGTAAAAGAATGGACAATACATTCTGAAACTGAAAGTGCGCAGATTATAGTCGTTCTTCTTCCTCAAATGGCACGTACAGTTTCTACTGTTTTGTGGCGAAAATAAATAAAATACAATAAATGGAAACAAAAACCCTCTTGAAATCTGTTTTTCAAGAATACAATGCCAGTCAATTACCATATATTTGCATTTGTCTGTTGAATGTGCCTTTCAAACTGTTAGTTACCATCGACAATTGAAAGTAGGTGTTGTGGTTTACGCCTCTGATAACCAATGGTTCGAGCAGTTTCATTTGCCTACTGTATTGCCCATTATTTGGGGGGTGGGCGGTATACATAGGAGGTGACAATTGAGTAACCCTTCAGAAGTGTTGAAGCCATAGTGCGACTTCACCCTTTTTGCCTTCAGTATCTTCCTTCACGTCTGACACCAGCAAACCGTGTTAATTCAGTGCGGCCACTTAGTCTCGGCTCTTTCTGCTTCTCTCTCTGTCTCTTGATTCCATTTGCAAAGCAATTATTGTCCCAGCGTAGTGCCGAGTAGATTCGTAAGTGGTTTGTTCTCGACCTCTCTGGGCCAGGTTCTTCAGCACTTGTTGCGGACCGAAAAAAAGATTCTCTTCAAAGCGGAGCGGTGCTAGCACTCGTTATCATCTTAACGCTATTCTTCGCCACTTTCTCGTTTATCCTTATTCGTTTTTTGCGCCCATTCACTTTTTTGCCGCGTGCTTCCTCTGGGCAACGTCCGCGTCCCAGCGACGCGCTCTGCCGGTGGCTTGGCGCCCTTCCCTGTCGACCGGCGGCCACCACGACGCTCCTCGGCGGCCCTACAGCTCTTCCGAAGCGCTGATCGCCCTGGCCCTTCATTAGCAGGGCTAGGATTCTAATGACATGCCGTCGTCTCATTGGCGCACTCTAGGCGTAGCTAACTTGTAAATTAATGTTTAACACGACATATAGTTGACAGCAATGTATAGTTGTTGAGTTTTTTTACCGTTTTTTCCTTTCAATTTTTAGATCATTTTCTGGACCTTTGCGTCATTTTTGTCGTTTCCTTTTCATGTTTTTTTTTTTTGTTATTGAATGTTTTACAAATTTACAATGACACACTAAAACGAAGGTTTTGTTGTATCATGAGCTCATGACGAGATTCAGTAATTCAATGGACTCTATTTTTCGAACTCTCCAAATTATACGTATCTTCGGTAACTTCCTCGACCTTTCAAAACTGAGGGATGAAAAATCGGTGATAAGGATTACATTTCCTCCTAAAATAAAGCCTTTGTATTAAATATATTTTTTATAAATAAATTGTATTAAAATCGTAAAATTCATTGAGTAAATAAACATACTCATTAATGTTTTGAGTATTTTTTAAAAAATTAGGTCATTTTCCCCTTATTTTTAAGTCATTTTTATGTCATTTTCCTCTTTTTTATAAGTCATTTTATAGGTCATTTTTAGAGAATTTTGTGGGTCATCATAATCCGAGCCCGTTCATTAGCGAGCTTTCCCCTCTCCCCCGCCCACTGCGAAGCAGTCTCCGAACGCATGTCGCGCTTTTATTATTGGGCGGGTGTTATGCGTCATTAGGTGGCTACGTAATAGCTTTCTCGTTTCCTACTTTGGCCCGATTTAACTGTTACGTAGTCGGCAAGTCGCCCGGCTGGGGACTGGCAGGGACGTCACGTAAAATAACAAGTAGCCCTCTCCACGGAAATTCACTACCTGTTCGGCTCGTGACGCGTGTTTTTCGGCGTTTACGTGACAAGCTGTCTTGTACTGCAAACAATTGTATTTTTCTTAATAAATTGCGAATAAAGCGGCAATATTGCGGGTCAGGAAGTGTCGAATTACACTTACTAAATTTTCCAAACACTGGTTAATTTAATTTCGTTTGCAAGTAAGACTTTTTCGTTTTGTTACACTTCGACGTGTATTGTGTTTTATAATACACTTTATCGTAAAACATTGCGATAATTAAATTAATGTATAATTAAAATAAAATATTGTTATTGTTAGGGGAAATCATAAAGTAGCCCAAAATATCTCAGTGAGGTGAGTTCAAAGACTGGGTAATGGGCATCACGTAAATTACTAATCCAATGCAGGACATATTTAAAATTTATAGGATCTCGTGACTCTTAATCGTCTTTCATTTGAAGGGGTACGTGCGTCACAGACGTCCGAAATATCGACTTCTGAAAATACAAGTCATTTTCTTTACATTCCCAGTAATTGAATTACATTTACATGAACACATTCTTTCACATAGCTTTATAAATTCGGACCCCAACTTCGGTCCGCACTCGTGCGCGTCTGCAGTTGATGTCACAGTGTGGCGAAGGTCTCATTGCCCCTGCGTCCGAGAGATTCGCACGTACTTCGCCGACGTTCACTTCTGTTTCCCAATCAAGAGGCCAAAGCACTGGAGGCGTCTTCTTGGTTCAATGTTGTTTCGCAAATCGTTTACGGATACTACTGCAAATTTTTATCCTGCAAATATACTATAAATATTCTCAATTATATTACTGATGGCAGCATTTTTTAATTTTTTATTTTTTTTATTTTTGCAAGTTGATCTCTACCACCTTTTTTTAAAACCGAGAAGTTTTTCTCCGCGCATAGAGAAAGTAAAGTTTCGTTTGTTGTAGACTTCATGAGCACTCCAAGCGAATAAAATAGTTCTGGTATTGTGGGCTGTTGATTGGCTTTCCTTCACTTCCCTTGAAGTGAATGTGTAGTGTTGTTGCAATCAAAGGTATCAGGAGATCCCTTCACTTCAAGTTACACTATAATTTGTTTGATTTAACAGTAAAATTTCCATTTAAAACGTTCTATCACGCCAGTTAAGATCTGGAAAATCGACTGATGACAAAAGTGTTAAAAGAATCATTCCCTACCCACTAAGAAAGAGAGATAAGCTGCCTTTAGTTGTTTGTACACACTTGGCAGACGTTCAGTTACTTGTTGTCCAAACGGAGACGGTTTATGGTTCGTGAAAAATCTCGGTGCACGCCCGCCACATTAGCGACCACTTGGCTCCTGAGACGGGAAGAACGGCGCGTCCGCTGGGAGGAGGGTTGGGTTGCGGGCGCACCGCTTGGCGGGACGGCGCAGCGCAGGCGCGCGCCACCCGGGTTAAGCGTCTGGCTGAGGGGATTCCGGCGGCGGCGGAGGTGGCGCCCCTCGCGGATGTTCTTTCCTTTCGTCGGGCGGCGCGAGGCGGCGCGCGCGGAGGCATCGATTTTCACGGTCACTCTGCGTGACCACTCGCCCGACGAGTTACAGCCGACGGCGGCGGCGCCCGGGTGGGGGAAGGGGGAGGGGGAGGGGGCGTGTGGAGCGGCCGTGCCACGCGCAGGGCAGGCTGCCGCCGTTCTCACCTACCGCTGCGTGGTGTTTCTCTTCTGCACTTTATTTACTTACGTAACAAGCATTTATTAAATATTCTTACCTCTTTTTATGAGCTACTATAGAGATTAGCGCTTCTTTACACTTTTATAAACACATGTGTTTCAACAATCCATAAACATACTTCTTTAATTATTGTTTATAGAAGACACAATTAGATAATATAAATATTTATTTATTTATATAAGTGAACAAAGTGTTCGGTTTATAAAGATCCACGTTAGGTGCTGCGCGTCATTTATTGAAATGATGTTACTCTTAGGATGCCTGTGAATTACGAGTTCATACAACAGACAGAAGTAAACAAATAAGATGAGGCGTTGGGCAGTGGTTGTTCGCTGATGAAACCAATGAATACTGCACAACAGCGGACTGAGAGCGCCTGGGGCGTCATGTCACGCCACTTGCCCTTCGCGGTCATTTTCCGTCTGCAGCCTCATCGCCCCTTGCCCCGCTCCCCCCTCCCTCACCCCTTGCCCCGCCCCAAGCACCGGTCCCCTTGCCCCTCGCCCCCCGACCCCCAGGCGCCCGGCGCGTCGCCCCAGACGCTCTCTTCACACAGGCCCCGGGCAAGCCTTCGCTCAAATGCCTCTGCGCTGCTGTTTGTTTGGAAAAGAAACGACCTCTACTGATGGGAATCATTGCGCTTCCTAAATATTCGTGAACGTCGGCGGCCATTAAGCGATATGGACGAAATGCAAATTAATGGTTTTTAATGCATTTATTATACGTGACATTGAAATAATCTGTGGGGAAAGGCGTGCTAAAAGGGGCTAAAACTGACAAAGTACAAGGAATAAAAAATTAAATAATTATGATATCCGTTAAACAGAAAATTACATAGTAATATTTAAGGTATAAGTTAGCAAAGAAACTTATCTTGTTGTTGTAAGCATCAATAAATATTATTAAATATGTTATTAAGTTAAAAGCAGGCATGTCAAACCGTGTTCGCGCGAGATACCACTTTCCCGCCCAGGAAGCTCGGGGCTACTGCGAGCATGGGTAACATCCCCTCACTCCGCTCGCATTTCCCCTCCAAATCCAGAAAGGGGTGTACACGCGCAAGCTGAAGCGATGCGGGGCAGGGAATGATAACCACCATATACGAAAGTATGTTTACCAGATTAGTTCTATCAAACAACAGATGTTTGAATTATGATTATATTCTTTACTACTTATTGCTAATTCATATTTATTTTATTTTTATATTCTGCCTTGTATAAGCCTCTACAAGTTAACAATTTTCGCTTGTGGGCAGAGACCTCATTTACCAGATTATAATATTTGCGTCTTAAACCTCCTAAGCTGGATGAAGAAAGTTATGCATTTACCTCACTCTTAAATAAATGCTGTTTGCAAAATCAAGACTCTTTCGATTCAATATTTTTTTCTCGCCAATGACAATTTGAAATCTCACTGTTGTATAAGTACATTGAAATGGACGAATTGTCTGTTTAATAAAAGAAATAGAAATTAATACGGCTAAATTTGGGGGGATACCTGTCAACTGACTTGTGCAAAATACTGTCATGTTGTAGGTGACGTAGGGCCACTTGGGAGCAGTTTGTAGAATCCTCTCTCGCAAATCCCGCGCCTGTTGCTCTGGCCACTCTGCCGCGAACTGGAGTAAGCTGGCTTCCTTGCATACGACCTTGACATGTCCGCTTTGGGCCAATAGTCTTCTTCAACGGCCTAAACCAAACTAATAGAATAACACTTCTTTATCTAATCTTTATGTTTAGTTAGCAGAATCCCGTGCCGTTGGCAGAACTCCTCTTCGTGAATCTGTGCTTTTCAGCCTTTGCTTGGTACTAGAGAGATTAGAGTGGACTTATTTCATCTGCAGTGGAATTAGGTCTGGATGATAGTAATAATATTGAATGGAAAGGAAATCAGTTCGTAAAAATGCAACGTGTT
Source organism: Gryllus longicercus (assembly GCA_038098605.1). Lineage (NCBI taxonomy): Eukaryota > Metazoa > Arthropoda > Insecta > Orthoptera > Gryllidae > Gryllus > Gryllus longicercus. Next base: position 416,046 of record JAZDUA010000474.1, on the reverse strand, counting down.
AAAGACTGAATGAATGAAACAAGGTTAACAAAATGGAGAAGAGAAGAGGTGAAAAAGCCCACCTGGGCGGATAATTGAAAACGCACCACCACAAAATGCTTGGAGTGTTTTAGCGGATGCCGTGCGAGGCAAAGGGGGGCCGTGCTGGGGGGGAGGGGCTATAGAGCGTCCCCCTCACGAGGCGCAAACAGCTGCGCAACGTGTTTTCACGCCGCCATCGCTTCCAGAGCGCCGGGGAAGGGTCCCCTTTGCGCACGCTCGCTGCGCTTTATTATTATATTCCGCCTCCAGACGCCGATGGAGATGCAAATGTCGTTAAATACTGCAGTTCGCGAGTCAACGCGCAGTCCTCAACAGGCAGTTGATCGCGGCGCTAATTCGTGCTTGATGTAGGCCCTTGTGGAACGCCTAGTACAAAAGACTTGCTATTGAGAGCGGTTTTAACCCAAGGATCTACGGGCGCGTGGCTGGGAAATGCAGTCTTCAGCGCAGGTCGAGCTTTCCATGTACGAAACACGCTTTCAAAGTGGGTTAAAGGCTTATATGTAGTTTAATCAGCGAATACTTTTAATTTAATGGAAACATAAAATGAGTACCTGAATGACGTAAATGCACAATCTGAATTCTTGTTTCCTCTTCACTTTTCTTCATGTTTAATAGTTGGGTTTCTTATCTGATCTACCACTTAGGTCCCAGACGCAACCGGTTATTCCCGCACTAAACACTTAAATGAATGGAACCTGCTCTAAGAGCCATACGTTGAGGTAAAGAATGAAATAATGACAATACGTATTGTTAATGATTAATCGCTCTTGGAGAATCTTGAAACATAACTCTTGAAAGATGTCAGGAGAACATCATTGAGTAGATACTACCTTGTAATAAAGAAACGAGTCAGAAATTACAGTTCTGGGAACCAGGATATGAATACCACGAAAACGATCGATTAAACCACTGAAATGGAAGAAAACTGAGCTGTGAACGTGAGTATATAGATAACGGCAGTGAAATTGAAAAATAAGGCACAGTTTTCGAATGTGATCGAAGGGTTCGGAAAGCAACCGGAGAGTGGATATTAGTGTTGGTTTATTTGATCCAAGGGTTAAATGATGAAAAATAAGGTTTAATTGTTGTTCGGGAGGAAATCGTTGAATGATTTGACTGGTTGTTCATGCTTTAAGGTTTATATCCCCCAAGACTTGTTGGATCGCAAAATATTTTAAGTTAATTTAGTTGTTTTTTTTTCTTGAAAATGTGATTAGGATGGTTTGTATAAAATGGTGTTTGTTGATTTGATCCAAGAGTTAATGTATGCAACATAACCGGAGAGTGGCAGACTGCGCCTATTCACTCGCGTTCGTTTCCCGCCGAGCGTCGCTGAGCTGCTTGAGTGAAACTCGCGCCGCCGGTGGAGGCGCTCGGGTGTTTTCGGGGCATCCACCTGCTTCGTGTGGAGGAGGGGGGGAGAGGGAGGGCGCGTTTAGAAACCGGTTGGGCGCGGAGCGGCGCGCGGAGCTGTCGACGGCGGCCGCCGCGAGTGGCTTCCGCGCGTCTCGCCGCGCCGCGCCGCGCCACGCGCTGTGGGCGCGCGCACAAAAGCCCTGCCTGCGCACGCACCGCTGCCCCGGCTCCAAGTCTTGGGACAGGAAGACTCCGACTGCACTTCGGACCAGCGGCGGAGCCAGGAAGGGGCCATGGAGGACATGTCTCTTCTCCCCCCTCCCAGGCCTAGAGTTTTCGTTTCTTACCCCCCTCTATATGGCAAAATGGATTTAAATATTTAGTACGTAGGCATTATGTAATTATTAAAAAAATATATTTAGTATTATATGTACACTACAAAACGTATATACAATGTAATAACAAATATATTTATTATTTTACAAAAATCGATGATCCCCCACCCCAAATGATCGGCTTTATCGGCCCCTACTTAGGACCGCCCCCGTTTTGGAAGTATATAGCAGCTGCAAATACAAGAAATGTGTATTTGCAGGTAGTTGTTTCCAATAAATTGAGTAAGATTATAAAAAATAATTAGTTTTATTTTATAAACATTCGTTGGTCAAGTTGCAGGAATCTGCACGCTATGTGTGAGGCCGTTGCTAGCGTAAATAAGTTACCAGTTTACAAACGTAAACGGTGTCTTCTAAACGATGGATGTACTACAATTAACAATTAACGTAAACAATTATTTGAATAAGTAATCAGTTTGTTGGTGTCTGTGATTTCTTTCTTTATGAGATATTTGTGGGCATTGATAGCAAATCTAATGCCTGAATTCCAAAAAGACTCAATGGCAATTGCAACCTTTATTTTCGAAAGATTTGCACTAAGAAAACCACAGCAAAGGAGAAGCTGTTAAATTCATGCTAACAAGATATACCAAGAAGTTAGTTATGGAGTATCGAATCCCTCTAACTTGATCCTCTGTGAGGTATATTGTAATTCAAATAAATAGACTAAATTTAACCCTGTTTGTTTACTTATAATTATTTTGCAAGGTAGGCTGTGCGTGGCATACTAGGCACTGAAGATGTAGGACTTCGGCGAAATATACTCGTCAGGTAATTAGTCGACCGCATTTGAGACCCCTATCACCACAATAACAATGGAATATCTAGGCGTATCTTCCTGACCTTGAACTCGCAAGTCTCTTAAATTAAATAGTGGTTCCCTAAAATTATCTCACACCATGTAAATTGACAATTTTTGGAATATTTAGGAGACTTAGACACGAACTTCTTGAATTTTCTTAATTACATTTGATAAAACGTGCCTTGTAACATTTAGTAACTTCTAATGTTCAACAAATAAATTTCTTGACAGCCAAGAGTATTTTTAACAAATTATTGTTTTGGTCAACAACGCACATATAGCAAATTCGCCGTCTTAATATTATGTCACGGGTAGACAAAATGACTCCTATTTGTATTACGAAAAACAACGCTCCCCGTTGCTTCTGAATGAAGAGGGCCTTGGTTTTCCGCCGCTGAGAGTGGGCGCTGCCCCACAGTGCGCGGGGCTGCCGCGGGGAGCGCTGGGGCGCGTGCGGCGCCGACTGCTTGGCCCCGAACCGGTTGACGCCCCCGCCCGCGCCGTCCGCCCCGCCCGCTGGGCGCGAAGACGCGTCTGCCCGCCCCGCCCGCCCCGCCCCCTGCAGCCACGCGCCGCCGCCGTCGCCGCCATGCGCCGTCGCCGCCGTCGCCGCCGTAGCCGCAGAGCGGCCGATGGCGCGGGAGTCGTTGTCATAGGCGGAGCATTAAACTGCGTCAGAGGGGTGTGCCGGAGTTTACATTCGTTTTGTAGTCGGCGATGAGGACTGACGAAAAGGAATGAATTCGTCAAAGAGATGAAATCTTTGCAGTCCCACGGGTTTATGAATGTTGGATAAGATAGTAGTTACGAAATTTAATTTGTTTCTAAGGGCAGAATTGCTAATCATTCAATTATTTATCTTCCTAATACACCTATCCTACATAATATTCAAACATTTGAATTACTATTGTGTGCTTCTTAAACTGGAAGGTGATATCAAAGTAATTACCATCTGACAATAATTACGTAGTCATCAGTCAGAATTCGTTTTCTCGAAGCTTACCATGATTTACTTCTGTCTGGGAGCTCAATACATTTCCTCAAGTGCATTTTTTATGCTAGAGCTAGACGATGTGTTTTATAAGACTATTAAGCATTCAACATTATACTGAAAATAGGAAGACGGAATTAATTTGATAGCTATGATTGATATTTGCTAATCGCAGCGATTAACTTATTGAAATGCAGAAGATCCCGTTATCCTAGTAAATGTGTCCTAGGAGTGATAACAGGTAATATATTCCTTGAAAGAATGTTCAGAAGAAACGTCTGAACTACATCATTTGTCACTCGAACACCATTGTACTCCGCACGAAACATAACACTGTGTGTCGATTGTGGCAGAAAGATTGTCTTATTTTCGTCGCGAATAAGGCGGTCCAAAGCCGGATCTTCCAATTGCATCATTACAGTGAACCAAAGATGAGAGCAACCAGGCGTTATCTTGTGTAAACGCCGTGGCATTTGTCATCGTTTGCCACGAGCGAGTGCAGGCGAGCGGTCGCTTGCACAGCCGTCCCACCAGCGCACCCAGGCGGCGACCTGCCGCAGTGCACCGACGCGTCAAGTGGCGGAGCCGAAGAGACGAACGACGCGACGCGACGCGACGCGCGACTTGTTGCGCGCGGGAATATTCTTTTGCTTCCGCCGCCGTCGGCTGTTTGTTCGCGGGGTCGCGCAGGGGGCTTTGTTTGCGATCTTCGGATTTTCCTTCGAGCCACGAGTCTCGGATGGAGCTCGTATCGGACGCATCTTCAGGCGCTCCACTCGTGGAAAAGGGATTAAGCTATCGCCGCATCTCCGATTCGGTTGCGCTCCGTCTTGGTTCACTTCGTGTTCGGCGACTGGTCGCGATGTTGTTTGAGGCGGTTGTGTGCAAGATAATCTCTGTCGATTTGAATAATTGAAGAGTCAACAGTTAAGATATTGAAGATCGCTTAGCCAGAGGCTCGTGCTAGTGTAACCAAGTGAACAATTAATAAACACACACAGCTCTCTGTTTCTTTGGTAAACAGATGTTCTTTTAACTAACGAATTTCGTTGCATCAGTAATTGGCCGTTAAAAATGTGTTAACTTTCACTTTAACTGTAAATTGATATGAATATTTGATTAAATGATCACAATATATTGTGAATTTGAATGAAATGCTTCCCTTTGTCATTTCACTTAATATTTCAGGTGGTGTAAAAATATACTTACGTTTTACATTGGCGTTATGAAAATTCTTTACAAATAAATTGGTACGGAAATTTTGATTTTAAAAAAATTGAAACATTACAAAACATAACAGATAAAAAAATTGATCACGTAACACTCGGTCAGTCGTCAACAATTATGGGCATACCACATTTGGCGAGAAAAGTCCATTCTCTTGTTTACACAATTGTGATGTATTCAGATCCCTTCGTTTACCCTCCCCAAGTGTCAACAAGATGCGTATCCAAATTATGTTACACCACCATGTCAACAATGAGACTCGCGGGTGTGTTAGTGGCTACGTGACTTCTGGTTAGAATAACTTCCCCCACCCCACCCCCAAATCGCAAGTGTAGAGAGCGCATGGGGGCCAATCGAACCAAAACGGGGCGAGTGATCCTCCGACGACAGACGGACGTGATTGCGTCACCCGCGGGTGACGTCATCGTCGCCGCGGCGGGCGGCGCGGGGCGGCGCGCTCGCCCGCGAGGGTGCATCAACCCCCGCGCGGGGGCGGGGCGGGGTGGGCGGCGCGCCTCTCGCCGACGTCCTCGCCGCCGATGACTCAATCCGTCCACGTGCGAAGAGGGCGAGGCAGGCAGGCAGGCGTCAGCGCCGCTGGGCAGATGGCCGCCGGCTGACGTCACCCGCGGCCGCGAACAAAAGCGGATCGGGCCCGCGTAGCTCCAGCCGCAGTGGCGGCCACGCGCGTCTTTCTCCTGGCGGAAGCCGGCCTAATCTCACGGGTGAGATCGGAAGATGTCTCACTGCGTGCTTCCGATTGATATATTCAATACCTGTTCTCGGCCTAATGCACGTTCAAGCTCTTGGAAAAAATTATAAACAACCAATTAGAAATAACTTAACACCGATTGCCTCGTAAGGGGACTAAGACAAGAGCGCACACCAAACGCGACAACCGATTGATTTCCATGCAGGTAAAGAATATGATTTCCAATTTGTTGGCCAAAATATTTAGGGAGTTAATGAAGGATGAATCAAATTAAAAGAATAAAGAAATGCAGTATTCAATCTAATAAGAGATGTAAAAAAGTTTGTAAGTTTTGTTTTCTCATGTAGAAAGAAATTGACATATATTGTCCAGAATAGTGTACAGTTAAGGACAAATTGTTAATAATTTCAAAGTATTCAAGTGACAATGACTGAAAATGTTTTGTTCTATTACACTTTATTGCCCTCAAACTAACGCTTTATAATGAAACATAATGAAGTAACATATAAAATCCTTCATGCCTAACTAATAGTTGTTTGCATCAACGTATGAAATGAACATACCACAACCAGTATTTGGAAGCAGGGTTGCAGATTTCGTCCTCACAGCGAGGGGCGCGGGAGAGCGCGGAGTGGAAGGGGAAGATCGAAGCGCAGGAGGAAAGGGGGAAAGGGGGGGGGGCGGCGCCGTCAATAGGAATCGCTCCCCTGCGGGGGGAATCCCCTCGACGCCGTCACCCGTTGACCTCACATCCGCCCGCCTTCAGCCGGTAAATAAACGCTCACTACACAGCCCTGATGATCACTTCAACGTTAATATTACCTCATTTGCACTAACCACAAAAATATCATAATAGTAGACCAGTCGATAAGGTTTGAAAAAAACGGGTTATCAAGATTTTTTATTTCATTTATTTTATTTCATGCTTTTTTAATTTTTTACATTTTTTATTTAAAAACTTTTTTGTTTTAATTCCTTTAAACTTTTACTAGTCATTTTTTTTATTTTAAAATTAAAATCGCAAGTTTCCTAACTTATAGAATTTGTGGTAAATTTAAGGGGCAAATAGACATATATTTTTCTGATTTTTTTTTTTATTTTTTTTAAATTTTCGGTGTATATATGCTATAGTTCTTCAGAAAAGAATTATTTTCAGCACATTTTTCAATAAATCAATTATAAAGACCATACCTTTCCAATATCAGTTAAATAAAACATCTGTTTCTAAACATACTACCATCTTTTTCTAAATATATGAACTATATTTCATTTATACAAAACGCGTAAAGCTATGTATGTTTGCGCTGTCATAATTAAATTATAAAGCATGAAACTACAATTATTATTATTATTATTATTATTATTATTATTATTATTATTATTATTATTATTATTTTCTATTTTTTCCGTATTTTATTCTATGTATTTAATACGTAATTATTACAAACAAATTAGCTTACTTGATCCTATGCGGCTAGGCCGAAGGCCTTTAAGCCATTACAATACCTACATCATTACAATACATACACCATTATTATTTATTATTATTGTTATTATTATTGTCACACATTTAATTCGTGTGACTTCTCAGCGTATTTGATAAGAAAAAAATTAACAGCAGGCAACCTGCCAAGATTGCAATTCAAGAACAACTCATGTTAACCCTACATCTTCCACACATTACCTATAAAAAAAACCGTTGCAGGCACGACTCGAACCTGCGCGGGCAGAACCCATTGGATTTCGAGTCCAACTCCTTAACCACTCGGACACCGCAGCTGTAAAGAGGCTGCTTACAACAAATATTCCTGCTAATTATTCCACACATTAATCGTAAAATATACGCTGCGGGCAGAACCCATTGGATTTCAAGTCCAACTCCTTAACCACTCGGACACCGCAGCTGTAGAAAGGCTGCTTACAACAAATATTCCTGCTAATTATTCCACACATTAATCGTAAAACATACGCTGCGGACAGGACTCGAACCTGCGCGGGCAGAACCCATTGGATTTCGAGTCCAACTCCTTAACCACTCGGACACCGCAGCTGTGGAGAAGCTACTTACAACAAATATTCCTGCTAATTATTCCACACATTAATCGTAAAACATACGCTGCGGACAGGACTCGAACCTGCGCGGGCAGAACCCATTGGATTTCAAGTCCAACTCCTTAACCACTCGGACACCGCAGCTGTGGAGAGGCTGCTTACAACAAATATTCCTGCTAATTATTCCACACATTAATTGTAAAACATACGCTGCGGACAGGACTCGAACCTGCGCGGGCAGAACCCATTGGATTTCGAGTCCAAATCCTTAACCACTCGGACACAGCAGCTGTAGAGAGGTTGTTTACAACAAATATTCCTGCTAATTATTCCACACATTAATCGTAAAATATACGCTGCGGGCAGAACCCATTGGATTTGAAGTCCAACTCCTTAACCACTCGGACACCGCAGCTGTGGGGAGGCTGCTTACAACAAATATTCCTGCTAATTATTCCACACATTAATCGTAAAACATACGCTGCGGACAGGACTCGAACCTGCGCGGGCAGACCCCATTGGATTTCAAGTCCAACTCCTTAACCACTCGGACACCGCAGCTGTGGAGAGGCTGCTTACAACAAATATTCCTGCTAATTATTCCACACATTAATCGTAAAACATACGCTGCGGACAGGACTCGAACCTGCGCGGAGAGAACCCATTGGCTTTCAAGTCCAACTCCTTAACCACTCGGACACCGCAGCTGTGAAAAGGCGGCTTACAACAAATATTCGTTTTACTTTTTTCACACATCAATCGTAAAAACATACGCTGCGGACAGGACTCGAACCTGCGCGGGCAGAACCCATTGGATTTCAAGTCCAACGCCTTAACCACTCGGACACCGCAGCTGTGGGGAGGCTGCTTACAACAAATATTCCTGCTAATTATTCCACACATTAATCGTAAAACATACGCTGCGGACAGGACTCGAACCTGCGCGGGCAGAACCCATTGGATTTCAAGTCCAACTCCTTAACCACTCGGACACCGCAGCTGTGGAGAGGCTGCTTACAACAAATATTCCTGCTAATTATTCCACACATTAATCGTAAAACATACGCTGCGGACAGGACTCGAACCTGCGCGGGCAGACCCCATTGGATTTCAAGTCCAACTCCTTAACCACTCGGACACCGCAGCTGTGAAAAGGCGGCTTACAACAAATATTCGTTTTACTTTTTTCACACATCAATCGTAAAAACATACGCTGCGGACAGGACTCGAACCTGCGCGGGCAGAACCCATTGGATTTCAAGTCCAACTCCTTAACCACTCGGACACCGCAGCTGTGGGGAGGCTGCTTACAACAAATATTCCTGCTAATTATTCCACACATTAATCGTAAAACATACGCTGCGGACAGGACTCGAACCTGCGCGGGCAGAACCCATTGGATTTCAAGTCCAACTCCTTAACCACTCGGACACCGCAGCTGTGGAGAGGCTGCTTACAACAAATATTCCTGCTAATTATTCCACACATTAATCGTAAAACATACGCTGCGGACAGGACTCGAACCTGCGCGGGCAGACCCCATTGGATTTCAAGTCCAACTCCTTAACCACTCGGACACCACAGCTGTGGAAAAGCGGCTTACAACAAATATTTTTGCTTCTTATTCCGCAGCAGTGGATAGGATTCTTACAACAAATATTCGTGCTACGTATTCTACTCATTGGTCGTAAATCGAATCCTGCGCCGAAGACTAGAAGCTGTGCGCACACAACCGGATGGATTTCATGGAATAAATATTCCAATAATGCCGTCATGGAAAACGCGTATAGGATAACTCGGTTGGGAATTTACTATATTTCGTGGTATTCTTTGTTTTTAATACTGCAAACAAAAATACTCCTCTGTAATATAATTTACAGGACAACACAGTTATTTTTTAATAATATATTTGCCAGTCTTCTTTTATAATCGTTTTATTCATTGAATACAATTCTTAAAAACTAATGTTAATAGAAAGGCGATTGAACACTAAAGGATCATTCTCTCCAATTTGGATGATATTCAAATATCTATCCGTTTATCGCTTATTCATGCAATTAATGGCTATAATTATTTACTGTTCTATGGGAGTATCAATTTTTCCATTGTGCACTTTTAAAATTATTTCAAGTTAGTATCATTGCTTTTGTTGAAATTCTCTCTTCTTGTACAATAATAAATCATCGTCTTCAATACTATTTACTCTCCAAATACGTCGCTCCACATCCATTCCTTCGCAGGCGAAATTAAAATTTAAATTCAAATTAAAGAAAAAGAAATTCTAAAAATGATATGTTCTTTACTTGACTTATCTTGCACGCTTTAAAATTTCTAACTGTTTTAGATTTAAAATAGTATGTATCAATTCAAAAATTCTAAATTTCTTGCAGGTCTCACTACGGCATATCCGTACTTTATCGAGTTGTCTTTAGTTCTTTTTCTATCGGTGCATCTCCTATTTTCGTCCAGTTTTACCTATGCGGCCTAAATCTGTCAGATAATTGTTCGTTATTTTGACATCACGTATCACTTGGTTTTTTAATTCTTCTCTATCATTTGCTAGTCTCTTTTCTAATTCGATATTGCAATTTTCAAAGGAAATAATTTTTTCCTACACAGGCCAAATGTTTATTTTAGACAATAGAAATTCTTACGTCGAAGCGGGATCCTCTGAGATCTCAGATTTTTGAGTTTTTATGATTGTCTAAGTTGTTAATGACACCTTTCTGTCCACTAATATTTATCAAGGGCCCTTAAAACGGGTACTGGAATTCAATAAAACACTTTAATTATATTTAAATATCATTTGTCACAAGCTGGCGTTTAAGATCAATTTTAATATTTTCTTTATAAATACGCAAGAAGAAAATATATGAAAGAGTAAGTTCTACAATGTGGCAATTGATTGAAAGTTTGACATCGTGAACTCTGATTGATCCTTTTTCTGAGTCGATATACATTGATTGCTATGTCGATGTCTAATACATCGCCCTGTAACAAATTATTAATATTTGGCGCAGTTTGGAACTTGGTTGGACATAATTAGAGCTCGTGGTATAGTGCTCTTAAATACCACTTGTGCTTTGGAAATTCTCGACAATTTCCAGAGCACTCGTGGTATTACTTATGATAAATAACCCCGCAACGCGGAACACTTCAGTGTGTGTGTGTGTGTATATATAATATATATAAATAATATATATATAATATATATGTATAATATATATAATATATATTATTATATATATATAATATATATAAATATATATATATATATATATATATATATATATATTATTTTTGCCACGCATCCGAATAATCCTTTCTGTGGCTGTAAAGCCTTCGCCAGTAGAGGATTTGTAGGTGCCGTCTCCGACCGTATCTGCATCGAGCGAGTGGCGCCCTCTGCGGGGAGGCGTGCGTAATGCGTGGGTCTCTTCCGCACGCACCAGCCTCCCCCCCTTTCGCCCCCCACGCACGCGTGCCTTACCTTCTCCCATCTACAGGCCCATCCCGCCCCCACCAGCAAGCCTCCGCTCAACCACTCTTCCCTCCAGCAACTATTCCTTCCTCTGATCCAACTGCCAAGCGGCCACTGGGCGTACACGCGCCTCCTCCTTCAACCCTGCACCCTTCACCGTTCTCCACGAAGCCCCCGCCTTCACCTGCTCTCTCGCCCACTTAGCCACCCGTTCCTCTGTGCTTCGCTGTCGCCCTTGCACCGCCCACAGCCCGCCCACCCCCACCCCTCCGCGTCCCTCCGCCCCGCCCGCCGTCCCGGCCACCCCTCCACGCCCGCCCATCCCGTCCCTCCCCGCCCCGTCCGTCCGCCCGCCCCCTCCGCCGCGCCGTGCGCTCTCCCCGGATCAATAAACAGCCGCTCGAGAGCCAGGGCGTCGCGACGCGAAGCGGCAAGGCGGGCTGCCCGGCGCGGCCCGGCCCGGCGCGGCGCGGCGCGGCGCGGCGCCCCTCGCCCCTCGCCTCGCGACGCTTGGGACGCACGACAACGTGAAGGACTCGGCCAACGCTCCCAAATCGCAGCCATTAAAAAAGGTTTCGATAGTGAGACGTAATCCGAAACCACAGTTTTTCATTAAACAACAAAAGAATGAAGCAGTTTCGTATTTTTGAAAGATTTTAAGATTTCATGCAAACTTTTGCTGATTTATAGTTCCGAGATGCTATTTGTAAACATTAGATAACTGAATTTTTGTTGCTTTTTAATTTGGTACCTCTAAAAGATATAATATTTTCGTTTGTTTTTTCGGATACCCACAGTAAAGGCTATTTCATTTTTATTCTTCCCCAAATACCCCTACAGAACCTGAGCATAGTCATATATATACATATTGGTTACTTTAGTTCAAATAAATAAATAAACTTCATAGGTTTTTCTAAAAAAAGGTTTTCAACCATCTCAGAATGAAACCGATAATGCAACCAAACTCAAACATTTAGTTACGCAAAACTGAACCGAATGTTATTTGTTTAAAAGATTTTAAAGCCTTGATAATTATTCAAGACGAGAATCAAAGATTCTAGATCCGTTCCAAAGCAAAACTGAAGTAAGTCGTCTATAAATTGAAATCTGAGAGGTAGAAACTAAAAGGAAGTAAACGTAGAGTAAGTAGAGATTCTTAGCAAGGCATCCGAGAAAAAGTGAAAAAATACCCGTACACCTTGTTGGGAGTGTAAAATGACACATTAGTTTAAGAGTTGCCTGTAGAAATTAAGTTTCAAAATTCAATAAATAAATTGCACTAGCATGAAAACAAGTAAATTGTCTCCATTTCAACCAGACCTCAACCCACCGTCAACACAAAGAACATTTAGAAGTGAGGTGTGGAGCAAAGCTAAGTGAAAATGTGAACGGGATAAGTCCGCATTCGGCGCCCGCCTTCGCGGATTGCCTTCGCGGATTGCCTTCGCCCGCGCCGCCTCCGAGCCCTGCGGTACGCCGGGCGGGATTAACCCCAGCCGTCCATATTTATGAGGGCGGCGAGGTCGCTGTCAGAGGCGTAGCAATTGGCTGCTGCCTCTTCCTCCACGGAGAAGGATAATATTAATATACATGCTCATAGTGATGCAGCGGCCTTTGTACCCATTGGTTTCGGGTACCTCTGTCGGTTGCTTTCGTTGTGATTCTGAAGCGCAATTGGCAAATCAAATGAAATGAGTTCCGGCGTGTTTGTGTTAGGATGCTGGGAAGTTTGGCAACATATTCTTTTCCTAGCAACCATTCCGTAGGAAATATTCGCGAAATAACCGATATCATTAGGAATAGAACATGCCCTGAGGAAACAATCTTAGCAGTAGAGAGAGACCTGTACGCTTTTGTGGAGATTAAAGGAATCAGTATTGTATTGCAGAGTTAAACGTAAGGTAATACTTACATTTCTTTTTCTTTTTTTCATATTAATATCGAAGTTTCGTGATAAGAGGTGCGATAGAAATAATATTAGATTTCACTTTTTGAGACATTTATATTATTTAGTATTTAAAACTTATTAACACATTTAAAACCCTTTATAACACACAGCTCAATATGGAGTATTACACTTCATCTTATTTTCATTGTATTACGTTTCGACTACTTGGTTCGCCCCCATTTTCAGGTACAAAATGATTTTTCTTTTACATTATATTTTGTTCGTCATCAATAATTCTCATGTAGAGAGTCATTAGCATTCTTTGTAAATGAAAATGTAATTCATTACACTGTTCTAAGGCAGATTTGAACATGCACCTTGATGTTTCCTTAGTGTAGAAGTGAAGGTATGGAGATCGTTAAGTCTACGGAACGTCCGAATTGCACTGGAGCTGCGCAGAGCAGGAAAGGTAGTAGATCTACTTCAACTTGCACTGAATGTAAAGAACCAAGACCTTCTACCGGCACGGATGGCCGAGATCGCTAAGGCAGTAGTGCCGCAGCTATCTGGGACCGAAGGGTCGCGGGTTAGAGTTTTGCCTCGGGCATGGTTGTATTGTGTTCGTCCTTTCCCTGTCATCAACATGTCGTCTCGTACTCATAGTTACGATACCGTTACTCGCAGTAGTGGTCGCTAATAACCTAGTAGTTGATGCGACCTTAAATAATAATAATAATAATAATAATAATAATAATAATAATAAAAAGACACACACCCTCCTCCGAGTAACGTAACTACGTGATAAATGCTAAATAATCCCACTGAGTGCGATTCGATTCTCTTACGTGTTTGGTGACACAGCGAGCCTAGTTAAATTATACTCCTAGGAAGCTTTAGACCATTAGAGTATGAGATTTGGCACAATGGCCTCCATCACCCTTGCTTGCGGTTCGTATTCATGAAGGTTGAGAGTGCGCGTACGCTACGCTTAGGAGTTCGGCGATGGAATAATTACTTCGCCTAGGAGAGTAGTAAGGTCCGTTGAAAACGTTTTGATTAGTATCGTCGAACAGAAAAGTCTTTTAAGCTTTGGAAAGAAGTTCAGTCTGTTGAATCACAATTTTGATATCGAACGAAAACTAAGTGGAAGTAGATTGTTTTTTTTTTTTTCCATTGAGCTGCAGTATCTTTTTCTTGACATTCGAATAAAAGCATCCTATTCTCACAATCATTGAGGTTTACAAACAAGAATAAACGAAAAAAAGGTCGCCTGGAAGATGGAAACCAACTTTGAAGTATTTTGGTTTAATTCCTTCATTTGTAATGTTATTATCAAAGAGATGCCATAATAAGCTGTGAGAATGACCTTGAGGTGTCGAGTCGAGGGAAAGACTACAATTACTAGTGTTCGATCGAAGGGAGAAAGGTGGCTAGCCTCGTATTCCGGCCATGCCGATTCCCGGAAGAGTGTTCGTTCTCATTAGAAAGAGACAGAGAAGATCCGCTGTCTGTCCTAAATTGAGGTGGAAAGAAACCCTTCCAGATTACGAACTTCTTTAATAAATCCTATTCAGAAGACGTATTTGCAGTAGGTATAGCCACAGTACTTTGGTAAAGAAGCATTAACAAGAGATTGTCACATTTTTTCCTTACCAGGAAGCATATTTAGATATGTCTCTCACTTTATTACTATTATTATTATTATTATTATTATTATTATTATTATTATTATTATTATTATTGAGAATATCTAATTGGGAAAATTGCGTCAGAAGATGGGGCAATACACTGACGAAACCAGGCGGAGGCAATGGAAGGCTTGCCTCCCGCTCCCCAAAATATTTTTGTAGTTTTCCTAATTTATTCCATATAATTACGACATATTGATAACGTCCAAATGAGTATTCCTATTACACATTACTCATGGAATTGACAATTTTTATTGTTTATTTCAAAGATAATAAGAGGAGGGGTCGGAACCGAACTGCGTATGTCCCCGCCTCTCAAAATACCTTTTGTATCCGCTCCTGAGGCAATTTCGTGTCTCTCATATAACACAAGATATAATATACTCTTCTGAATGCAGGAGTCTTGCTCCTTAATAGACTAGCATTGCTGAACATTGTAGGCTCATGAACCACTTACCACTCCCAATTTCCCAGCTGCACACAGCGCACGAGTGGCAAATTGAGTAAAAGTCCCCCCCACACACACACACACATACACACACACACTAGGGTGGGGGGATAATTCTTCCCGTCAGCCTCTGCGACTGTCGGCGAACATCGTCTTTTGAATTCCTCTCCACATTGTCCCTTCGTATGCAGCAACCACGCCTTCTGTTGTTGACTATGGAAGCGTCCATTCTTACAGCACAATTGATTTCAAAGAGCAAGTGACTGTGCTTAATCGGTATTTGATCATGTAAGATTATGTGTAGTGCATAAATTATATCTGAGAATACAATTATATCTACGTACTGTTAAAAATACGTAACTTAATATAAATAATATGTTTTATCAGTTGTACATTGTAAACCCATTCTGTTAGTAGGAGATGGTTCAATGCGTGTTTTTAAAAGTCGGAATAATCCCCTGTAGAACACCATATCACAAATTGAAAATATTGGTGGCAATATGAACACAATTTTACAATTTGGTATTGTTAAGAGGCATGTGCTATCCATTCACATTCTCTTCGTCAGCGACTACTTGGAGATAACAATAAATGCTCTTCCATGTTCCATGCCTCAATGTCTTTACTAAAGAAAGAATGTTTCTAGAAACAATAAAAGGTGATTATTCTGTTACCAAATTTCGTTGATAATATAGGGTGGATTTTTTAAAATCTATTTTGCTGGTATTACGGTTAGAATTGTATGGAATTATTTTTACACAAGAGGCCAACTTTTCGGAAATATACAGTTACTTCAAATATTTATATTAATTACCGATCAGAACAATGAATAATCAAAACATGCTTTGTAAGTGAAGTTCGTAAGTGATTATGACTTTATACTGTAGAAGAAATTTAATGCTCAATTTGGTGATGACTTACACAATACATTATTTTGATCTTTAAATGAAGCAGGTGCATCCCTCGCACTGAGACCACAACTAAACAGCGAAGAAAAAACCCTCCTGTGCGCATGTGCTCAAATTTTGTTGAGCGTTTCTTTCTTTCCGTAACCGTAGTCTGCAGACGCATACTCGCCCTCCGACAGTTAGTGTGGTGTCGCCACGCGTTGGGTTCTGTGACAGTTAACGCTCTTCTAGAAAGATTACTGAGAGTGACCGGCGGATGAGCAACAGCAGGTGTCACTCTGTGGACTCTCCTCGTTACTGCAAATATACGATTCCCATGAAAGTCCACCAACGCATCGGACCTCATTAGTTCACAGTTGTTGGAAAAAGTGATTGACACCACCTATGCAACGGGGCGTCACTGTTACGTAGCCAAGAAGAGACGCCGACCTAGTAATGATGCGACATCGACAAAAAATCATCGTATTGCCAAATATCGATATTTAAAATTAAAACATCGATGTTAATAAAACATCATACAAAAACCATCGATATTTTTAAACATTGATGTTTTAAAGCATTTTAGTTATCTCAAACATTCAATTCGTGCGCAACAAAATTTAAATTGACTGAATATTAATTTATAATTTAAGTTTAACTCAAAATAAAGTCATAAGACGTTTCTCCAAGTACAAAATACAACGAACGACGAAAAAAAGATAAATCATCAAGACCATCTCGGGCGAGGGATAGTGTGCTAGATGAAAGTAGTACTAGGTCCGTTATTATTTCATAATAACTTCGTTCCGTTCGTCCTTCGGTCCGTTATTATTTCATAATTTAACTTTTACGAAATTGCGATTATGAAAATTCTTCATCCATAAATAACACATTAAAAAACGTAAAACAGCGAACACAAAATATCGATGTGGAAAAAACATCGGATTCAATATAGCGACGATTAAAACTCATGCTTTTATAGAAACATCGATGTTTTCAAAACATCGATCGACTTCGATGTCGCATCCCTACCAAAGCGAGTGCGGACGGCCTCCCAACCCCCTCCCCTTCGCGCTCCCCCTCCACCCAAACGAAATCGTTGAAGATCATCGTGCGGAATGAGGGAACGAGGGGTCTGTATCACACGAGCGCCGCGAACGCCAGAGCGGAGCTGCGCCGCCCCGCCCCGCCCCGCGAGCTCCCCCCCCCCCCCCGAATCCCCTGGGCGCCGCGCCGGCCGACGGTGGAGGCCGCGGCGCGCCGTAGTAGGCCACTGTTTCCGCACTCACTTTCTCCAGCCGCGGCCGCCCACCGCCCCACGTCGCCATCGCAGGCTCGGCGAACGGAACGTATGCGAATTGCTCTTCGACAGTGCCGACACTAGGCATGGGCAGACCAGGCGAACCCCCGGCGCCCCGCAAGTCAAGGGCTCCGATAATGTGACTGATAAGGAAAAATGAAAAGAAATTGAAAAACAACTTAGAAAATTGCTATCGAAATTGTTTAACTCTCGGTACAGTAGTCTTGTATTTCATAAAATTTTCAATTAATTTTTTACATTAAATATTTAATTGTTGTCAATACTTATAAGGTAGGTCTCTATGAAATGAATAACATGACGCTAACATTAAAATAGGTTTTACAGAAATTCATATTGATAATTTAATGCATTTAACAAGTGATATTATTAAACACTAATTAAACACAGTAAGTTATGTTAGCGTTTAAAACTCACCGTGAAAATTGTATTATTTGATCACTAAATATTTTTACATCAAAGTATTATTTGAAATATATCTCCAAAAAGGTATTCTAGCTAAAATATATTTTTTGTTATTTGTTGAAATAAACAAAAATTAAATCATAGTTTCTTGAAACAACTTTCACATTTTTTCGGGGTTGAGAGTCTACGTTTCAGCATTACCCCGGGCCCAAAATTGTCCTGCTCCAGCACTGCTATTGAATCTCCAACACTCAGTGTTTTGCAGTTCTGGACAATGGTGACTGACGAGCATTTATTGTGGCTAACAACGCAAGAATGTCTGATTCATAGCTGATATCAATACATTTTTTCGAATAGCCTGAACTAGCGAGGTCCGTGCGTAGTAAGACGTTCATGGAAATCGATTATTTTAAATTACGAGAAAGGTCCGTTCAACCTTCGCGAATTCTGAGTGAGCCGTCATCTTTTTTGAAGAGCTTTGACCGTCACAGAACACAAAGCATGACGATGCGAAGCTAAATGTGGTAGAAAGGTGATTTGTGTTTAGAGACAATGCTTAGGGAAGGAACGAAGTTGTCAAAATAATTGGTACAAGATTTCACATGCTGCCACGATGAGGAATTTAATTCTTATCTGCATTTTTCAGGGGATTCTTTTCATTCATTACTACTATTAGAGAAAGTGAGTTCTCTGCTTACAGAACAATATTACGTACAGGATCATAACACGCATTTACAAGTAATAACATAACACTGAAGAAAAGACCAACTCCTTAACCACTCGGACACCGCAGCTGCTCATTTGTGACTGTCCCATGCACGTTGTTTCGCCAATCCACACATCTGTTCCAAAATCAACGCTGCGGACATGACTCGAACCTGCGCGGGCAGAACCCATTGGATTTCGAGTCCAACTCCTTAACCACTCGGACACCGCAGCTGTCCAGACGCGCAAATCTCACGTTGGTTGTTTCGCCAACTCCACACATCTGTTCCAAAATTAACGCTGTGGACAGGACTCGAACCTGCGCGGGCAGAACCCATTGGATTTCAAGTCGAACTCCTTAACCACTCGGACACCGCAGCTGTCGAAAATCGGCTTACAACATATATTCGTGATACTTATTCCACACATTAATCATAAAACATACGCTGCGGACAGGACTCGAACCTGCGCGGGCAGAACCCATTGGATTTCAAGTCCAACTCCTTAACCACTCGGACACCGCAGCTGCTCATACGTGTATGTCTCATGTAAGTTGTTTCGCCAACACCACACATCTGTTCCAAAATCAACGCTGGGGACAGGATTCGAACCTGCGCGGGCAAAACCCATTGGATTTCAAGTCCACCTCCTTAGCCACTCGGACACCGCAGCTGCTCATACGTGTATGTCTCATGTACGTAGTTTCGCCAACACCACACATCTGTTCCAAAATCAACGCTGCGGACAGGATTCGAACCTGCGCGGGCAGAACCCATTGGATTTCAAGTCCAACTTCTTAACCACTCGGACACCGCAGCTGCTCATACGTGTATGTCTCATGTAAGTTGTTTCGCCAACACCACACATCTGTTCCAAAATCAACGCTGCGGACAGGATTCCAACCTGCGCGGCCAGAACCCATTGGATTTCAAGTCCAACTCCTTAACCACTCGGGCACCGGAGCTGTCCTGCCGCCTAAATCTTACGTTGGTTGTTTCGCCAACTCCACACATCTGTTCCAAAATGAACGCTGCGGACAGGACTCGAACCTGCGCGGGCAGAACCCGTTGGATTTCAAGTCCAACTCCTTAACCACTCGGACACCGCAGCTGCTCATCCGTGTATGTCTCATGTACGTTGTTTCGCCAACACCACACATCTGTTCCAAAATCAACGCTGCGGACAGGATTCGAACCTGCGCGGGCAGAACCCATTGGATTTCGAGTCCAACTCCTTAACCACTCGGACACCGCAGCTGTCCAGACGCGCAAATCTCATGTTGGTTGTTTCGCCAACTCCACACATCTGTTCCAAAATCAACGCTGCGGACAGGACTCTAACCTGCGCGGGCAGAACCCATTGGATTTCAAGTCCAACTCCTTAACCACTCGGACACCGCAGTTGCTCATCCGTGTATGTCTCATGTACATTGTTTCGCCAACACCACACATCTGTTCCAAAATCACGCTGCGGACAGGATTCGAACCTGCGCGGGCAGAACCCATTGGATTTCGAGTCCAACTCCTTAACCACTCGGACACCGCAGCTGTCCAGACGCGCAAATCTCACGTTGGTTGTTTCGCCAACTCCACACATCTGTTCCAAAATTAACGCTGCGGACAGGACTCGAACCTGCGCGGGCAGAACCCATTGGATTTCAAGTCCAACTCCTTAACCACTCGGACACCGCAGCTGCTCATCTGCGTATGTCTCATGTACGTTGTTTCGCCAACACCACACATCTGTTCCAAAATCAACGCCGCGGACAGGATTCGAACCTACGCGGGCAGAACCCATTGGATTTCGAGTCCAACTCCTTAACCACTCGGACACCGCAGCTGTCCAGACGCGCAAATCTCACGTTGGTTGTTTCGCCAACTCCACACATCTGTTCCAAAATCAACGCTGCGGACAGGACTCGAACCTGCGCGGGCAGAACCCATTGGATTTCAAGTCCAACTCCTTAACCACTCGGACACCGCAGCTGCTCATACGTGTATGTCTCATGTAAGTTGTTTCGCCAACACCACACATCTGTTCCAAAATCAACGCTGCGGACAGGATTCGAACCTGCGCGGGCAGAACCCATTGGATTTCGAGTCCAACTCCTTAACCACTCGGACACCGCAGCTGTATGGCCGGTGCTTACAAAAAACATTCCTGCTGCTTATTCCACACATTAATCGTAAAACATACGCTGCGGACAGGACTCGAACCTGCGCGGGCAGAACCCATTGGATTTCAAGTCCAACTCCTTAACCACTCGGACACCACAGCTGTAGAAAAACGGTTTACAACAAATATTCGTGCTACTTATTCCACAGATTAATCGTAAAACAAACGCTGCGGACAGGACTCGAACCTGCGCGGGCAGAACCCATTGGATTTCGAGTCCAACTCCTTAACCACTCGGACACCGCAGCCGCTCACTCTGCTCATGCTGCTCATTCTGCAAAGCAGAACTTTGTTTTCGGCCCAGAAGCTGCAAGCTCTGAGGATGATCGCAACGCGATCGAAATGATCATAAGCTGATTAAAAAGTATTGATACCAGACAATATATTTAGTAATTTATCATAATAAATAGGTATCTACATCACCAGCAATCCAATTAATACATATCTAACATAGAAAGAGATGTACATTGTCTCCAGTATACTGCTTACAAAATTATGAAATACCTAAACAGAGAAGAAAAAGACGCAGCAAATTTCTAGATAGATCTTCTAGATAGAGAAGAATGGATGAAGTTCTATAAACATCTGAAGACAAAAGAAGATGGAGAAGATGAAAATGATGAAGAGGAGGAAAAGAACAGATGTACATCAGAAATTGATAAAATAGAATCTAATGAACTTCAAGAAGCCTTACAAAGTTATAAAAACCGAAAAGGTCCTGGCTCAGACAATTTAAATATAGAACTATTCGAATATCTACCAGAAGAAGCCAAGTATAGGCTTCTAGATTTCCTAAATCAATGCTGGCAACAAAAAAGAATACTAATGGAATGGAAGAAAGCAGTAGTAATACCCATTTTTAAAAGAGGACCAAGAACTGATTGCGAAAATTACAGAGATCTACTGAATACGGCCTATAAAATATATGGGAAGACAATAGTAAATAGATTGAGAAACATATAGTAGAGTAGACAGTATATTACTTGAAGAACAAACAGATCTCCGGAAAGGAAGATTCTGCTCGGATAATATCTTTATATTAAAGCAAATAATAGAAAAGAGAAGAGAATACAACCTAAGACATACATAGTCTTTATTGATTACAGTAATGCATTTGATAGTGTACACAGAGATAAACTATGGAAAATTAGGAATACCATTGCACTTGATCGAAGTTATACGAATTATATACCTAGGAACACAGATAAACATAAAACTAACATCTGGAATTATTGCCCAAGGAAATATTAATAAAGGGGTCAGACACGGGTGTTGTATTTCACCTATACTTTTTATTCTATATCTAGATGCTGTGAGAGAAAGGAAACAACAGATCATGAAACTTAATACAGAAGACAATTTTAAAGGAAAAAAATTATTGAAACTTTAATGTTTGCTGACGACCAGATTTTAGTTGAAAATAAAGAAGATAATCTGCAAAGGGCACTATATGAACTATATAAAATAACAATGCAATATAATCTATGTATATCTACAAATAAAACCAAATACATGGCATTCCAAGGTTCACAACCTTTAAGAAACAGAGTGTAAACAAAAGTTTACATTTCTCAGAGTGACTACTCGCATATTATTTTCTTCACTTTGATATTTAGTAGCACAGTGTATAATGAGTTTTTTCGAAATTTTCTACAGTGACGCTCATGTTCGGTAGACTGAAAGATTTCGGAACGTTGTCTATTGCTTATTAAATGGCTAAATATTCGCTTTTAAAAATATCAATAAAAAAGAGCAAATAAAGGATTATATTTTTTCAAAATTACTTCTTTTAGGCAGTTCTAGACAAAACATCTACAATTTTTTTCCACAATCTCCGTAACTAATTCGTAAACATCTGCAATTTTTCCACAACGTCCTTAAGGAACTAAATAGGCGTTCATTCTAAAATCCGAGGTCTATTGATGGTACAATACGAAGCTCACGACGATACAATACGAAGACTACAGATTAGAAGCCTATTAAGGTATGTCTCGTTTCATCCACTGCGGAAGAAATATCTAACTCTCCTCACTATGTTAGAGTAGTTGGAATACGTGAATTTTATTTTATGAGGTTGAACTAAGTCTCTAGTGAATCGCTATGTAAAAAAATTTCACGATTGTGTGACTAACTGAATACCTTGGAAATGTTTGCTCTAATTGTACGCAGCTAAAGGGCAGGATGTTGGCAGTAATCAAGTATTTTTTCGGTGCAAAGTAATTCTGGCGTAGTTAGTGTTTCACACTTTAACTCCATTCGAAATTATTCCATCCAAGATCATTCATCCCTCAAGAGCCATGCATCATGTTTGTGATTCATGCAGTGGAAGGCGAAGGTCAATCACAGACATAAGCCCCCTCCCTCGCCGTCATGAAAGAATCACCAACCTCACGGCTGCCATCTTCATGACCCTCATAATTGGGTGCACGAGATATGATACCAAAATTTGTAAAGGTGCTAATAAGAACAATGACTATCTTATTCCAAGTGTTTCTTCATGATATTCACATCGGTTCCAAAGAGTGATGTACGACTTCTGTATTGCGACATATTGTTAAAGTCTTATATGAAGGTATTTCCTTCAAAGATAAGGCGATCGAAATGTGACTTCAGTCACGTCGATAACATCTACAACGCAGAATTTTAGCGTATCGTATACGTAAGATTCAATGTCATCAGTCTTCAAGTTTTTTTCATAAAGTCGACAGTGCAATATTATTGTTTATCTTTAGGGATTATAGTGCAGTGTAGATTAATCAGAGAGACATACTACGGGAAAAGATGTTTATCTCGATATAAGAAATGATTCCTACACGGCATTGAACACTCAAAAATTTTAAGAGCCTTATTCGCCACAGTTTAAAAATCTTATGTGGTGGATTACTTATCATTAACTTACAAATTTTCCGATATGAAAATGTTTGTGAACATTGGTTTCATTTCTTGTTCAATTATTGAGACTAATTCAATATAGCAACGGCTAAATAATTCTTATTTATTTACTGATACTTATGTCTCAGAAATAGAGAAATAGAAAAAACAATAACTGCCCTCGTTTGAGGAATCATTAATTTCATCCTGAAAGAGGCAAACCTTTTCAGCTAAAAAATCCAAAAACCTGACTGCAGTGACATCAGTTGATGCCCTGGGTCACATAAGCAATTTAATGCCATTAATCATAGACTGCTAAAAATATGTCAAAATCTTAAAAAGGTAATCCAGTAAGCTAAAACGTTTTTTACCCGTGAATAATGGAACATTATTAGAGATAGTAGATTTTAGTAATTACTAAAAATGAAAAATGTTACCAAACGCTGAAAAAATGGTAATTGTATGTTTGACGCACGGTGCAGTATATTTCTGAAGGGTTTCAATCTGCGATAAAATGCGAAATCTATCGCAAAATGCGAAATCAGTACAATGTGTGAAATCGTTGTAAATCTGTGAAATAATTGCTAAATTGCATTGTATGTTTCCTTCGTGTTCGCTTTCAAACTAGAAATGCGATATCAACAACACATCGATGTAACTTTAATTTGAGCGTAGCCACGTTTATTAATTTATAATTAAGGTTTAACTGACGAAACAAAGCAAAAACCGTAAAAATAATTTAAAAACTGATCCTGAAAGCCTGAGCGTTCAGGGTCATCTCAAGGGGTCTCAGCTTCCTCAGTTCGCTGTAGGGAGAAGATCACAGGAAGAAGGGGAAAGCCCATAGCCTAAGGCGCACGCGTTACCTATTACGCTTTTGTACTTGTTGATGTTCGCAAATGACAAAATATTAAATTCGTTTCCCTTTCTTCATGATTTTAATGGGATAATCTACAAAACATCAAAATATTTTTTGTATCTCTAAGAGTCCTCCCTTAATAATACTTTTCTCAACAAATACTACAAAACGCTTCTTCTTAATTTTTGTAATGCCATAGAATGCTATAGCCTTATTTTCAATATTGTATAGTGCTTAAACCTACCCACTAGTCACTATGTGTGAGTTGTTCATTCAGTCGCTCCAAAATACTCTTGAACAAACATCTAACTCGCACGCAAAGACCCATTTTACGCACTTGTAAGCTAAATAACAATTGTTGGCGAAGCAATTGATTGATTGTGCGATTCCGGGCGCGTCACCGGCTGAGGTCGTTAGCCTCGTAAGCGTAGTGCTTGTTTCTTTTCCTGAAGGAGGCGCTGGTTTCCCCCCGCTGGATGGCGAGATCTGGAGCTGACCTACCGTCGGCTAACGGGGTTTTCCCAACCAGGTATCTCCCACCAACGGGACAAGCTCTAAGCTCCTGACCGATCTTCCGGCATGTGTGGTAGTATTATGCATCTACAGACGTGTTCAAATTATTAGACTAAAGCAAGTGTTTCCTATGTTCCATGATATAATTGGAGAGAAACGCTGTTAAATGTGATGTCTGTGAAAGGTCCTGGCTGATGACACGTTGTCGAAGGGACAATGAGGCCAAACCAATACAAAAAAATCCTTGGAAAGGAACTTTTTCCTCAAACTAGATAGATTCTCTAATGAAGATGGCATTTTTATGCAGGATTTCGCACAGTGCCACAAAGACAAAATTCTCTTA
Organism: Gryllus longicercus; assembly: GCA_038098605.1. Lineage (NCBI taxonomy): Eukaryota > Metazoa > Arthropoda > Insecta > Orthoptera > Gryllidae > Gryllus > Gryllus longicercus. The sequence continues at coordinate 390,885 of JAZDUA010000474.1, read as the reverse complement.
AAGAATTTGTAAGAAAAACAATTTAAAGTGTTAACATTGCCACGAAATAGTTCTGTCTTGAACCCGATAGAAAATTTATGGGGTATTACCAAGAGATGAATAAAGAAATAAAACAAGAAGGCATGGACAAACTAGAGGATATTTGGTACCGCGACGATGAAATTAAAAACTCAGTTGAAAGAAAGAGGAAAAGACTCAGAGAAGAAGGTAAAGAAGGAAAAGAAGAAAGGACTCAGTCTCAGAAAGGTTGGTAAATATTGTACAAAACAGGATAAAGTTGTTGATTAAGAACAAATGCGCACACTAATTTTAAAAGTATGTCTGTTACATGCACCCGAATGTAAACGTGTCATAAATGAAAATCTATTACGAAATATGTCTTTACTCTAATAATTTGACCACGTCTGTAAGTATTAGTGGATGAGGTGTAAGTAAGGGGTGAGGCTAGGACAAGGAAGAGGAAGGAAAGATCGCGCGCCGTCCATGGCCCCCTTGTGGTGCGGAGTGGCCGAGGAGCGCGGCGGTCGTGGCCGGGGCGCGGCCCTGGGCGCACGGCGAGCGGAGCGGCCGGCGCTTGCGCCATGATTGATCGGTCCCATTGACCCTGTTCCATTCAGCCTCTCTCGGTGCGTTAGAAAGCGACGCCCCGCGACCCGCGCACCACCCCCACCCACATGCGCGTGGACTGGGGATGCGCAATCCATGTCGATGTTTTCAAAACAATCGATGTTTTTGAAGAAAAATCGATGTTTTAAACATCGATGTATTTACACTGATGTTTTATTAACAACGATGTTTTGCGATCGATGTTTTTTTTTCTTTTCCGAAGTTTGGCTTTTGAGTCAAAAATGACCATGATCACAATACTGCAAAAGTTAAAATATGAAATAACTGATGGTAACAATGCTATTCATGTGTTGGAACCAAAGGAACGCCACAACGGCAAACTCTGTAGCCCGAGATGATCTCTATGCCATTGTATTTCATCTTCATTTTCATTTTGCACATTTAGATGTGGCTGTGAGCGTAGAATTGGCATATTCTTATCATAACCTTATTCGTCGAATTCTTAAACACGAACACTCTCAATTTAAATTTTATTGCACACGAATTTAACGTTAGAGGATATTAATCGCGTCTGAAAACATGGATGCTCAAAAAATCGATGGTTTATTGTCGATGTAGTTTTAACATCGATGTTTTAATTTTGAACATCGATGTTTTGTTATCGAGTTCGCATCACTAGCTTGCACGCACGGACTTCTGGCATCAGCTGCGGATTTGAGAATCAGCTAATGTTGAGGTAGTGTGAGTGTACGTGAACAAAGAATGTCGAACAGTTCAACAGTATCTTGATTTCAAAGTTGAAAAGCGCAACCAGAAACTGTCAATTACTTCCAAGTATCCAGATTTAAGTCACCAAAAACCTTAAGCATCGAAAAGACGATGTGGATAAAAAAGTAGGGTGTTTGTGCCACCTCGACCGTGAAGAACTATCGGTCTTCTGCGCATGCGCAGATAACCTAAAGTGGTGTGAAACTTAAACTGCGCATCGCAGAAGATCAATAGTGCTTTACGTTCGAGGTGGCACAAACTCCCTATTCTTGTGACATTGCAGAATTCAATGTATCGATATTCAGGTGCCAGCGTGTGTGCTTCCCTTGGGCCCCGCCGCCGCCGCCTCTGCTCCTGGTGGAGGATGCAGGGATAAGGGCAGTTTGTAAAGCCTTAAACAAGATGGCACGGGGACAGCGTGCACGGTGTGCGAGATAGTCTTTGGATTTGTCAGTGAACCAGAAGCGAGGGCGTCAAATCTGGAGAAAAGCAGTGTGTAACCTACGATATAATAGCAAAAGTAAAAAAAAAATCGCGTTATCAAATGTATCAACTTATGTTGGAACATTTTAAAACATTAGAGAGGAAGGTGAATTGGGTAAAACGACATTCGAAATATCAAAAAGATGTCGAAGAATGTTCGAGTGCTCAAAAATCTACTACAATGCTGTAAATAAATATTTATTTTTGGAAGTACATAAACAATTATATAAAATAATACACACTTATGAAAACGAAGAGAGAGATTTCGTAGAAAAAGATAATTGTAATGTATCAGAATAATCTCTTATTTCTTGGATGTTACTCCTGTGTATATTCTTTCATCTAAATGTTTAGTTTTAAGATCGTCTGGAGACCCTCTTTGAATTCCTTCTGTACAGTCGAAGTGGCGGTTTGAAGATCCCGCCCTCAATCCAGAGGAAGGAGCGCGCTTGTTGCTAGAAAAAGGGTCCGATATACCGCATTCGCGTTGAGATGAGAGAACAATACTTGAAAATAATTTGCATGTTCTGGTTAAGCCATTGATAGAGTCGCTATATTTATATTCTAAACTCACATTTAGTGAGGATATAACATCATTTGATCAATCTAATGATCCGAGTAAGGAAATAATTTCAAAACGAGCGCTTAGGTTTTTTCCAGGAAAGATTCAAGGAACAGTGGTATACCGTACGATGTAGCGCGATATATTTATTTTCTCTGACTGCGCAGGGAGTTTAGCATGGAAAGATATTCATGCTAATATATTCTATTAAATCTCATAAACTCATAAAAAATATTTTTCAGATATGAGCTATCCGCATTGTTTACGTGTGAGATAAACAATTTTCTGATTAGTCACCTTCCTTTGTTTTGATGAACTCTTTCTGGGAAACTGCCTACGTCTTGTGGTTCGGGTACAATGTATGATTCACGCGTCGAGGTACCCAAGCTCCGGGTGAGTAGGTAGCTGCCAGTGCGAGAGGGAAGTTTGGCAGCTCGCCCACTAACTTTCTGCTATTGTAACGCTCCCAGTATCGCATTGCACTGAAGGAGACCAACGCAGGAAGCGTCACTTACGAGGAAAATGTCAACGCACTCGTCTCATTCTGGCATCCGGTGACTAACCATTTCTTTGCTAGAACGACAGTTTCGAATAACTTGACAGTACAGTTTTGTCACGGAGCTCTATTAGAAATGAGCTAATAGTGGGTTTACGAAGCTGTTAAATAGCCGTTAAAAAACATCTTATTATTTTATATTGTGTGTTTTCAGGCTGCCATTTAACGAACTTCTTAATGTCCTATAAGCTAGAGTTCTCAAGTGGAGGATATTTGGTACATTTGTTGTTTTTTTATCCTGAATTGCAGAATAGATCATTAAATTGATTAGATTATTGCATTAGATTATTGACCTGCATATGAAATATATCTAATTATATTAATTATATATCTTATTAAAACGACTCAAATTTATTTTTAAATAAGGAGTAGTGAAGCACGTAACCTTACTTTACTAGAAATAATTTAAAAATAATTGTTGGTAATACATTACGAAACTTTTATTGTTAAAAAGAAAGGAAAAATTGAAATTGTATTTGGTTATAAGAACCTATACACGGTCAAGCTTCGCTTGATGAGCCCGCTTCGGTTGTTGAGGTAATATTGCAACCAACTGCTTCATTATTGGCAAAACGTCGCGACAGTTTTACAACTGGTGCGTCTTAGGCCTGTCCAGGATGGATTGTCTGTGAATTGGCCGCGTAGGGTTAAAATATACAGTTCTGCAAGAATGAAGAATGACATTTAATATACAGATGTTCTAGCACTCTAGTAGAGAGATATGAATTAATAACTCATTCGTTGGTCCGTTCAGTAAGTTACAAGTTAAACGTCGTTTAAATGTCGAAATATTTTTTTTTCCATCTCGCTGTAATAACGTGAACCAAAATTGCTTGAAACAGGAAGCTAAATTCGCGAGCGGCGCGTGAGGGCCCAACAGACTCCACGCGGCGTCGGCGTGAGGCAGGTCGCAACCTGCAGTGCTTTTCTTTTGTCCCCTCCACGGTAACCCTGTGAAGGAGGGGAATTTATTTACTTTAAATTTTTACATTAACCTGCTGCCTTGCGGCTTAAGCAGGTAGAGGAGGAGCTTTTTCTTACAGCTAAGTTTTACATACTAGTCCTTAAGTTAACTTAATTGCACTTTGGCATTTCTAACTTACACTAAAATCATTATTGTAATTCTATTTATTTATTCTACGTAAATTATTTTATGTATTGGAACATTATTATTATTTTTTCTACATTCACACATCATTCATACTATTTTCATTATATACATAACCATTCATTCTTCCCATTCATTCACACTTCACTTCACTACACTCACTGTACGCCACGGCACTGACTTGGCTCAAAGTGTCCGTGGCGCTCGGGCCCGTTGGGAGGCGTGGCAGGTGGGGCGCGGCGTCGCGTTCCCCGCGCGTCCCTCGGCCGATGGCAAGTCTTCCCCCTCACGCTCGGCTGCCTCCGCTCGCTGGCTCCACCTGCAGTGCTCGGTGGATGCGAATCCCAGACAGGCTTCGGAGCGTGAGCGCCAAGGGAGTGGGAATGGTAAAAAACATCAATGTTTATAAAACATCGATATTTTCGAGCTGAAACTTCGATATTATAACATCGTTTTGCTTTTCATGTTTTCTTTAGATCAATATTTTTTTTCAGAAACATTGTTTTCAACAAAAAAAAAAAAAAGAGAAAAAAGAAATAAAAAAAAGAAAAAATCTAATGATATAAATACAAAAAAAATCAATATCTATTCTTTAATTTTTATTTATTAATTTTTTTATTATGTTTATTATTTTTTGGGTGGATTGCTAGTAATCTTGAGAAATTCACTACTGTCATGTGTCAACAACCAGATGACACGAAACTATTTGCTATTCGCAACCTTTCTTCAGAGTTTTTACCATTCTTTATTATTTTGTACGTGATAATATAGTTAAACTGCAATTTGAACCTTCATTATACAGAACATTGATTAGAAAATTTAAATGATAGTCAAATTTAAGAAAGAATACCTGTGTACATTAAAGTAATATTGATGTAACATTAAAACCAGTGTGTATTTTTTTTTTGTCCGATGTTTTTTGTCGATGTTTTCGTCGACGTTGATAACCTTTCGTTTATGTATCGATGTATGGAGACGTTTGGCTAAGAGTTACCATCACTAGCGGCATCCCACGGCACCCTTGACTGAAACCCAAGCTTCGGCAGCCCGCGGGGGCGCGGCGGCGCGTCGAGGGCGTTAGTCAAGCGGCCGAATCGGGCGGGCCCCGCGGAGCGGCACCTGTGCGCGCCGGCGCCCACTCACCGCAGGATGAGGCGGCGGCTAAAAATGGCGCGGGGCATTCCTCCGCCTGACTCAGCCCAGGCACGCCGCCGCCACCGCCGCCACGCCTCCCACCATTCAAGCGCGCGCAGGGCGACAGGGCGGCCGTTTCCTTGGGCTCGAAATTACTCGAAACGGAGGCTTTTCGGCTTAAAAATCTTCATGAAAAAGTTAACGAAACATTTTTACACTGATAAATAACAATTATTTCCTCAGTTAAGCCAATTCCTAGTTGCAATGAATAAAGCGTTCACAATGAATTCAATAAAATAAAACTCAAGTTGGAATCAAAACTAGTGATGCTACAAGACGGCACAGACTTTCTCGTTCTAGTTAGTTTTCTACTCTGTTTAGTCTAAGCTACAATTTTGCGATTGTCACCACTCTCTTCCCTGGTGTCCATATTGGAGCCTAAAATACTTGTTATTAAAATTTCCGGTGCCCCTATAATAGAATAGAAGTATGACTTTAAGAGTATTATAGAAGAGAAGTCAAAGTGCTATATCGAAATTTTTATCGAAAAATTTGGATTTTTTTTCTTTCTTTTTCCCCTTTCCTTCAAAAAAATTCGTTTGAGAATTTCTGAAAATCCACAATTTTAAGCTTACTCTCCGAGAAAACATTTGTGATTTTTAAGTTTTGAGAAACTTTGTGGGAAATCATTTAGGGTATTTGTGCTCGCAAATGCACTAATGTATAAATAACGGCTGTAATGTAATTGTTAACGACGTAGGGTTAACTACGAGATATAATTAGGCCTAGATTTGTGTATTTCTTTAAAATTCGAAAGAATAATAAAAATGGTGTTATGTCATGTTATTTAATGGACTTTACTCCTGATGTATTAACCATGTTTGAGTTCAAAAGCTTATAATCTGAGCGACTTATGCGAGTTGTGTCCCAAAGATAAACCTGCAGTGGCAGAACAGGCCTAGATGTTTCAAAATGATTTTGAATTTATTATTTACGAAAATATTTTCTTACTATTAACATTAACGCATTTTTCAAATTAAACATTTTAAACAATTCCGACGATTTAAAATTCAAATACTGTAGAAAAATAGTAGTAGAAGTAGAAAGTTATTTTTCATTTTATTTATTGCCGATAAACAAGTGGTTTAATAACAATAAATGTCATTATTGGCGATACTTCATTATTAAATCTTTGTTGACGATACTTGATCATTTTATCAACCTTTTCAGCATTGACAATTAATTGCTCTATTTACGTAAAAAGGAAGAGAATGCCCATTGAGGGATTTCGAAACAGCAAACGTTTTCACTGTTGTCGAGAAGAGAGATTACTAGATGATATTAAGATTTCGTTTGTATCTAGTTCTGTTCTGTGTTAATTATGGAAGCTTCAACATTTGCATGCTTCAACGTTTGCATGTACCATGGTGCAAATGAGGTTCTGCGAAATGATTAGCCTTTGAAACGGTGTAGGCCGTTTGATGTTTTCTTTATAGCCCATATGTTTATGCCGATGCCAAAACAGAATGGTTGTTTGTTCCTTAGAATATTATTTTATTTCTTGGACGTGTCACAAATAGGCTACTGTTGATATTCGGTGTCGTATACAGGCTTACGTATTCTTTCTACTAGAACAATTGAATTTAATAATAAATATGTCGATGAGATGTTTTGTTTTCATACAGTTTACAAATTAAGAACAATAAACTGAAATTAATGAAATTGTTAGTAGTCTCTGTACATTAATTTGAAAAGCTATTTTCTTTTAATGTTTAATAAGTAAAATCTCCTTAAATACTTCTTGAAGCAGCCAACCTCCGTGTCATCAGGCGCATTTTCCAATGCAGTTGATTCTGGAAAGAGGACCTCAACAACGCACTTACTTCCATTTCTCATAATTTTTCGTTTTCTGAGTCTGGTATTTATTTCATTTTAAAAAGAACATCACATTACATTTCTATAAAATGGAATAACAAGTAATAACCTTGACAATTTTCCCTCACATGTGTTTGATAAGTCAAGGTATATAACAGCACCCTTCGCTCTACCCTGGCTGAATCCACGGCGCATAATACACTACCAGAAAACAAACTGTGTGTGTGTGTGTGTGTGTACGGTGCATGTTTTAATAGGAACCACAACTGGATACTATTTAAGTTCACATTAGATAATTGGAATAATGGGATAATTGAACTGAAATTTTACCGAGATTAATGTAAAATTTGAATGATAAACGCGAATTGATAGTGATATAATTTGCGATGAGAATGTTGCAGTTGTAACAATTCGCTGCTGAGTTTCTTAAACCCTTCGCCGACTCCCAGTTGCAAAGCTGAGGAGGCAGAGAGTGTCTGGGAGCTGCGAGGCGAGGCGAAGCGCGCTTGGATAATGAATGGTTATGTATATAATGAAACACGTATGAATGATGTGTGAATGTAGTGAAAAAGAAGAAAAAAATATCTCGCCCGTGTAAATTAACAAACTCTGTAGAACTATAGTATTCACAAAACCGATATGTAAGTGTAAGGTAGTAATACCAAAGTGCAAGTAAGTTAACTTTAGGTCTAGTATGTAAAACTTAGCTGTAAGAAAAAGCCCCTCCTCTAGCCGCTTAAGCCGCAAGGCAGCAGCTTATTGTTAATAATTTAAAGGAGATAAATTCCCCTTCTCCACAGGATTACTGTGGAGGGGCCAAAGGAAAAAAAAGGAAAAAAAAAAAAGAAACCGCGCTTGGCGTTTGGCCGCTGGCCCGCGGCGCACCGGAAACGCTGAGTGACGCATCCTGCGGTTGCACTCCGCGCCTTTCCGGATATTTCTAGCCACCCCCTCCCCTCCCCCCCTCCCCGCCCACCTCCGGCACGCGGGCCCCTCCTGGTCCAATGTGCCTCTTCGATGCGCAGACGCCCACGGGAAATACGTCCGGGCACCGGTACTCAAAAGATAGGCTGTTCCGCACACAATTACGTGTATATTATTTCTCGCAATAGATTACCTATTATACTACTAATCGCGCAGACATCGAAAGGTAACTATACAGCCTCTGGCCACGTGAAAGGTGCCTCTGGTGTTCGTCCATTCCCAGACCACGGGAATCATCCAAACACAAAGAAACAGTTTCTGTTTTGACTCGAAGTTCAAATTCCACGCACCGACTGAATTCTCGCAGTTGGTATGTCACTGCTTACGACACAACTGGCAGAAAGACTGCTAGGAAGAGGCTCCTCGCCATTAAACATTTGCTATTCACGTATTGCTTCATTAAACAGCAACTTCTTTTATATTCTTGGTGTGTAAAGAATCGGTGTAATGTATTTATATACTGTTCTAGGCTATTGCAGTTTTCCAGACTGTTTTTGTTGTACTATTTAATTTATTGTTGTGTTACGAGTCCATATATGAGAGAACAGTCGACTCAGGTTTTAGTGAACTTCTGGGGACTAACATTTTTTGTTCCCTATATCAGAGGTTCACTATATCCGATTAGTCAAAATTAAATAGTTTCTCCGCAATTACTGTTTCTAATAATATAAGGAACCACATTAGGATGTACAATTTTAGATAAAAAAATAAATAATTATCTAAGGGGAGAACTCGGGATAGAACCAGTGCTCGACAAGCTGGTCAAAAATAACAAGAAATGGTGCGAACATCTAAGAAGAATGCAAAGTAGCAGGCTTCCAGCTTTGGCAATGCAATATCGACCAAAAGGAAAACGTGACGTTGGAACACCAAGTGCTAAATGGGCGCCGGAACAGGTTGATGAACCTAATCCTTGATTAGAAGAAGAAGAGAAGAAGAAGAATACAAAGATACACAAAATACATTAACAGCACGAACTGAATATTTCAGTATCTTTATTTGACCTTTAAAAAGTCAATCATTTTCAAGTGTTTGCTTCGTACATTTTTTATTAGACATTTCTCTTGATACTTCTACAGAGTTCGTGCTCTTTCCATACTTGATTCTTCATTCCATTCTTGCCTATAAGCGTCGTCATGCTGTCTTGACACCTTTGTAGGAACACCGTCCCACACTCTGAAGGCCCTTTTACTCGCCTAGTAACATACGATATCCTTTCGGTAGAGGTATGGCGGAAAGCGGCTAATGAAACTTATCACTTTTCCGCGCGGCGCGGCGGGCGTCACCAGGCTGTAGTTTAGTGGCAGTCGCGCGCTTCCTGTCTTCTACGTAGAACACGATGCGCTTTGTCCCGCGGAATTTAATGTAACATCAAGGTTGAAACTGAAGCAAGTAGTCACGCGTCACCGCCGCTAATTGTAGCCCGCTCAGGGCACGACCTTTGCTTCCACAGTGAGGAGTGCCACAAGGTCATCAGGCAAGTTCCCCATTCTGGGTTCCCTACCTCCACCGCAGGGGAGACTTCTTCGATTATGACCTTTGGTCGATGATATTTTTTCCAAGATGCCTCGTGTTGGAATTTGTGGCACTAAGGCGATATTTTTTCTTTCAGGAGACAATTGATTTCCAGGGCATTGTATCTCCAATGTTCACTGTAGTCGAAGTTAAGAGTTCACTATAACGAAATCTTCTGGTGCTTATTTGTATTGCTAGTGTAACGGGACCAGTGACTTAAGTTCCCTATAAAAGAGAGTTCACTACATCCAAGTTCACTATAACCGGAGTCGACTGTATTTTATAAATTGTTCTTTAGTAAAGAGCGTAATACGTTTTGAAAAACCATGTTGCGTGATTTTGTTCACAACATGTCTTAGTTCACCTTCTCGAATAGGCAATGACTCAGAACGAGATTTAATACACATTGTGACCTGCACGTGGCTTTTAATTTTGAAAATCCATTGACTTGTAAAATTGAAAAAGGTAAAGTTCGACGAAAACCGAATTTAATTGATATTCAAATTATAATAAAATAAAATGTATGGAAATATAATGAACTGAAATGAATAAAGGTATGAAAAATGTCTAATCAATCGTTTAAATTTCCGAAAAATGTTAAATATCTTCGGCAGCTTTACGTTGTAGTGTGCATTTATTGTAAAAGGAGATTGGTGCAAGGCAGCGTTTGACCTTAAGCACAATGTTACTCATTTAGGGGTAGTGTAAAGTAAATTTAATATTTAAATTTACTTTCGAGTAATTGAGCACACAATGTGAATTTTCTCAGTATATTTGCTCATTTCAGATAAGCAATGCATGGGATACCTCAGTAACGAAGCAATGAAGCTAGCCACATGTACTAGTAATTGTAAATCCTACCTTTGGCGGTGCTTTGCTACTGAACGAAACAAAGCAAGCTCAGTCAGCGCACTGCCTGGATCAATGGATGAGGGGGCTTTCGTGTCCCACGGACGGTCTTCCCATTGAATCCGCTGGGAATACGCTGGACGTACGCACGACACTAAATAGATCGCGGGACGAATCTTCTGCTGCGCAAAGGAGCATCGCAGGTGTTTAAGAAACGCAGGTGTTCGCGAGAAACCCGTCGCACTGCTGCTGGTGCTTGAAGTGCGTAGCTTCGTCTGGACGGAACTTGACGCCTGTGCGCAGTCATCATCTGCAGGCTCAATGGAAGGGAGGATATCAACCACGTTAGTTGTATTCTGTAGGTCAGGACATATAATTTCTCGCAGAGTTGTTACCGTTGGGTCGTTTTTATCCTCAGAACATGCATATATTATACTTCACGTTCGTATCATTGACTTGAATTACACGATGTTGAAGAGACCTACACCGAGGTCTCTCTACGAAGTATTCACACTCAGCATCGTTGTTAAGCATCGGAAAAACATTCATTTTGTTAATTCAATTCACTGTCTTACCTCTGCCTCTACCCACGATTAATAGCTTATCCCACGTCATACGTTAGCCTGTAGCAGGGACGGATTCAGAGACAAATTTTAAGAGGGAAAATTGAATTTTTTTGGTCGAATGTGCCATATTTCAGATTTTTAAAATATCGCAAGAAACACTCAGCTCAAGTTGCGATACGATATTTTTAGTTTTAATGATTATCCTCTAACATTTTGCTTGAAAGTTTCGTGACAAGTTAAAATTAATAGGTTAGTACTGAAAAATTTTAGGGTGGGATATTTCCCTCCCTGTAGATCCGCGCCTGGCCGAAAGTAAAAAAGATCAGAAGGGGTAGTGTAATCATTGGCTAAAATGTTTGAATTAACACGAGGTTCCAGATTCAGTACAAACCAACTAAGGAGATAGATTTGTAGTGATGTTAGATGAAAAGCTTTACGGATATTTTCAGGGATTACCATCGATCTATCTCACCAGATGAAAAAAAAAGGATTTCGTTGCATCAAACGAAAGCCCAAAAGTTGACAACAAAGTAAAATACGAAGCGAAAAATGAATATAGAGAGGAAATTCTTTTTTCTAAGAAGCGCATGTATGTATAAGAACAAACTCACTGATTAGATGGTCATGAAGGCCGTCGATAATTTGACGAGGAGACGTATTTGCATGTCAATTACCATTGGGAATACTTTTCTTGCTTCATGTGTACATTAATTAAACTGCCAAAGTGGCCTCCAGTCATCAGTCCGAAATGACCCTCAGAGTGAAGCTGAAGAATGGAGTCCGAATCCTTATACAATTAATTATTTTGTGTGTTTCTATGTACAGTTCTCAGAATTGTGGTCTCGGGGTAATTTTACAATCCTAACAAAGTCGTAACGATTCAATTTTTCAAAACATGCAATTTTTTCGTTATATATTTTACATATTTTGCTGATATGTTACTTATTTTTAAAGACACTCAACCAAATTTCTTGAAATTATTTCTCCAAAAATATTTGGTTAATTTTCAAAAAACAGTTTTATTAAGAATTCGACATATTGCTTCGTACACTAACTGAGAATAGCGTGCTGTTGACCGGTGCTGCCCCACGAGAAGCCGCCGTCGGATGTGTCTGTTTGGTTTAACAGGGACCAATTTAGTTTATCCAGTGACAAATTTAGGGAGGGAAAATTAAAAAGGTTTTGGCCGAATGTGTCAATAGAGATTTTGTAAAATGTCGCATGCTACACTCAGCTCATACAGCGATACGATTTTATTCGTTTTAATGATTATACAAAAATATGTTTGCTTGAAAGTATTGTGACAAGTAAAATTAATAGTTACAGAAATAAATTAGGGGGGGATTTCTTTCATTTCCCTCCCCGAGGATTCGCTCCTGAGTTTAATAACCCAAAGGTCGGCCCTCGTTATCTATGTCGTATGAAGTGCGCAACTGCTAGTACATTGCCTTTAGGTGCGGAAAGTAACAGTGATGTGTTTTTGTACTTAAATCGCAAGTTCCAAGAAACGTTGGTTGTAGCAGACGTGTAACACGTCGAAGAGAATGCTACTATTATTCTCTGTTGGTCATTACAGTTTGTACGTTTGTACCACTGCTCTTTGCTATCAATAACAAAAATTTACACTTAAAAAAACCTTAAATGCAGTAGGTAGAGCAAAACCTTTATTTTTTAAAATTGGTTAAAAATATTTTATTATTGCAATTCCAAATTGTGAACATTTTTTTAAAATTTTTAGTTTTTTATTTTTTTTTATTTTTATTTTTAGTTTGAAAATGTAACGTCTCTCAGCAGTGGGGTCTTGCGGGTGAAAGTGCTTACAACAGAAATTATGTTGATAGAACGAGCTAGAGCTGTAAAACTTAAAATTGTGTATTCACTGCAATCATAATAGAGGGTATAATTGTTGTCCCCTTCACTCGTTTCCCAATGAACTGTTTGCTACCAATTCAAATGTAATTTTCAACAGGAGGCCCTGACTCGGCTAGGTGCGGAGAGACTTTTCTGATGACCTGTATCTTATAAGGGTAGTTGAGCAGCATAAGTGTATTAAATGTTTTTAATGAACTTTGATCTTACAAATTACATTTGATTTTACATACTGTATTTGTTCCATATTTTTACCGTTTTCTTTCCATATGAATGGGTGAAAACCAGAACGGTATTAGTGACAATTGGGATAAATCTGTTTATTTTAGTCATTATCAATGTAAAGTCGTGGTGTTTTATTTCATTATTAAAACAACAGCATTTCAGTTGTTCATTAAAACCACGAACATACATTGCCACCGAAATATTCGTATAGCTTAAAATAAACACGTTTTCTCAGAATTTGGAAAATGTCACTTATATCGTTCTGGTTTTCATCCATTCATATCTGTGTGTATATTTTGCCGCATTGTTCATATTTTGCGGGCGCTGCCGCGGAGCGCCGTGCAGTGCCTCTGGGAACATTTGACGAGCACGAGGCGAACGACACGCGTGTTTATATGTCACCCCAATATTCCCGCCAGTGTTCCCAGTTCTTGATAAGCATGTTTGATTGCGAGGGACTCGACTCGTATTTAGCAATTTTTTTAAAAATTGAGTAGTTGCATACACATATGTCATAGCAAAAAAAAAGTTTAATTTCAAATTTATACGGAGCAGAACGCTAGCTCCAAGCTTTGTAAGGCTCAAAACATTGATCTGTCATTTACCTCAAGGCACACATGCCAAAACAATAGGTGTCTAATAGATCCGGAGAATCATTTAGAGAATCTGTTTTTCTTTGATTAAATAAACTGTGTAGTTTTTATGAAAATGTAAAAGTTACTTAAGGCCGCCATTGCGTTTTTAGATGCTTAGATACTGTTAATCACTAAAATATTACTTCCTTGCATTTCGCTAGAATATGGGACCTAGTTGAAATGTTGGAAAATATTTACCCCGCGCGTAATACCTGCAGAAATTATATTCAAAGTTCTAGTCTTTAAGAAATTGTATTTGCAGAGGAAAGAAGATTTTCAATCGTTGAGGTGTTTTTTAGATAAAAAATAGGGTCAGTTTTGGTCGGCAGTTTTTCTCATTGAATTTATCTTCTCATAAATTATTTATTTGCTCTCGCGTGCGATAGAGTCTCATTGTATTTTCAGAAAAGAGACTATACTACGTGTCTTCAATAAAATGTCTGTGGACAGTAAGTACACATCCAGGGACCAGTTTCAATTTCAAGGTTTGTAGTCGTTAAGCACAAAGCCATTGTATCTAACGCAAGTGCGCCTTGCGAAACGATCCTTCGGAATGTGCATAAACCTCGTTCCACTCGCCGGACAATAGTGGGTATATCTCCGTCGCCTCTGCTAAGAGAGAGGGAAAGAGGGAGAGCGGGCAGGACTAGGCGGGAGAGCAGGCACGGCAGGCTGCGCCGCGTCGCTGCCGGAAAACGGAGACAGCTCTGGAACCCGGAACAGGCCGCCAAGGCCGGAGCGACGCTGCAGCCACCACCCCCACCCCCACCCCCACCCCCACCCCTTCCCCTTCCCCCTCCCCTCCCCTCCCCTCCGCCTCCTCTGCACTTCGCTCGCGGTCGCCGTCCGCGAGATTGCACTGGCGAAAATACTTGTTTGCAGCCGACAGATTCTCCGTGCTGCATACAGGAGTTGGTGAAACAACACTCAAAGAGATATTCAGTTTACTGTAGCATCGTGGGCGTTGGTTACATAACTGCACACACTTAATGAGGAAGCAGTTCCTCTAATATTTTCGTGTTTTTTTTTCCATCAAACATGTTCATTCCAACTATGCTAACGTTGTTGCGATTTATACATACTTTTTTGCCAGCGTGGCATCGCTGATGCCACTATTCACAAACAGTCTGAACCTGGCAATCATTTCCAATGTCACCAATATGCTACCACCCCCGCCTCTCACTTCCGATGCTGTCGCAAAGCATCGATTCCGCCGTTGCTTCCGCTACCACCACCCCCGCATGCTCCCGTCGGCGCCACGACGCCTGCACGTCAGCTCTTCGACAACGCTGACGTCGTCGCTACTCACAAAAATAGACTGAACCTTGTTACCACACCATCATCAACCTGTACACGCAGCGCCTGTTACTGTTGGAAATACCACTTCCGCTGTCACAAGCCATCGATCCTTCTTTGGCAGCCATTACTCCTTTGTAGCTCCTGAATCCTACGCAATCTTCACAGTTTCTTTTTTAAACCGTCGCACCTTACAGACATTTTACAGTTTTCTCTACCCTTTCGTTGAAGAGCGAAGTTGCGATTCTCGTTAATTACCACTTTTATTTTTAACGATTCTGCGTTCTCAATAAGCAATGCTATTTCGATTTTTTTTCCGGATCTGAAAAAAACTTTACTTCCGCACGCAACAATATTTAAAACCTTGTCACACAATGTTGTGATACATACTTTCACTCAGTGTTATTTCTGTATCATTATTAATTCAACCAGCATCTGATCTCCCTGGTGATTATATTCATTCCTTATAATTCACATAACCAAAGGCTCATTTTTCCTTACACAGAGCTTATTTCTCCACGCTCGCTCCACCGGTTCCCATCTTCCACGAGTCCTCTGTCGCTGATTGCATCGACTGTAGTCTCTACAGCTCGTATCATCTCCAAATTCATTCTCGAATTGCCAGAAACGATGTGTTGGTATTTGTAATACGAATTCCTCAGTGATGATAACAGATATTTTCCTATTAACATTAAGTTTTCTTTAAGTTTATTTATTTCTGGATTTTCTTTAAGATCGAGAATTATTTATTTGTGTTATGGCTTGAAGTTTTGGGGTTGGCGCAATGGTTGTAGTTTCCCAGCTGGATTAAGTTTCTTGTGGGACTCATTGCGGTACTGTGTTGGGATATCATTGAGGTACGGTGATCGATTTGGTGGTGATGAGATGACGAGGATGGCTGTGGATTGAAGGGGAAACCAGCGACGAGCCCTTTTTGTTCGCCTCACGACGCAAATGGTGTTTACCGTAGTGAATTGAGGGAATGGTGATCTTAACGTACGCATAACTACCATAATGCAGCATAATTCACCACAACGCAGTTAGGTTAAGAGATCTGTGTATGAGGCCAGATTCCGCAAGAGGATTCGTGAATTGAAACAGCACTACCTGCAAGAATGGTCAATGAGTCTATCAGCAGATGGAGCTATGGGGGAATAGGATGCAAGGTGTACGTGAGAAGTGTCTAGGAATGTGTCCGTGAACTTAATGACCCTCCTTATGCCGATACCGGATTCGTAGCCCCGGCAGCCCGGGATGCTGAAAAGATGGCCGCCCACGGAACGCCCTTCCGGTTCCGGAACGGATCCGCCACGTAGGTCTTTACTTGCGAAACCAGAAAAATGTAGAAAATGTTGCATTCACAACCAATTTCACTCCTCTTTCTTCACTGCCTGCGTATTATCCACGACGTCTCCCAGCAAGGCCTAAGTCAACATCCTCTGTCTACATCTGCCTCCTTTTGAACCAGTGGTCAGGCGGGTTGATTGATCAGTATTTATGATGCGTCAATTGCTATGGTCGGCGGTGTCAATTGCTATGGAGTAGGCGGTGTTCCTTCTCCAAAGGACGGTGAAATCCGGCGCAGACCAACACATCGGCTCAGAGCAGATGTCCTCCACCTGGAATCATATTTGCCAGCAAAGCATCGCTCCAGCCAGGACAAGCTCTAAGGTTTCGACTGGTCTCCCAACGAGTGTGAGCGGGAGAGATGGCTCAGAGAATCAGCTGATGTCACTGCAGTCCGCCTGACCGGGAGGGCCTTCCCGACGGTGGCAGGACACTACCTTGTCAGCTATGTCAACTTTAGGCGCTGTCTGGAGGAGAATTCTAGCGGTCGGCTGTTCTGATCGGTAGTTTTCCTTAGTTTCTCTGATCAATACCAGGCGAATGCAGTACCCTAAAAACCGGCTACGCAAACTTTCCTTTTTCTCTCCTCACCCCTCACACACACATTTACACCAACACGCACTACACTACCACACAAGCCGGGAAACCCGTGAGGAGCTAAGATCTTATCCGGGCTGGGGCGGTGCCCCGCTGGTGGGAGATACCTGGTTGAGGAAAACCCCTCTAGCCCACGGCAGGTCTTTGCCGCATCTCGCCATCACCGCCACCTCGCGAGCAAAAACACGCATTACACTTGCGGGACTAATGACCCTGGTAGTTGACGTGCCACAATTAAACCCAACTTGTGTAGAAATGAAGTGCATGTAAGGGGAGAGGAAGAGGCAAGGATGAGGAAGGCCCGCCAGGGGCGTATCTAGGTAATCACAGGCAATCCTAGAATTCACGCCCCTGTTAGGACTTTCAATTAGGGTTGTCGTTATTTGTTTTTAGCGTGTATACTCTAAGGGGCGCCCATGTCCCGTGCCATACCGTAGATACGGCTGCGCGCGCGTCTGAAGTGGAGCTGGAGGGGCGTCGGGGCTCGAAGCCCGGGCCGGCGCGCGTGCGGCGGCGAGGCGGTGCGGAGCGGAGCAGGAAGCGGCGGCGCGGGCGGCGCGGTGGAGGTCGTCGGGTACTGTTAGCCGTGCGGCCTTGGAGGCCGGGGCGCGCGCCGCAGCGGTGGCTGAGGCCGCCCGCGGGCGGAGCGGCGGCGGCGGAGTGGTCTCCGTCAGGTGGACTTCCCGCGCAGGGACCGGAGGCTGCTGCAGGGACAGGTTCTGCAGCGCCTCCCTGCCATGCCCACTTCCCCTCCCCTCGCCGCCCTCTGGCTGAAACGAAAATGTCGTGTGACTAACCATTCCTTTTAATGCCATCTCACGGAACTTGAAAGTTCGCTTTTTAAAACACTCGTTTTGGAGCAGTGCGAAGCATATGATACAAATATGTCGCATTAGGGTTTTTATGTAAGTCAACCCTTTATTCTTTAAATAAAAAAAATCAATAAATTACATGACAAAACGTGTTCATGACTAAAAAGTCATGCCTCCATAAAGTCATAAGTGACAATATCCCAAGGCAGACAGGCTTATGACGTGGGCTCACGGACTAGTGCTCAGTCTACGTCCAGCTGCAGAGGAGTGGGTCATTGGGTAAAAAGACCCGGGAAAAACAAGAATCCTGATTTTTTAAACTAAAATTTGTTTATAACATATAAATTTCCAGATCATACAGAATCAAGTATCACTAGATTTCGTAATGAGCGAGAAGTAAGAAGCATTTATTTATCAAGTGTATAGGATGAAAAATAAATGAACATGATGAACAATACGAACGTCATTCTCTACGTTTGAACTGAACGGTCAAGATAAACGAAATGGAATAAATTTATACTTCGTGACCATCCATTTTCTGAAAAACTATTATTATTATTGTTGTTGGCTTCAGCGTTGCCATGCTTACGTGACTATTTGAATGGTGCAACGGAAGAGGTTTCTTCCAGTACATTGAAGGTTTCAGTTCACTTCCAGTGAGCGAATGCACGAGGATGCGCCGAGCGCCGGGCAACACCACGCCGTGACAGGCGTCTCGACAACAGAAAATGTGACGTCATATCCAATGTTTAATAATGTTTTTCAAAGGGTAGACCTACTCAATGTGCACGACAATAATGAAATGGATTTAAAGGAATACTCATGTTTTATAATTTTTCACATGTGATTCAAATACCGAGATGAACCAGGTCATTTTAATGACAAAATGAACTAAATTTTAGTCAATTAAGAAGAGAATTGTTAGTTAAAAATGTTTTTCATATAAAACAGAAAAAGAACGAAGGGTTATAGCGAATAGGAAAGCGTGATATGTCGACAAAAGAATCGTGATGCCTGAAAGTTATGAAAAAGAAACAATTTACAGCTCGAACCGCGCGGGAAACGACAGACAGTGGACGATCGAATGCAAAACGTTTTTGCAAGAGTCGGCCAGAGAGATAGTAGAAGGTCGCCGTGGGAGACGGTCAGGGAGATGGAACGAGGTCGCCTTGTTATACAGCCAAGCACTACGAGCTCGCGATAAATAATTTTCTGTTCAAAGTTGCGCTTTATAAATTGAGTAAATTTTCTTGAGAGAAAAAATAGTTGAAATAATTGAGATGAAGAGACATTGAGGATTTAGATACTATTAGAAAATTCACTCGGGCAAAAATTGGAACATTCGTGTGATGGATGATGGTATGTGATGGTGAGATGGATGAAGCCTGTTTGGTGTAACCGAGGAAGGAAGTGTTCTTTTTGAAAATTCGTCGTGTATGGTGGTGTGTTATTAAAAAAGGAAGTGAAAATTTACAGAGAAAAAGATATTCTAAATATGTACAAGTTCAAGATTGGAGTAAAATTTAAATTAATTAAAATGGAATTAATTAGTAAAATTTGCTAATTAATGAGTTTCAAATTAGGTAAAGTTTGCACAGACCTGAGCACGAACGAAATGAATGATTGTTGAAAGTAATATAGTGTGAATGTGATGTTTTGTGTATAAAAATAAGAGTAAATAATTATGTGTGTTTAACTGTTTATATGCCATTAAGATATAGATCGATTGTGACGTTGCTGCGAGGTATCTATTATATGACAATAAATGATATGAGACATTGTAGCTTGAATTGTAGTGTTATTATTGTGGTAATCATTTGGAATTTTTCTCCATTGGTCAATATGACCATAAATTCCCCAAATAAATAATCAGTCAGCCGAGATCAGCATGTGAGCAATGAATTTCCAGGCATAACCTTTTAAGCATATGAAATAAAATAAAGCCCTGAAATTTTTGATCGTTGTGATTGCGTGTTTAGCAAGAATTCACTAGACAAAAACTAAAAGTACCTGAGCTAGCCGTACTATTAATATAAATTAAGTTAAATAGAAGGAAGGGAGAGAAGGGTACCATTTTTAGTACAAAATGTTTATAAACGGATCAATTTACCAATTAATTCATTATTCTAAACAAAATAAATTGTGTATGAACTTCTCAAATGGAACATTTAAAAATTGCTGATCTGACAAAAGTAAGTGTGCTGAAGTGTAATACAGTATTGGACATGTGTCTATCTTTCAAAATGAAGCATATATTTCGCAAATACTTCCATTGTTTGCTATCTCCATTTAATGATTCATTTTCAATTTTTCATAGTGCAAACAGGGATTTCATTATTACAGGAGTTGAATTGCGTTGAAAAGTGCATTGATTCTACAAAGCATTGTGTATATTAGTCTATCAGTTCGTATTTTGCACATGGTTGAAGTAAAATATTATCTACATCTTCTGGTGAGCTCGAGTCACAGGTATCATAAGAATAATATTATACAGTCACAAGGGCCGGATGCCATAAAAATGGAATGGTCGTCTCGGACAATAAGCGTTGGAACTGGGCTGAAGAGGCGCTGACAGTGTTGTACGAGTTCGTAGTGCCTAGTACCGGGCCTAGTGTCTTTTTCAACGGAACGTTTTTAGCGCACTATTCGCTAAGATACAAACTTGATGATTCAATTTGCTTCATGGCAACTACTACACGTAAGTTAACATTGTCAGCATTTCTTTATGGGATTTACTTTTTAAATGGTCTTTCCAGAGCTTTATCATACAACGAAAGATATGAGAAATTTGCTGAAGGGGATTGCTGAATGACATTGTTGTCTTAACAAAGCCAGCAAAATAGCATTTGAAGTTAGAAGTATCAAGCAATTTGGTGAATGAAACGAGTAACGAGCACAGTGAAGAGCGTAGAACGCCGTGCATTCTCTGTTGGTGCAATGAAAGTTCGTTTGAAAGAAAATAGTCCCTGAGATGTTCTCTTGTTGGCATAACATACCCGGAAAGTTGCTTAAATATTTGTTTCGCAAAGAGAATTTTTCAACGTTGGGGTTTCAAGTACGCACTGAAACGTCATTTGATCGATCGGCTAATCCGCGCAATTACACAACGCTAATCTGGCCAATGGTGAGCTTGGAACAGACCACCAGTTCAGTGCATACGCAGCAGGAGAGTAGACAGGCTCCTTATCAGGAAATGACGCAATTCCTTCGGCACAGCTCTCTCTATTGCCTAATATTAACGCACAGTAAGTAAATCATTTGGAAAAGCACTAAAAATAAGCTTAAGACGTGAACTTGAGTGATGAGATTTTGGGTATCAAATACTACGTCATTTGGCCAATACAACAATAATATCCGCCCGGTGGCAACAGCGGCCCGCGCAATGACGTGTGGCTGCGGGGACGGCGTGAATGGCGTGTGTCTCCGGTTCCGGCCGCTGGCGGCGCGGCGGCGGCGGCGGAGGAGCACGAGGAGGGGAGGGGAGGGGAGGGGGATGCACGGCCCCCTCACCGCCCGCGCCTCCCTGACGTCACCTGCTGCAAGGCCTCCGCACCGCAGGCGCGTTCTTTGTCTCGGCCGGCCGTGCTCGTGCCGGCCCCGTGCAGGCGAAGCAGCGTTGACGCCAGCGGCTAACTGTTCCCGGCGCATGCGCAATGGACGGCGCGCCGCGTCGCGCCGGGAGCGGAGCGCTACGTTGCGGAGGCAGGGAAGGTGACACGAACGAGGGAGGACGAATCGTAGTGACGTATCCGAATCCTTGAAAAGGATCTCTCGCGTTCCTTCAACCTTTCAAATCCTTCATATATTATAAGAATTATAGTAGGCCTATGTAATAATGACAAAATCAATAACAATGATGGTAATAGTAGAGAAAATGTAAGTATTTTCCCAAAAAAGGCGGAATAATTCTGAAGAAATAGTGTAAATCAGTGATGTTTCACTCCATAGTTCAATGCAATAATATATTTATATTTTTCGATGTGCCGAATAGTTAAGGAACGTTATGTCGTGGAAATAGTGAACTTCGTGGAGATTATTGTGGTGGGTGCTTAACGTTTTAAAAGTGTATAATTAGTAATAATGGAATAAAAATTTGAATGGCAAAGAAACGTACACACTGTACATAACGAAAATTCCAATTTTGCAATTATTTTAGGATTTTAAGTCCCAAATGATCCATCCCTAATAAATACGCTTTTTATTTTACAACTGACAACAACTCAATATATTACAAAATATAAAAAACTTCCAATTTTGTAGATATACACTAAATCTTATAAAACATCCAAAGAAGATCCTGTCAACGCCGTTTCCTTTTCTTTTGATCTCTCGCCTCTCGAAAAATGATAAAGATATATGGCAAGCGGCAACAAAGCAATCTTTCGCTATCTTATGCTACGATGTCTTAGATAATACGCCACTATCTCCCTGAAAAGAAACTTCCTTCTCTGAGAATACTCCAACCAAATGATTACTCCTTTGCGTTCAGCAATATGGCGATTCGTGATTGTATATCGGTATTTTTTGCAAAGAACTTGTGTGTTGCTCCCATTGTGTAATAAGCCGTCGTTATCAGAGCAGATTCGTGTAGTGCGCTGTTGATGGAGCAGAAGAGTTCGGGGTCGCGCGCACGACGCATGCGCGTTGCGAGCGGCGGCAGCGGCGGTGGCGGCTGCTGCCGGCGTCGCCTCACAGGAAGCGCTCGCCGCGCCTCCCCCCTTTCCCCCTCCCCATCCTCGCCCACGACAATCACCACCGCCACCGCCACGTCCACCACCACGGCCCCCTTCCGAGAAACCCTGAAGACGTGCAGAGGTCCCGCGGAGTTCCCTACCCACGCCGACCGCTTACGCTGAACCGGCGCGCCGCCGCCGCCGGATTAATCAATAAGAGAAGGAGCAAACACGCGATTAACGCTCCAATGAAATGGCGCCGCAGACCTTGGGATAGGGTTTCATGAATACGCTCCAGGCAGGGATTTAATTGAATTTACAATTTAAGAACGTCCAGATTTAGTGCCAGGCGCTCTGCTCACAGTGAACATTGTTGCAATGGAAACTGGCACTGTCTCGTTAAAAACCAGGATCAAAATCCTCGGCCACCGGTTTGATAAAGTCTTTTTTTTTTTTTTATTTATTTATTTATTTATTTATTATCTTCCCGTTCGACTTTTGTCTTCCGGGGGTTTTGACGGGTACAATGTTACATACAATGATTTTACTTGATCATCCTCAGGCAAATGCGGGTCTTGGAATAACCCTTCACTATATTTTTAAAATTTCATATTTGGATATCTTCACTAAGAGAAGTTTGCATTTGTGGTTTAGAGGAGGAGGGAGAGTGTATGTGGGAAAAGGCGGCAAATAATTTTATGAATTGGGATGGGCGAAAGAGATCTTTGGGGAATCTGTATCTAATGTGTGATTAAGATAAAGTCTGTACATATTACGATGTAGTAGTCCATCTCGTTTTCGGTTGTGAAGCTTTGTCCCTGTGAAATAGATGTCACAGACAAAACAGACTTCAGACGTCTTCTAATGTCCAACGGTCCTTGGACCGATATGGATCTCTGGGTGTCAGCCACAGTACGTATGTGAGCCTGCACGCATCAATGTCCCAGCGTGAAGTGTAGATTTAAAATAGGGAATTCATTTTATGTCTATGAATAATTATTTGCCTATTTAATTAACTGAAAATTTGATATGGAAAATTTAGTGATCTCGGACATGATAACGACGATTGGAACTACTTTCGGAGAGAGAATTTTTCTTCAAACTGAATTCCAACAAATCAGTCACGTTATTTGTCGACCCTTGAGTGAGAGAAGATGAATAGCAAATGAATTTAATGCAGGAAATAACACTAGTGAAATCTCGAGTATTTTAATAAACCCAATGTTCGGGGTGAAAATCTCGTCCATCTTGGTAATTTCAAAACTAACGAAAAATTATGGAAATTAAATCAATTACAATGTGTAGCTTTCTTGTTCTTCACGCAATTCTTGACTTGACATTTCACCATGACTTTCTTCACTTCCTCTCGGAGAAATCAGCTTATTGTTGTCCAGTAGATAAAATCCATGACCAGGTCCGGGTAGTGTTAGTGTCGTATCGTTAAAACAGAACAATTTTTCTTGTGCATCACTTTCTTGAACTAAGTGAGAAAATGCCATAATGCAGCCTATATTGTGTTAAAACACTCTATTTCCATCATGGTGAATATGATGAAACATTGTACGTATGATACAACCTGTGCTCGCGTGAAACAGTCCTACGGTTACGTCACATAACACGGATCGATGGAAACCTCTGAGTCACTGTGTTAAAAATAAACGAAACTAATTAAATTTTTGATACGCAGAAAGTAGGAGAGACGTGGGTAAGCTTCATTTTGTTACGACCAACACTTGCGCCAGAATTCATTCCATGCTGCTTGCGCGTTTCTAACATTTGGCGCAAGAGATCGCGGTCCGCTGCGTCCAGTGTAGAGGATCTCTCTGTTCATAACATTATCCACACTGAAATGTCTGGAAGAAGACAAACGCGTTGACGTACACATTTACGTCCTACCTTTTAAAACATTTAACCAACGGCTGCTCTGTATGTGCACCAAATGTTACGTATAGATGAATGTAACATCATCATCATCATCATGACGGCTGCTATAAGTGCAATACGCTCATCGAAACAAAATTGTAAATACGCTAAACAGCTATCTCAAAGCACATTGCTCTTTTACTTTGTTTATTAAATAAATTGTCATGGACATTGAATATCTATTTTTTTTCCAACATTAGCTTTTCCAAATTAATTCATCTTCTGTCAGTGTACAAGCGTAAGAATAAAATATAAATTATTTATCGGGAAATCTGAGAAGTCGTATTGTAATACTATAATTACATTATAATCCGAATAAATAATTTGACGCGTAGTTTATAAACATTACAGCTTCCTTGAGCGACTGAAATTGAGGTTAGGTTAGGTTACTAAAGATGCTAGAAAAAAAAAAAAAACACCCGACGCAGCGAACGCCACGGCGGTTACCGAGTAGGGATGCGACATTGACGTCGATATTTTCAAAACATCGATGTTTTTGTAGAATCATCATTGTCTCAAACATCGATGTATTAACACCGATGTTTTTTAGCATCAATGTTTTGTGATCGATGTTTTTTAATGTTTTGTTTTTGAATGAAAAATTCCCATGATCACAATAACGTAAAAGTTAAATTATGAAATAATAACGATAGTAACACATTCATGCGTTGAAACCAAAGGAACGCTGTTTGCACTACCTTCATCGACCAGACTCTCTCGCCCGAGATGACATCCACGCCCTTGTATTTCCTCTTTCTTCATATTCATTTCGCACACTGAGATATCGCTGTGAGCGTAAGGTCTGCCTCTTCTTCTCGTGCCCTTATTCGCCCTTGTCCTCCCTAATTGAGAAACACGAGAACTGTCAAATTAAATTTCAATACATACGAATTTAAAGTTACAGGTTACTAATTCAGTCTAAAAACATCTGAGAGGAAAAACATCGATGGTTTCTACTCGATGTATTTTTAACATCGATGTTTTAATTTTGAACATGGATGTATTATTATCGATGTCTCATCTCTACTACGGAGACGTGGAACGTCTATGCTTCAACCCAACACACATCCTGAAGCAAGTGAGTGGAATTGGTTGGTTTGGTTCGTGCGCTGTTTCGGGCGTGCGGGCGGGGGGGGGGGGGGGGGGGGCAGGCGCTGGAGCCGTCTTCCTTCCGCGTGGCGCGCGCGAGGTCGTCCGTCCCATCCGTCCCGTCCGTCCCACGCGGTGCCCGTAATAATTAACGGGACCGCGCGCCCGCGGCTTTAGTAGGGCGAACGGGACAGCACCGCCCCTCCCCGCCCCCCCTCGCCCCCTCCACTCCTTCCGCGAGCGCCGTCCGCATTCGCGCGCTCAGCTCTGCGACTGCTCGGGGGCGGCGAAGCCCCCGGCTGCGACCTCACCTCGGTGGTCACGGGGTTAAAAACGTTCTTAAGTCAAAAATATTAGTTTGGAGAAAACAAGGGTTAGATGATTCAATCGCCTGTATTTCCGAGCACCGAGACATATTTCCCAGAGCTTTTCTTGTCGTTAAGGTGGCAACATTTGAATTCGGTCGTTTTACTAATATAAAATATAGATGCGTAACTTGTAGTTTCAGTACTTAACCTAATTTCTTCAAATATTGACTTAAGAAATTTTACCCCGTGACCACAGATTTGATGGGAACCTAGTAGGTAACACTTCAATTAAAAAAAAAAAAAAAATCTCGTTCGAAAGGCTGTGTCTTTCCTTAGAGGGGTTGAAATATACAGTACATAGTTTTTAGCTTTTCCGGGAATGGCTGCCCATAAGCAGTGGGTTTTATTACTCGGAAGAACGTAAATATTGTGCTAAGTTAAACTAAGTTAAATTTAGCGAGGTTGAAGACTCTCAGTTTTTAGCTCACAGGATCACGGTTACGGCGGTTTGAATCGGTCCTTGGGATACCTGGAGTTGATGCATGGGTATGTGACATTGCGATCTAGGCAGAAGATTAAGGAGCACGAGGAAAAGTGGTTTTGATAATAATTTCGAGCTATTCTGAAGGCACTATTAATTCTTTGCGAATCTGAATGTTTGGAATGAACCAGGGGGCATTTAAAGTTCATCTTAAAAACATATTTTGAATGGCTGTGAAATTTTTGACATTGCTTGGGGTAGCACATCCCCAAATTGGACATACGTAAGTGTTCTCCAAACTGGACATGGTTGGTAGATTTAAGGATTTAAATAATAACAGTCAACACTTCCTCCGAAGGAAGGCTCCCGAAGATTTTTCTTTCCAGCCAGGTTCCACGGGATTTGAATTCTCGAACGTGGACGCGACAGTGGGAAATACTCACCGCTCCGCCACCAAAGCTACCAAAGGAGGCGGCCTGTCGCCGCCGCCCGCCCTCGCGCTCCAAACCTCTCGCCCACTCGCCCTCCGCCCACCCGGCGCGGCGCCCCCTTACACGGGCGGGCGCCGCGCCACGCCACGCCGCGCCGCGAGTGGGCCCATTCGCGAAGGAAACTTGTCCTCCGCCCGCCCATTCCGGGAGTCGACTAGGAAGACGGACGCTTTCGCCGGGGAAAAGGCACTACAGAGGTACCCGCTTACGAGAATTACGCATAATGTTCCCGTAACATTCACTGTCGGGTTTACATATTACGAAACTTTGGGACGAGTCACACCTTAAATTCCGTGGTGGTAGCAGATATCTTGTGGTAGTCCATGGTATTGTAAAGGAAGTAATCTCCACAAATAGTTTTATTAACAATTTTTCGACTTACGAATTCGTAAAGATGGCTGCCATCTATCTGTTACCACCATGTTATTTTGACCATTTGTGAACGTTCGTGGGAGATCCACGTTGCTTGAGCAAGATCCACTGAGGATGGGAAAATTCATTCCCGAAAGTTAACTATGAAAAATTGTTAATAAAACTATTAAAAACTTTTGTGGAGATTATTTCCTTTACAATACGAGTCACACCTTTGTACGCGCAGTGAGTAATAATGTATGTCTTAAACAGGTATACATTTTATTCCTCTCTTGCAGTGTATTGTGTGGCAACTGGTTGATTTATTGATTTTGTGCCTACAGCATCTGTAGACTTTGCTTTCTAGGTGCTAGATACTACAATAAATACCACAATTTTCGGAGATAATTTCGCTAGAAATCTTTTGCTCTCGGAATGTAATGCTCGTGGGAGGAACACGAATGTTTATGTGTCAAGTTTGAAACGAGTATGAAACATTGAAGTGATGGAAATTAATGTACGCTGTACATGTTATTGATAGGTAGAAAAGGATTTCGATAAGGTAAGGTAAAAGGAACCCTTGTCCCTTGGCATATTATTTTACCTTAAGAAATAAATCTGAAAATGTTCAACATTAATATTTTGTTGACGTTATCTGAAGACATTGTCAACATTAATATTTTGTTGACGTTATCTGAAGACTTCCTAACACGTAATAAAGTTGCAAGTCAAAAAAGGTTGAACTCGTTTACTGAAATTATGGTCTTAGTGTTCGATACGTTGTGTTATTTGTGAATATTGCTCCGATTTGGAAATAGAGAGTGAGGAATGAGGCTTACGTCTTCATTTTGAAACTTCCTTTGGTATGGGACCCCTGTGGCGGTTTGCTTTTGCAATTTATGTAAGATGAGGTGATTATGAAGGGCGAATGACTGTGGACGACATACGTCGAGTTGCTACCACATGGCAATCATACAATGAAAACGCCCAAAACTTTCATGGCCTCACAGGGCGCCATCTTCAGCTGTGTACAACTGAACGGCGCTCTAAATTCCCTGCATTCTGCAGAAATTAATTTCCACACAGTGGATTCGCTTAGGTTTTAATGTTAAATGTAAGGAAGTTTGGCTTTCCTCTCTAATATTGCACTCTTTTAAAAACGTGTTGATTTATATCATGAATAGTACATCGTTGATAGTATTTACACGCAACTCCAGCCTAAATTTGCGTTCGGTCTTTCTTTGATTATAAACAAAGTTTCCTCCCTCCCCAAGAACACACCGGCAACGATACGACTGCACTGAATTCTGTCTCTCGTTGGGGGTCCATTTCTGCGAAGGAATTGAAAGCCCCTTACGTATTTCCGTCAGAGCCATCTGCGAAAAACTCGGTGCCTTATCGCAGCGCCGCCTTCAGCTTTCTTACGTTCCGCGTCCAGTGCAGCGCCATTGTCTCCCCCGACTGCAACGCACCTGCGCCGCGCAGCTGCCCGGGCGCCCCAGCGGGCGACCTCCACGCGACTTTTTCCGCCCCGGCCGCGCTCCTCGCGCGCTCGCCCGCGCCCAAACACACGCAGAAACAACAGTCTGTTTGGTTGTCCGCGGCGGCGGCGACACAAACCACTTCCACCCGCGCCTTTGTTCTATACTTGGCGCGATGTCTTCGCGTC
This sequence comes from Gryllus longicercus, assembly GCA_038098605.1. NCBI lineage: Eukaryota > Metazoa > Arthropoda > Insecta > Orthoptera > Gryllidae > Gryllus > Gryllus longicercus. The sequence continues at coordinate 362,152 of JAZDUA010000474.1, read as the reverse complement.
TCGTACCTCCCCCCCCCCCCGAGTGATTTATTCCTCGCGGCCACGGAAATATTACGCCCGCCCGTGCGGTGGCCACGGAGTTGTGCACGCTTGGGCGACCGCGGAGAAGTGTATTTTCGTCCGGTGCTGAGATACGGCGCGCGAAAGCCGAGTTTCTCTCGTCATAATTTGCGGCGCTGTTTACGGCGTGACCGATGCGTTCGTGGAGGGAGCGACGAGTCCGCAAAGGAAGATTAGGAGGTCCTGGGTTCGAGTGGGAGATTTTCGGCACGAGCTCAGTGGCTCGGTCGAGGTTCATTGCCGCAGCGACGGCTCCTCTGATATATCTTTTCCTGATATCATCCAATCAAATCCAGGCGAATACTAGAGCTTTCCTTAACGGGTCAAGATTCCCGCATGAAACTTCTTCCCCACTGTTCCCGCTGCTATCATCACGGCTGAGCGACAGGCTGCTCCGACACTCCCACTCGTTCTAACCCTTATGACTTGGAAAGACCTGGAGGGGCGAAGGTCAGGTCAGAGCCCTTGATGGCTTGCGGCGCCATTAGAGCGAGAGAGAGGGAGAGAGAGCGAGCGATCGACTGAAGGAGACACAGCAAACGAGCGACTGAGAGACAGAGAGTGAGAGGGGGGAGAGGGAGCGACAGAGGGAGACAGAGCCAACGAGCGAGCGAGCGAGAGCGAGAGACAGGGAGAGAGAGAGAGAGAGAGAGAGAGAGAGAGAGAGAGAGAGAGGGGGAGAAGAGGGGGGAGTTTTATTGTGTGGCGATCTGCCGACCTGCTATTATGACCCTCCGCAGTACTTGCTGCGTTCGTGAGAAATCTCGTGTGCTAATCGCGACGCGCCGTTTTTAGACTGGAGGCCATTTACATTTCGAGGGCGTTATCCCTCGATCGGATGTTTATATTTGGCGCTAATGTGTGGAGATGCGAGATAGAAAACGTGACGCTGCTGCTCTTTTCATGCGGGAGTGTGACGTCATTATGAGGCTGCCTGGCAGCAGGTGTGTTAAAATTGAAATATTGTTTTTTTTTCGCGAACTTAATTACTTATTCATTAATACCGCGAAATACTTGCCACAAACTGCAACTAAGACGAACTCAGGGAAATCGAGGAATAATGTTGTTAGTTATTATACTTATAGTTTTCTAAAATAAATTGTGCCCTTTGCTATGGTCTGCTTACAGAAACTGCTCAGAAAAAATTGGTCGCAAGATCGAAAGTGGTAAGTCAAGAACTCTAATTTTTTAACATTTCATATATTCGCCAGTACTCATGAGCTTTTACTTTCTCGCCTTAATACGTACATACGTAGTAAATAGAAAGTATTTTCACGTAATATCTGCTTGATGTGATTTCAATTTACAAAAGAAACATAATTTCTCAAAAAACTGCTCGATGTCCTTTCTTCAAATTTTTTCCATGGATGCAGTAAAGGACTCTAAGATCTTAACTTCGTTGATCTTTCTGAATTTCCGAAAATTGCAGAGGTTGGAAGTAATGCGAAGAGAAAGAATCGTACTGGCATTGTTCCACTAGCGAAAATTCTTACACATCTGTATAGTAATTATAGTGAACGATGTATTCCATCTAGAACTAATAAATATGTTAAAAAGATAAATAAAAAAAGCGAAAATTCTGACACCCTTTAGCGCGGATTGCACGAACATCAAAAGTTAGGTTCCAGTGTGAAGCAATTTTCACTTTTAAAAACATGTTTTTGAGATTCCTTTTTTACCCCGGAATATCTTTAGTGCCCTTCTAATACATTTTTGGGTGATTTTCGAATGTTTGGGTTCTCTAGCTATTCAGATATTCCGACCAGAAGTTTCATCCGACTGGGAGGCACTGTACTAAACGTCGTCTTAATGTTTATAAAGGTGTTTGCAATAAAAACACTTAAATGATATGTTATATTTTTCCAATTTTATTTCTAATTTAACAAGGACGGAAACATACGATGAATATGTGAAGAAACTTTGAAGAAACATTTGCCGCAACATTTGGGGTGCATTAGGAAACATTTCAGAGGATGTGTGGGAGAACATGAGGGAATATTGGGGAAAATATCTGGAAACATTTGGAATAACATGCCAAGGAACAATGAAGGGAACATGTGATAAACGTGCGAGGGGATATCCGCTGAAGGAGCGTGTAGGGAGTCACGCGCACGTCAGGTGAACCTGAGTGAACATTTTGTTCTTCTGGTGACACCTACTTTCATAGCGGGGTGGTCAGTAAGGCACAGACACTGGATATTTTCTGATTCAGTCTACGATTCTAGTTCTGGCCATAATTTTAAATTCAAAATAATGATTTACAATGTGACAAATTTTCGCTCTGGTTTATCTAATCTCATCTACTTCCACATCTTGTGCTACGAGTCTGTTAGTCGCAAGTGATCCTCCATGCTTCAAACGCGGGAGTCTTGGCCGCCCCCTGCTGCGAACTCCCCGTCGCCGGCGCTGCCTTCTCCACCTCCTCTCTCCCCTCCCCCGGCACCTGCACCGCCGCCTCCGTCGCTGACCTTCACCACCACGCCCACCGCCCCTCCCCCGCCGCCGCCGTCGTCATCGCCTCCTTCGTCACTCGCTCCCGCCGCCGCCCCACCCCCGCCGCTTCGTGTAAAATCGATGCGCCGCCGCCGCCGTCTGAATTTCCCAGGGCGTTTCGCGCGTGGCGACGCGAGGGGTCGCGCGGTCGCCCGGCAGCGGCGCATGGGCCAAGGGGGCAGGGCAGGGCGAAGAGGTGGCGGGACGGGGCGAAGAGGGCTAGGCGACGGCAGTGGAGGAGCGTGGCGCCAAAAGGGGGGTGGCGGAGCGCGGGCGGCGTTGACGAGGGTTGAGGCGGGGCGAGGGCAAGGGTGTGGGTCGCGTGGAGCGGGGCGGGCGAGGGGCGACGTGGTGAAGGGGGCGGGGTAGGGGAGCGGGGCGAAGGCAGTGGAAGAGCGTGGCGCCGATAAGGGGATCGGCGTAGAAAAGGCGGAGCGTAAGCGGGGTTGGGGCGGGACGCGTGGAGCGGGGCGAAGCGAGGGGGGCGTGGCATATGGAATGGCGAGGATGGGCAGTGGAGGAGAGTGGCGCCAACAGGGGGACGCGGAGCGTGAGCGCGGTGGGTCAGGGGGCGCGGGGGGGGGCGGAGGAAGGGGGCGGGTCGCGGGGAGCGGCGAGAGGAGCGTGGTGAAAGAGAGCCGGGCAGAGTCGCGGGGCAAAGGCAGGGGAGGAGCGTGGCGCCGATAAGGGGGTCGGCGAAGGGAGGGCGGAGCGTGAGCTGGGCGGCATTGGGAGGGGCGGGACGCATGGAGTGGGGCGGGGAGAGAGGGCGTGGGGAACGGTGGGCGGGGGCGCGGGGCGAAGGCAGTGGAGGAACCCAACCCTGACCGGTGAAGGCGAGAAGCGCCTCCTAGACAGCACTTCGTGATGAGGACAGGATTCCGGATTCTGAAAGGGTGTTGACACGACTTAGGGACATAATGGTATATAGTATCGTTTGCGATAACGCTGGTCACATGATGATGCAATTAAATGCAATCCCATTCAACTCCTCGGTCAGGTAGTTCCAGCAGATTATAAGCACGTGATAGGAATAGGTGTTGCTTTACTTACTTTGAGTTCGTGCCTTACAAATGCAATAATGACAAAGAAAAGCGGAGGGCGGATTAGAACAGAGTATAAAGGCGACTCGCTGCAGAGGAAAGTGTAGTGTTCTAAGTTTTGCAGTTGAGTACATTTGGGAGCTGCGAAATTGAGGAACACAAAGAACAGCGACAGGACGGATCGAGAGAGCGGACAGCTGGTTTCTCGAAGGAGTCAGGCACTGACGGCATCAAGTGGTATGCCAGGGAAAGTGGCAAATAGGCCATCACTGCGTAGTACACGATCACCTGATACTTTTCAGTTATGCTTGAATTTTAATTATTTGTCTTGCGATCGATAAAGAAATAAGAGAAAGATCTGGGATACCTGAGTAAATCTGAAAAAAAAAAAAAAAAAAAAGGAAGAATAAAAATGAAATCTCGTGCACTGGAGGCAAGTGACGCGATGGCGAATGTCGAACAGGTAATGACTAAGGTATCTGAAAGAAGTGGATGTTCATTTGGACCAAGATAAACATTTTACTGTATTCGCAGAAAGAGGAAAATTCATAACGTTGAGGGTAAAGATCAGTTCGCCCGAAGTTTAAACGGAGTTGGCGTAGTGAGTGCAGTGGTTTGACGGGTGGAGGAGACGAAGTTGTAATGCGGGGCGGAGGTTGGAGGTTGCAGCAAGTCAACCTAGGGTCATCGAAACGCCGGGATTCCACGAGGAAGTTGGTGCAATGTTGTGGTTTCTGCGGCAGCCCTCGCCGGTCGCAATTGGAGGATTTCGATCGAACGGGAGGAGATTATGGAGGCGGAGTGTGAGTGATTTGTTTGTGCATCACTTGAAGAGGAGGGATGTAGTGGACGATGGGGAAATGGAGTGAACAATGTAACAGACAGGTACACTATTCACTATCGTTCACTCAAGGTGAAGACAATTGCAAGGTTTTTACTTCAGATTAAGAATATATTGAGAAGATATTATACTCCAGGTGCAGTGTTTGGACTGTTATAATGTGTCCTAATACATTGGCAATAGTGCAGCGTTCAAATGAACGATGAGATATTGATATAAGTGTTCCAGTTCTCGTCCAGATATCTGCCTCAGCACCCTAACAGAAACAAGCTCTAAGCCTCCAACTGGCCTCTCGAGGCGTGTGGTAGTGTAGTGCATGTAGGAGCGTGTAAGGACAGTGGAGGAGATAAGGAGGAGCAAGGATGAGGCCGATCAGAGCAAACTGACCGCTGGAATTGTCTTCCAGTCAGCGGTCGAAGTCGACCTAATAGCTTGTCGCAAAATGCACCGCGAGGAGTCGAAAGCTAGGAAAGCTCCCGGTGAGAGTGGCTGCAGCGAGAGGAGCGGGGCGGAGGGGGGCGGGGCCGGGCGCCAGGCGCGTGCCGCCGCCGCGGAGCACCTGCCGTCTCGCACGGCGCACCTGCCGCCGTCGCCGCCGCCGCCTGCGCCCGAGCACCTGCCGTCGCCGCCGCCGCCTGTTGCTCCCGCTGCGATGACCCGCGCTGCCCGCGACGCCCCCTTCCGAGGGCGCCAAGAAACACAGCCCCCATTCCCCTCCTGTTAACGAGTTCCCACTTGCCAGGAACTACACTTGTGCATTCGGTCATATGCGTTGGACTTTGTTTCTCTGCTCATTAAGTAGTGTCGTCTGTCGGTACCTCTTACTTCGGGCGTGTCAAGGTCGCGTGCAAGGTAACTAGTTTACGAGAGTTCGCCAGAATAACTGGCGCGAGATTTAAAAGTAGTAAGGGTTGTACAAATTGCTCTGGGTGGCAGGACGTCAGTGGATATTTGCCCCAAATTAAGCTGTATATTAATTCTCAATTCCCCACCTAAAGCAAAGAAATGATTCATTAAAATGTAATAATACGTCAGTCCAATTTTAAATTGTCTATTGAGAGTAAAATAGAACATTTTGAATCAAAAGTACGTATATAGGTTTTGAAATGTGCTTTACTTTTTAGGTGCAATTATTACAAAAGCTATTTAACATACAAACATTCTTCCTGTTTCTACAAAATTTTCGACAAAATTTCTACCACTTGGCAAAACTATTTTCACAAGTCACTATTTAAAAAGAAAATAAATATGATTAATACAAAATAGTAAAAAAAATATAATCATAATTCAAATCTCAGTGGTTTGGTGGAACTAATCTGGCAATCGTAGTTTCGAGTGAGGCCCCTATTGCATGACTTACGTTCTTTTAGCTTGAGCGTGACCCCCTGTTTCTAGATTTTTGGGGAAACGCGAGCGGAGCCACGGGAAGTTGCCTGTTCTCGCAGGTGCGCCGGGCCGCCCGCCCAGGCGGGCAAAAGCTTCTGCGCAACGTTTGACATGCCAGACTTACATGAAGACCACCTGTCTAGTTTTAGTCCGGAAATGCGGATTTATTCGTGTTAGAAAATACTACATAGATATTATGATAACCATTATGAGAGTTTATACTGATTCTGAAAGTAAAATGATCATCTTATTCGCCTACGTGTCCAGCACCATTTTGGTTTTGATTTGATGTGATTTACTTTTCGTCAAATACAGCTAGAATGTTCTTTCTAACTACATCGATTTTTTCTTCTTTTTTTATTTCGAACACGTCGTCCCTCTCTCACCTTACAGGCACAAACACAAACCTATATGCACACACTTATACGTGGAGCTCCAGACGAACCCTTAAGGTTAGAGCTTGCTTCGCCAGGGGCGCTGCCTCCTTGGGGTTTGATATCAACATTTTAGGTTCAATGCTGTGTACGTCCTCTAGTTATATACTTTTGTATTTATTAATTCTAAATTTAACAGTTAATAAAGTTAGTTAATTGAGAACCTCTTATTGTTATCTAATTATGCAATACCTTCAAAACGTCTTAAACAGTATGTTCAGCAACGTAAGTCTAAGAACATCATCAGATATAAAATTAGAAACTCTTTTATATTTCATTCAGAACTTTGGAACGAACATTAGATCACAACGAAGATTTCTTATCCTACGTTACGAGTTGTCGATCTTTGAAAAATGGGAATGATAACGGGGAGATAACAATGTAACGAAGAGAAATGAAAACCAAAGAAAAAAATATTGTTGTAAAGTCAACTTATTTTAGTTTTGATGAGAAAGATAGGATAAACGGTTCTTTGTCAGAAAAACGATACCGCTTACCATTCGTTACACCTGGAACAAGCAGAGAACTAAACGATGGAGTATCTCGACCTACGTTAACGACAAGTTAACGTCTCGTTTAACAGCGTGACTCCTACTGTACCGGAAGTGCGGTCTGCGCACGCGCACGCAAATGCGGGATGACCCCTGGCGGCGCACGGCAACGTAAACACTGCTTTGCGGCGGAAGAGGCAGGAGTTTCTCCCGTAGCGCCATTTGACTTGAGAACTACATACGGTGCGAACTGGGCCAGCCGTAGTTGCGCTGACCGACGCTGGAGATGCGGGAGGGCGCATCGGTCGCCGGAACGGACGCACTTTGGTGAAGGTGCGTGCTAAGAAGAGCTGTTCACTTCCCTGATGAAATGAACCCCCGGAGTAGTGATGCGACATTTTGATAACCCAACATTGCTGTCGGCAAACATCGATGTTTAAAACGAACACAACGATGATTTTAGACTGGATTAATAACCTCAAACATTAAATTCGGGTGCATTAGAATTTAATTTGATAGTTGTTGTGTTTATCAATTTGTCAAATAAGGGCACGAGAAGAAGGGCCGAAGGGCAGATACACTGGTTTTAAATTAAAGCGGTTTTACGTCAAGTTTCTGTTCATTAAATATTCAGGATAATCGTGATCTCGGCTCCAATAGAATTTACTGGCGACCTTGGCATAGGTATCGGTAATGGTAAAAATTTCTGGCCGGAATGTTTTATCTTGATAGAAACATGTACGGTATAAATAGAGAAAATAAGTTGTTTCTATAAGATTAGTTGTCTGTTAATTTTATTTCTGAATATTCTTAATCGAAGACAAAAATTATTTCTTCCCTAAAGTAACTAAAGTTCACCCCGCACAATTTCCTAATTTTTTTCGACACTCTGCCGCAAGCTAACTGGCGCAAAGATATTCTTAGAAGTTTGCATGGAGAGGTCCTTAGTAGCTTTCATTCCCTTTGCATGATGTCAGTAGGGCACTAATGGACCGAGTGGTGTTGCATTATTTCTTAACGATTTCACAGTTAACTTAAATAATAACATTATAGAAATATTCTCTACGGACTTATCGAACATTCTTCGGCGCTAGAAACGACTGAAAAATGTGTTGCTAAGTACGTATCCATGACTACGTAACTAATGACTCGGCGTTGCCAAGATATTTTCTTTTAATTTTATTTCTTTTTACTCGGCATTTCTGTCTTCAAGGATGTTGCTACAAGATTTACATAACATTATAGGCTGAATCATCCTCAGGTCTAAGTGTCAATACACTTCCGATATAAGTAAGTTCGATTGATAGGTAACGTGAGCTTGGCAGACTTTAGTTAGTACCGCTGCGTAGTTTTGTGTTTGTATATAATATAAATCAGCAGCCCCGCCCTCCGTGCACACCTAGCAACAATGCCCCGTGGGAGTGCTCTAATACGAAATTCGGGGTGGACCAAGTTTTGGATAATATTCTATAGAGTAGCTATCCCCAATTTATCATTTTGCCGAGAAACGATAAGAAGTGCCTTATGGAAAAGAAATGGTAATTTCAAATTCTTAAGATAATATAATAACAAAATCAGAATTTTAATTTATCAAAACTTGTTTGTTTTAGTACTTGTACTGGGTCCACAATGCCCGCGACCGTGTGGCCTAATGGATAAGGCGTCGGACTTCGGATCCGAAGATTGCAGGTTCGAGTCCTGTCACGGTCGAATATTTTCACTGTTTCTAAAGTGTATTACGAAGTCTTGTGTTTGAAAGTATTTCCAATAACACGGACTGCAATAAATAATTGATGATATGTCACTGCGTGCATTGTGTCTACCAGTGGAAAAAAAATAATTCTTCTAATTATTAGAATCTAATTATTACATCCTACATTCCCAAATAATTGCATTCAACATTGCGTGATGAAGTACAAAGAAATCAAGCCTAAGTAAAAACAATGTATATTTATAATTTTAAATGTTTCATCAGTTGCAATCCTTTTTTGAACAATATCATCAATTACTGTATGTGCATTGTGCCATTTTATTTGGATTTTGTTCCATTTGTTATTCACGGTATTGTTTAATGATTTAGTACCGGCAATTTACTTCATCGATAAGTCATTTTATTTTGAATTCGATAAGAATGATTTCCAGTCTTAATTTAAAGACATCGTAATTTAAAGACGTTTAATTTAAGGTCGAATAAGAAATATTTCGTATATAATTATTTTATTTATTTATATTACGAGTGCCATCAAGTAAATACGGCGTGCAACAAATATCCTCTCGTCTCCGCAGCGCCTGGCCTGGCCTAGCGGGTGCTGGAGAGATGCAGATCCGCCCAGTTTCTTGCGTCACATCCTTCGAAAGGCCTTCGTAGCGTCCCCCCCCCCCCGGCCACGGCTTGCCGCCGCGCGGAGGTCACGTGACTGGGATCGTGGCCCGAACGCGGGTTCCGGGTTCCGAAGCCAGGAAGCACAGACGCTGCGCAGGCAGACAGGGCCTCTCCCTAACTGCGTCTAAGCCCCCTGCATAGCCCCCCCCCTGCCAGCCTTCACGCGGACGATCCTATTGCGTAATTCGAGGAACAGAACAGAAGAGCGCGCGCTGACGTAATCGCGCATTCCTCGCGGCCGTGGATCATCTTCCGAGGCGACGGCAACGCAGCGCCATGTAGGGACGGACACGCGTGCCATGGTGCAAGCGCACCCAATATGGATCGTGCCAAGCAAATGTCGGATTCTAGTTTACTTCGCCTCACGCGAGGTTCTTCGCATTGTGGAGCTCTAATATCCCATTTGATTGTTTTTTACTATCCAGTAGACGATTTATTATTTTCCCATTACCATCCCGACTGTTTTTAATAATCAACGTCATCACAAAACTACACTTAACGCTTTTACTGTTATAACACTTCATAGTATGACCCACATCCGTGAGCTGCGGTGTCCGAGTGGTTAAGGAGTTGGACTTGAAATCCAATGGGTTCTGCCCGCGCAGGTTCGAGTCCTGTCCGCAGCGGCGATTTTTGCTCTGAGTTAGAAACGCCAGGTGATGCCCTCTGCTGAAGGAAACACGACACGAAAGTTCATAATCTACTATTGCGAAAGGCGAGGGGGTGGTGTGGGACAAAAGGCTCCCCACGCGCCGATTGCTGATTGGCGCTGCTAGTTCCTGGCAATGTGTGCGCGGTAGAATGGCAAGGTGCATGCTGTACGATTCTACCGCTTGCTTTTTCTTAGATTGGGATATGAGCGTGTTTGAAAGTACTCTGATTATAAATTAAAACAAACCGTCAGGTACATTTCCATTCATCTAAACGACCTGACTTCTACATCCACTAACAATGTTATACAATTGAATTTATTTGAGTATTTTGAGGAGAAATCATGAATTCATACTCCTACCGAAATGTGTAAATGAGACGTAATTTTGAAAGACTATTTTTTTTCGATGAAGAACACCAGTTAACAAAAACAGACAAACATGAAAGTTACTTATTTTAGATTTTTTAGACATTTTTGATTTTTTAATTATTGGATTCTTAACAGTACAAAGTGAAACCCTAATATTCATACGTCAAATAGTTACGTTACCAGGTTAATGGTTAATAATCAATTAGATAATTGTCAAATGTTTACCATGGTGTTTGAAGATCCTTATCAAAAAATGCATTACTTTTTTCAATAAAGAGCAAAATACGTATGAAGTTTATTGCACACAACGTAGACCTTGGTAGTTGACTAAATATATCAAACGTAATCTTAAAAACATGAAATGCCGCTTAAAATTCATATCAGAGTGTGAGGTCACTCCCGAACCGATATTCGCTTCTGTTAATACTCTCTTCCTCGAGTTGCGCGTTTAGCAGTTGAATATTTCAGACGGCTGTCGGCCTGCCGGCCCCTCACGCGGGCGGGCGCTTTCGCTGTTATCTAATCGGAGGCGGCGCCGAGAGCGCCCTCTGCCAGCGAGGTCCCGCGTGGCAGCATCGATTCCTCGCAGCAGCGCCTCGAAAGGTCGCCCGCCACCGGAAACGGGCGATGGCTTCCCCGCCCGCGATGTCCCCGCGGCGATGGCGGTGTCCGGTCGTTGCCCCCGCCCGCCTCCCCGCCCCGCCCCGCCCCGCCCCACCCCGCCCTGCGCTGCGCTGTGCAGCGCGGTGGTCGCGCCTGCAACAGGTGCCGTCGGTCGGAGTCGAACGGCGACCCGCGGCGCGGGGGTCTCCCGCGGAGGCGGCGGCGAGGGAGCGCCCGACATCGATGACGATGATGTTTTCAAAACATTGATGTTTTTGTAGAAACATCGATGTTTTATACATCGATGTACTAACACCGATGTTAATGTTTTATTAACATCGTTGTTTTATTAACATCGATAATTTGTGATCGATTTTTTTTCTTTTCCGATGTTTTGTTTCTGAATGAAAAATTCCCATGATCACAATACTGTAAAATTTAAAATATGAAATAACTGATAGTAACACTGGCATTCACATGTTGGAACCAAAGGAATGCTGGTTGCACTGTAGCGACCAAACTCTCTAGCCCGAGATGGCGTGTACGGCATTGTATTTCGTCTTCATATTCATTCAACACATTGGGATATGGCCAACAAGTACGCTGTGAGCGTAGGGTCGGCACCTTCTTATCGTACTCTTATTCGGCGAATTGATAAACACGAACGCTGTCAAATTAAGTTTTATGGCACTCGTATTTAATTTTAGAGGATACTAATTGAGTCTAAAAACATAAATGTTGCAAAACTTTGATGGTTTTTTGTCAATGTTTTTTAATATCGATGTTTTAATTTTAAACATCGATGTTTGCTAACATCGATGTTTTGTAATCCATGTCGTATCACTAGTCTTCAGCCGGGGGAGAATCCCCGGTACAAGTTCTAGGCGAAAGCCTCACAGATCACTTGTGATGATTCATCAAATACATTTAAAAAGGGCCTATACGTTTCTATAGCTACTTCGTTATTTTCGTGTAGATATTAGATAGTCCTTGGCTCAGAACAGAAAGGTCGCATCTAAACATCGTTTTATAATTGTGCGAAGAATATGTTAAGAAAATAGATGAGTATAATGTGGTAACATATATTTCTCTGTAGATGCGATAATTTAATCATGTACCGGGGTACAGCTTTGCTGCAGCTGATTAGGCTTGTGCAGCTGGGTTAGGGGTTATCTTAAACTACTTATAATTAACTTAAAACTACTTACATGGCCACTTTGGGCTGCGTTTAGTTCCAGCATTAGGTTATGATATTTTGTACATTTCAATTTAAAAGTTCTTTGGAATGTTCTTTTTGTCTTCTTTATAATTTGAGTTAAATTGCCATAAGGAGAGAAGGGGTTTGAGGCAGCATTACGCTGCGTTACATAGGGGAATAGGGGTATTTCATTAGCGTTACGTAACATTAAAATGTTTTAAAACTTTTTGACTTGAAAACTATAAATTTGTTGAAATATTTCCTATTTTGTCTAACTAATTTCTTTTAAAACAAAATGATTTAAAGTTTTTAGAAGTTATTACTGAATGAATGAAATAATACATTTGTTTTACTGAACTATATTTTTTTTTACTTCTTGCTTGTAAATAGAGCGTGGGGGTTCCTTCTTCTCAAAACTTAGTATTGTAAGAAATATTCAGCCAAACTCTGAATTCAAGGTCACATTTCTATTTGTAGATGAGTGTGTGAAATGGTGAGGTGGGTGCCAACTTCTCTTCAGCCCAAATTTATTTGCACCTACTGACTCAAAACTCTGAGGAAATATCCAAAACTGTGTGCTTTGGTTGGTAGGCAAGCCTGGATCCCCGTTCCCGCACCGCGTTGGCAGTGCAGGCCGCGCGCTTGGCGGAAACCCCGACGCGGCGCGGACGAACCTTCCACGTCACATTCTGTTCCAGGAATTTTTCTCCAGAGCGGTTTTCAAGTTACGGAAAAACTATCCGTCACACTTCCCAACAAGTGATTCAACTTGGACGCTAAAAAAAGCTTTCCTCTTTTTTTCTATTACTATGTAAAGCGAAAGGAAGATCCTGTGCTTTATTATTTCTGTGGTCACGGGGTAAAAGTTCTTGTGTCATTTTTTGGGGAAATTCGGTTAAGTACTGAAACTACAAGTTACGTATCTTTATTTTATAATAGTAAAACGACCGAATTGCCTCCTTAACGACAAAGAAGCATTAGGAAATATAGCTCGGCGTTGGGAAACATAGACGACTCAATAATCTAACCCTTGTTTTCTCCACACTAAGATTTTTGACTTAAGAACTTTTACTTTGTGACCACGGATTTATCGAAACTCCCAATATTTCCCTTCACGTACATTGTTCAATAATTGTTTGTTTTTTGATGTGCCTGCACGGAGAAAATTTTTTTTAATTTTTTTTTTTTAACATGAGTGGTTCGTCACAAAGCCGCGATTGTATAATTTATCTAAGTAAGTTTCTATTACTGAAGAATAACGATTTTACACATCTGATCAAACCGACTATTTGATTTAGAATTAGAATTGTGGGGGAACAAACGGCTGTGGCATGGAAGTAGGTAATCGAGAGGTACGTGGGCGACCAGTATATATGGTGTACGGGAAACACAACTCGCGTTTTTGAAAACTCAAAGTTTCCGAAATATCATGTCAGCAAATTGGTTGTGCACTAATCCGATTTTTCGCGGCTGCTGTTCGGGAGTATTCTGGAGGCCTTGGTGCACTCCGCATCGGCCGCAGGAGGCCTTGGTGCACAGCGTACGCCTCCGACACCAAGAGGTGGGAGCCTCGCTTCCCCCGGGTCGCGAGGAATTTCAGGAGGCCGGGAGTTTCATGACTCGTCTTACTTGTTGGTTATTCTTTTCTTACTTAATGATATCAATTCTATAACTCGAATCTTGCTGCTGACATCTTCGAGTGGAAATTGTTGTATGCTTCTGGAACTTCTCCATTGATTTCGCTTAAATTGTTGGGCACTTTCGAGTTTAGCGGCACGGAGGCGCCTTAACACTACCAACTCTGTCTTGACTCACGTAGTCGTCGCTAGGGACCGACGCAACAGCGCTCTCAGCCAATTTCTTCTCAGTCCGTCTCAGCCAGTTACTTGGATCGCTCCTTAGCCATGTGAATTTGCGACGTGATTAGGACGAGAATTGACAGAGCTTAATTTTGTCGGGCATAAAGCCACGATTCTTGTACATGCAACAAGCGCTCGAAGGCACACTGAGGAGTTTTCGCGAGGCGAAATTATTTCACCTGTTATTATCAATACAAATACAACGAAAGGTGTCTACTTAAACAACAGTTTTTTTTCTGATATGAGTCGTGCTAGTCGTTATTCCTAGCTCCTCAGAGGTTTGCGTCAGTAGGTCCAAATAAATTTCGGTTGAAGAGAATTTGGCACCCACCTCACCATTTCACACACTCATCTACATATAGATATGTGACCTTGAATTCACAGTTTGGCTCAATATTTTTCACACTACTAAGTTTTGAGAAGACCCCCACGCTCTATTTAAGGTTAGATAATATTTTCATGTTTTCGTGCGACAGAAAAGGAAGTATTTCAACAAATTTAAAGTTTTCAAGTCAAAAAAGTTTTAAAACATTTCAGTGTTACGTAACACTAACGAAATACCCCTATTCCCCTATGTAACGCAGGGTAACGCTGCCTCAAACCCCTTCCCCCCTGTTACGTAATTTATGGGCGACCCCTTAGCGATTTCAGCCATCTGATCGGCTATTATTATTATTATTATTATTATTATTATTATTATTATTATTATTATTATTATTATTATTATTATTGACTTTGGTTTCTTGATAATTTGCGAAAACAATCTCCGTATCAGAACATTTTTCAGTGAAATGACTTATTAAATGGCGCACATTTTATCCACGTTGGGCTTAACACTAAAAAAATGTGTGTATTCATTTAGCAACAAGCGTATTGAAGCGTATTTAAAAAGACTAATAATTTTGAAAGCAAGCACAATACGTATTTAACAATTGTACAAAATGTATTATCTCTGTATAAGAGTTTTCTTGTCTCTTGGAATTTCGCATTGCATTTATGTCAACGCAATAGTCTTAACACGGAGAAATAAACGGAGAATTATTTTTTCTTAAGTAACCTCGACCTCAAATGTAAATACCTCGTTTCAAGAAGTTATGCTAAGAGACGAGGATACGTTTGGCAATGTGACGAATCAAGGACACAGTAATTTGTGAAAGTTTGAACTTACCAGCTACTAAGCCAGTACAAGTAAAAGATGTTTTCATTCATCAATTCTCATGTGGTTGACCTCTGTAATAGCAGAAGGCTGGAAGTCAGAGACCATGCATGGCCTTTAAATTCACATTACCGTTCTTTACCGGAGATTCTGCTGATGCCAGTCGTTATTCTCGTGTCAACTTTTCAATTCAAAAAAGTTTTAAAACAACGGTTTAAGCATTCTCCAATCTGGGCTGGTCTAGTTGGGGCAAAGGGTGCGTGCCCCCCCCCCCTCCGAGGCCTAGAGTTTTTTACCTTCTTTTATTAGGTAAAAGTTGGTTTAAATATTTATTAGAATCATGTAAGTATTTAAAAGTTATATTGTACAATATCATATAAACACTTCAATGCATAATATATAATAACAATATAATAACAAATGTTTATTATTTACCAACAATCTATGATGTCCCCTTCTAAAACGATGGATCCGCCCCTGATCCGAAGCGCTCAACGCCCTTTCTCGCCCCAACACAGCGAGCAGCGCTGGGCATCTCCCGCCGCGCCCAACAGCCTGCTCCCACGCGACGCCTGCCTGCCGCCCCCCCCCCCTCGGCCGCTCCTACAATGCGGACGAGTCCCTTTCCATTCAGGAACAGAACGCTTCTCCACAATGCCATCCCGATCCCCATCGAGAATAGAGCAATGAGAAGGTTAGGGAATTCACATGTCTCATCAATGAAACGTATAATTTTTGTTACTGCCATTATTGAGAACTTCCCATTATATGACAAAATTTGCCAATTACCATTTCTTAAATAAATATCAAAGGAATTAACATTGTTTTATTAACGATTGTTAACACAAATATGAAATTATCTGGGTAAAAACTAATTAGAAATCAATCTTATATTTTTGTCTCTTCAACTGTCCACGCAAAAGAGGAATTACACAGGCCTGTAATTTTTAATTTTGATTTTCAATAATAAAGACTTGTAAATGGTCTGATTAATTATAGTTTCCCCACAGATAAATGTCGCTATCCACAAACAATAGTAAAATATAATACAAATAATAACTTACTGACCTTATTAGATGTTGCAAGTTGTTCAGTCCTTGAAATAATCGTTGGGCGGGCACGCAAAGATTAAGAAAACGTTCACATTTTGAATTCTTAATATCTTTCATTGCCTTACATTTTAAAACTATTAATATATCAGTACCGTATAGATTAGAATAAGTATACTCAATGTTTATTGTTTGTGTACCGTTCGTTGAAATTTGTGATGACTGATCAACACGTTCCGGGCTGACAAAACGCATGCCATTGATTGAGACATGGCCATCCTGTTGGCCATCCTGTAACAAAGGCCATTAAATTCGATTTGGCAATATTACGAACCCATAGGGCAGGGGTCCTTAACGCCGGTAATAAATTTTAAATTCTTTCCTCATTCTTTCCGTAATGTGTACTTTTTCAAAGTACTTACTAAATAACATAATATTGATTATTTAATAATTAATTGTAATCTGCCAGCCATTAGATAAATATTATATGACAGAAATTGTTGATTTTTGAACTTCATCAGTAGGTCTTTGATACAAGAATGTGAGATTCTGGAGTGAATAAATGAAGAAAAGTACATCATGGGAGATCTTTGTTACAAAAAGACTTCATATTTTTTATTCATAAGCAGAAATCTTTCTTTTCTTCCCTCCCTGCTTTAAAATTTTAAAATGTTTTATGCACATGCTACTGTGCTCTGTTGGTGTCCAGTTCGCTGGAGGTAGCTTTCTAATACACTGAGAGTTTCTCTCATAATTCAGAAATCAAAATAAAGAAACATAGCCTTCTTTACATGATACATAATTACTACGGCAGAGTGGAATAGAACAACGTTTTGCACCGAAAATCAAGCAATCAAATATGAATAGGAAACAATAGATTACTCGAAATCAAATTCCAGTCCTGAACACAAAATTTGTGTATAATATATTTAATATATTCACAGTTTTAACACCATATTTCGATCTTCAACATGCAGAACAAACTGGTGATCGTAATCCGGCCCTCCAGAAAACAACAGCAATTTCCTCTAAATGGAAATCAAAATAAAAACAATATTTTACGGCAGGATACCTCTCCACATGTACAACGTACATTGTTCAGCAGTGCCCCGTAACACACAGATATTCCGATCGTGATGACGACAAAATCACGTACTGAACACAAACAGCAAGTGAAGTCTTGGTCGGCCAGCGTACGCTTTTGCCAAATGGAGGTGTGACGGCCTTTCGATATGGAAGGCCGTGGATTAGCCCGACTTTCCAGTGTTTGCGCCGAGCCGCACGCGCAAGGAACAATGGGCGCGCGTTGCGGGAGAGGGGGGGGGGAAGCCTCGAGCGGCAGAGCGGCGCGGAAGAGCGCGTAACGGTGCGGTGGCGGTGGTGGAGGCGGCGGTGACGGGGGCGGCGGCAGAGGCCGTCAGGGCGTCGAACCGTCAACATCAGCGCCATCTCGGGATCGCGATGCGCGCCCGAAAGAAATGGATTCAATCTTCCGAATGTTGTCCAAATCGGAAAACAATACAGATTGACGAGTCTTCTAGGGAAAAAGCTTAAATTTAAATATACCTTTTTTTCACGCACCGTCAAGTAAAATGAATGCAATGCCAGTGCTGTGGAGGTGGGGGAATACATCCTTACTGTGTTAAAATTATCTTCTCTTAAGGCCGGTAAAAAGGATCGAACAGGACTTTGTACAGGGGCCTAAGTACAGAGTTAAGTTTTTTCAGCTCTTAAATTATTGTTTGGACTCAGTATGTGGTTTCCCAAATAATCTCCTCACTTAATTTTACGTTGCATACGTTCAGAATGCAGCATGCCCTCCAAAAACATGGATGGTAATAAAAACTAGTAATAAAAACTATAACAGCACATACTTTCTTGGATTATTTGTTTTACAATGTTCGAAAATTCTGAGATCAGCGAAAATGATACCGTTGCCATTTTTAAGCGTCCTTTGCTCTATCCGAGTAAAAATTAAAAAAAAACATCGAAGCCGTTTTTAAACGGTTTTTGAGAAAATGTTTTTTTTATTAATTGTAGAAATTTCAAGCATAAATTAGGTAAAAATTATTCGTGTTTGAAAAAAATTGTACATTACCTTTTTTAAGAGCTGATGTTTTAGGACAGATTTTGTTTAAGATAAAAATCTCTATCTTCAATTTTATAGTTTTGAAATGTGAAAATTTTGCAATTTTCGAAAATACTGAGTTCGCCATAAATGAGTCTAGCAACAATTCTTTTACCATCATTTAATATATATGAGAAAAAATTTAAAGAAAAAAATTGGAGCCATTTTTGAGAAAAAAATGTTAAAAAAAGTAAATATTGCCTATATTTCAGGCAAAATTACTCTTAAAACTGCTCAAATTTTTGAAATATTGTACATGACCTCATTTCAAAATCTATCTTCAAAGAATAATTTTATTTTGAAATCAATCCTTATCTTTAGGAACCGACAAGAATTTGAACTTTTCAAATTTTCGAAAAATCAGGGATTTCAACGAGAATGAGGCATACACCATTTTTTTAAGCGTTCTCTGCGCTGAGGACGAAGTTTAATAAACAAATTTGGAGACATTCTAGAGCAAAGTTTGAAAATGTTTTTGAGGCTTCTTATAAAGTAGCTCCAAATCAAAATATCCAGTTCAAACTCAGGGGCCACGAATTCCATTAAATCGATCGAAGAATATCAATTTTGGAGAAACTCGGCTGAACGGTTGGGGCCTAACCGTTAGGCTCTAGCGTTTTACCACGAAACGGATGACGGTAATGCACGGGACGAGGCCAACGACTAATGCAACGTCAATCTGACAAATGATGCAACGAAGCGAACGTCGAAATAGATGGCGATCGATGAAGCGCATTCGATGAACGCGGGGAACTCAACGTCGGAGGCGTGATTGGTGGAGACGGTGTTGATGGCATTTGACACTGAGCGGGCGGCGGCGGCGGCGTTGGGAGTCAACATCGACCAAACTCCTCACCCCACCACACTCGGTGCCTTAATCCACCCACCATGCCTCGCCATGTGCTCTAAACCTCGTCACAACGCTCCCCCCCCCACAAGCTCCCTCCGCCCCTCATACCCAACGACACCAGCACTACGCCGCGATTCGTCTCCAAGCCACGCCTTCCTCACCCCTCCTTCCCGCCTCACTGCGTCTTCCTGTCTTATTTTTGCAAGCTGCTCCCTGCATACCCAACGACACCAGCACTACGCCGCGATTCGTCTCCAAGCCACACCTTCCTCACCCCTCCTTCCCGCCTCACTGCATCTTCCTGTCTTATTTTTGCTGTTCCCTGCATCTTCCGCCAGAAAACTGATTCTTCGCCCCTGTGCGCCGTTTCGCCTTGTCCTTGCTCTTAGCGGTAGAGATGCGACGTCGATAACAAAACATCCTTATTACTATGGATGTTCAAAATTAAAACATCGATGTTAAAAATACATCGACTAAAACATCGATGTTTTACATATCGATGTTTTAGACTGCTTTAGTAACCTCTTACATTAAATTCGTGTGCATTAAAATTTAATTTAAGTGTTCATGTTTATCAATTCACCGAATAAGAGTACGATAAGAAGAGAGACCCTACATCATATTTGTTACGCACCTCTTAATGTGCAGAATGAATATGAAAGAGGGAATACAATTACATGGAGGTCAGCTCGGGCGAGGAAGTTTGGTCGATGAAGGTAGTACAAAAAGCGTCCCTTTGGTTCTAACACATGAAGTAACAGTGTTACCATAAGTTATTATTTCATATTTTAACTTTCACGTGATTGTGGGAATTGTTCATTCAGAAACAAAACATCGGAAATGAAGGAAAAAATATCCCCCCTGTGGGTCGCTGATCGTGACTTGGCCCCGGGGGGGGGGGGGAGGTCAGCAGATCAGCACGTGCAAGTGCCCATATCAAGTGACTCACACTAAAATAATATTTATCAAAGTTGCGCAGTTGGTAACAGTTGGTAAACAAATATTAATCGCTGTCATGGCTGATCGTAACATGAGCAGTTACAGTACAATATTGTTATGAAATAGTGTTTATTTGCTATTGCAGGTATATATATATATATATATATATATATATATATATTGTGGCGATATGGGATTATACAACCCCATAACACCACCGTTTCATCGGCATGAACGTTCACGGGCAGCGAGAAGAGCGGCCGAAAACCAGAGTAGCAAAACGCGCAGCCTGGTATCCGTTGCTCGTACTAGTCACCACGAACTATCAAGCCACGTTTTTGCTGGTGAAGGGTTGAAGGAGGAGAAGTTACCCCTGCCACACAGAATTTCCCCAGGCAACGCCAATAAATGGGCGAACACGCAAGCGGAAGACCTCTTTTCCTAGCCATCACGCAGCGAGTCAACATCTCTTTTTCCTATCAGCGTTCGCCGAAGAAGCAGCTCTCCTGGTAATCACCGCTCGGCAAGTAAGCAGATTTTCGTCAACGCTCGTCAGGTCAGATAGTATTCGCCGCCGTAACGACTTTTTAGATAGGAGTTTCCGGCGTTGCAAAGACGTCTAGTTAGTCGTCCGCGCAGTAGTGAGGAATAGTAAAGTATTCTTTTATTAACGAGTACGGGAAGTGAAAAGTTGCCCGTTGTCAGGAAAGCTCGGAAAGTTCTTGATTAACAGAATAAAAGTTAGGAACGAGCGAAGTACTTGCACTAGCAGTCAGGGAAGTGCAAGGGACATTTTCTACAAATTGGGCGTAATCGAAGGCGGTAGCAGCCGTGGGAGGAGAAGAAACCGATTAGTGGAGACGGAAGAATACGCGAGTCGACCGGGAGAAGACGCCGTTCAGGAAGATAGAAGAAAACGCAAGAGGACAGCGCAGGCAACGCAGATCTTCGGAATCGAGCAACGCGGTGCGGAACCCAGCACGCGACTTCAAGGTTGAAAAGTGGACAGTTTCGAGGTAACCTGTTGAACTACGAAATTAGGTCAAGTTCACGTCGGCAGGGAAAGAATAGTTCCAGAAGTATTAGAAAATTGAGGACACGGGTGTTAATAATTTGCAGCTTTGCAGTGGGAGATTTGGATGCGTAATTGCTTGCCTTTAACCATTCTATTGGAGCAGTCATTATTCTGTTATTAGCAGATAAAATTGAGAGTAGTGCACTTGCCCACATATTATTCATTGTATGTTATATTTTTAAAGAAAGGCAAGATATTGTAAATTAAGTTTAATTTCACCTGCAATTGTAACTAGTGTAATTTAATTTAGGCGTATTGAATTTTCAAAGGGAATTCCCAGTACTGGTTAGAGAAATTGTTTCAGAAAATTAGTTCTGAAGAAAATGAAGAGATCATTTCATTAAATAGGCTGTAAAAATTTATTTTGTGTTTATTTGAATATTTTTGAAAAGTGTGATTTTGGTTTTTGATTTGTTTTCCTTTGTTATCAACTCATGCCACAGAGTTTTGAGTGAATTATATGCTCGTTTATGTGTGATTTGTGTGTCTTTTATTGTGTCGAGGGTTCAGACCTTTCTCGTACCCGAAAGATCCTGCTTCCTGAGATTCTAAGCTCGCTTCACGAGCATAATATCTTAACAACCTGCTTACAATGCATGCGGCTGTGTGTGCAGAAGGTATACAGTTGTGTGTGGGGTAAAGGGGGTGTTAGAATATATATATATATATATATATATATATATATATATATATATATATATATATATATAACAAATAATTATTTTAATATATCTTCAGTTTTTTATAAATGAACAATGATTCATCATTTATGTTCTCACAGTTTACATTTACCTAATTCGACATTAGGACAATTGTATATTGGAAATATAACCTCAGTTGCTTCGTAACATCTCTCGTTTAGTACGTATACTACGAGAAACATGAATGCCCCAACATAGTAGTATTTTTGTGGTCTTGAAAAACTGTGCGTTCATTGTAAAGCTTGTTTTTGTATTGTTCATGGGAGGAAGTTATGGAATTTAAACTCATGAGAAAATATAATAGAAATAGCATTCACTCGATTAGCATCTCTGGGAGTAAAACTCTTTCAAATAACACCCACATCAACAAAACAATTGTGACAATTTCCGAGCTCATCACTTACCGTCGTCGTGAGTGCCGCGTGAACCAGAATCTACTGCGCAAACTTAATTAAATTCTCGAATATACTATAGATCAGTTATGTTTATTTTCTTTGTAATCTATCAGATTAAATGAGAGTAATTCATATTAATTCACTGACAAAACTATTTACATTTATTTTAACTATTTATACATAATTTCTTTTTAATTTATTTATATTTTTAATAATAACTTTTTTAATATTTCATTTTTTTAGGATGAGATTTAGCAAAAGAAATCATTAAAACCACGTTGAAAAATTAAAAAAAAAAAAAAGCTTTACGTAGTATTAAACTAACACCTCTTACCCACACCTCATGCAGGAAAACGATGTCTCAAATCCTCTCTCCACTCTTTAGCCTCCACCTCTTAAGCGTTACGTAATTTGAGGACGACTCTTTAGCTCGCTTCACTATCGCTCGTGCACTATTAACATTGTCGCATCGTAACCCTAAGGAGTGATGAATGCCTGTATCAGCTCGACCCGCAACGTTTAACTGTATGCTTTTTAGCCACTTCCATTGCGGTTCTATCTTCTCTTAATAAACTGTATGTAAAGCACTCAACTCTCTCTTTCGTGAAGTTCTACGCCTCCCCTATCTCCGTCCCCTGCATCTCTTTATTTGGCCTTCTGGGTCCCTGATTTCCCTCCATCTCTTGTCGCTTTGCTTCCTTCTAAAAACGTACCACTATCTTTCGTGCTTAAGCGTCTCCAATCGCATCTCCCACTTGGGTTTTCCTTGCGATCAGGCTCTACCCCAGGCGCCTTCTGCCTTCGCGAAAAGAAACAAACTAACCCACTGACGCCTCAGCTGCCGCCGCCCCGCCGCCCCGCCGCCCCGCCGCCCCGCCGCCCCGCCGCCCCCACTGCCCCGCCGCCGCCCCCGCCCCCCCGCCGCCGCCGTCGCCGCCGCCGCCGCCGCCGCCGTCGCCGCAGCCGCCGCCGTAGTAGTTCGCGTAGTAGCGTAAGCTAAAAGTGGCCGCGCGCAGTCAAAATACGCGCGCCATCGCGTTGCGGTCGCTCCGCCTCGTTTCACGGCCTGCGGCGCTTTCTCCTCCACTGTTTTCCAGCGCAATCTCTCATGACACCCTTTTGCTGCGCCTTTGGGCTCCGCCGACTCTCCTTTCGAAGCCCCGGATCGCCTCGCGCCCGCACGCGCTGTTACAGCATGATCCCACTCGATGGCTCTCCTTTATAAGCGGATCCGGTTTCCACGTACAACTCCTCTCGTGACCTTCGGCGAGCAGACGCCAAATTTTCGCCTTGGGATATTCGTCACGAGAGGAATTTCCGAGCACGCCACCCCGCCTATAAAAGTCTACGTCCCGTGTTTCGTTGGAGAGCACGACCCGAGCTTTGGGCAGCGCGCGAGGCGGGCTGGGCAGATTTCCGGGAGAGCCCCCCCACACCTGGTTGGACCGGAACACGCGGCAGCGTCGCTTCGTGTCTCCCCTTCGCTCTATTCACAAGCGCTCTGATGTTCATTGTTCGGAATTCCGGTTGATAGAATGCAAGCAAGAACTTGAATCTCGCTTACCTCCAACATCTGTTCGTCTTCTGGGAAGGTAACGAAAATATTACTAGACGCGGCCAGTATGCATAAGCGAGCAGGGATTTTTACGAGATACATTCCCATTACAAATCACACAATACTTATTTAAATTTCTTATCTGCTTGTGTCTTGAAGTTATTGACTTCTTGAAATTGCTTTTGTGTTATTGACTTACGTGAAACTGTTCATGTTTCTTGAAGGTATTGACTTCTTTAGCTGTGAAGAAATATGTTTAGAAAATGTATTTTTACTGATAAATTTTGTTATGAAGATAATTGGCAAGACGGAAAAATGCCTTATATTTGACTTGCATCCTGAGAATAAGTACTTCCTCTCAGGATGTAGCTCTTCTTCATAACACTTTCGCAGATCGACTCTTTTTTTGTGTATAGGCAAAATATAAAACAAGTTATTTCTATAAAAATAAATCAAATACAATTTACTGACTACTTATTTTAAAATATCTACTGATTGTCTTAAAACTTCAGATCCTGAAAATCAAAAAAATACAAAAATTCCCATGGACAAGTAAGCACTCATAGATATGGTAAAGATACAATTCATTTACTGTATCTTCTAATTGCTATATTGCCAGGTTTCACCCAATCAATGACTTAAGTCTTCTCTAGTAAAAGAAAGATATTTACCATACCATGTTATTATAATGTCGGTGAGATTATTTTGACGATGTGCGTAAGATAGAGTTTTTGGTAGCAAGAATCTCAGAAGAGCATTGATATGTCCACCCAGGTCGAGGTCTCGATTCCGTTCTGACAGTCACGCGTACACACTAACAGTTATGGGGCTCGCGAACAAGTCCCACGCGCGTTCAAGGACTTGCGGCTGCGTCTTCGCCTCCTACGAGATACGTTTCAAACAAGTCGTTCACTGAATTGAAATACACTCACCGCTTCTTATGTCCTCTACATGATGTATTAAGTACTTATGATGTAACAAAGAATGAGATTTTAATATGATTTTTTAAAATGTCAAAGAATAGCTAAGAACTTTTTGTGAGGTATGAGGAAACGTGAGAGGTGTTTAGTAGTGTATGTTTTAAAAGTAAATTGTATTTTATTACCCAGTTTATGCACTTTCGTTTCTAAATGACATGTCAGCTATTTGAATTGAATTGTTTTCTTTGAATCTCTATGATGAATCCTCCGAACAGAATATTACCTACCATGAAAAAACATAACCAACGATCAACTCCACAACTTTTGTTATAACGTACTACCTGAAATCCCAGTCCTAACACCTTTCAAACTTGCCAAAAACCCGACTACCAAACACGAATTACAGGTAAATATCCATATCACATATTCCTGAAAAAATGTGCAGATTTAGAGCCCAATTGAGGATGCGAAATGGGATTTCCTCCGCTTTGTAGTAGCATGAACGTTTTAAATGCATGTTCCAACTTGAAAGAATGAGTCACGTGTTCAAGCGCTCACTGGCAGTGGCAGGCTAACATGTTGCCCCATGCACCCAGCTTGAACCGCTTAAATCATATCTCAGTTTGTCCTGGGCTTTATGGTCATTAGATATTTCTAACTGAGAAAGAGATATGTTTTAGTTTTGCTTACGGCATATTTTTTTACTAAATTGATGTTAGATATGGAAAGCAACAGATATTCACTATTTTAATGTTTCAATCCATTTTTTAAAAAAAGTGTCAAATCAGAAATTACAACAAATTCTGAGTTCTCTACGCTTTTCTTACGATGTCTAATGAAGCACTTTGCTGCTTGACGACAAAATCTTGTCTGACAAGATCACTTAAGTTTTTACAAAATAAATCAATGAAATCATAAACTGAGTTTTCTAATGTGTTCACGTTGCACCTGTAAAAACTGACATCTGCGGACGAAACAACGTTACATTCTCTACAACGTTATATATATATATATATATATATATATATATATATATATATATATATATATATATAAACACATATATTGTGGTAACTCATATAGACCCATATAGACCTCATATAGACCTATAGAGAGGTGACCCATCTATTGAGGTAACTCACTCGGCCACTCGGACTGAGATAGTCTGCTTTCAACCATCAAAAAAAGTTGAATGGTTTGTGGGGGAAATATGCTCACGATAATGTAACGTCAAATTGCGGGGGGACTACTTATGCGCTATTCTGCATTGCACTTTTTCTGCTCCGCTCGACAAAATGACGGTAATGTCGCCATTTTACTCTTAAGCGCCTTGCCCAGAGATGACTACTTGGCGACAACGCGGTGGAAGAAAAACTCGGACTGCCTTGCACCTGGCAATGACCTTGTCGGCGCACGGGAAGCAGGAAGAGCCATTTTGTGTAAAGAAAGCACGGCATTTGGACGTGTAATCTCTTCGCCCTCCGCCAGGGGCTCGTAAAGAGACGTTTACTGGGAGGCGAAATTCGCACCTCCAGCAGGGAAATGTCCACGATAGCGAAACGGTGACGCGAGAAATCCGGGCTACTCTCTGCTATTTAGATGCGCGCACGAATTATTTCAAGACAGAAATTGTTTTTTCACAGAACAGCTTTATTATTAATAATCTTCTTGCTAATCAATGGGGGATGATTTGTAGTCGATGTTACGTTACAAAGTGCTAAAAAACGCAATTTTTGGAAAGGCAATAGATAGCTTTGAGTTTTAGACGACATATGCATTATTTTTCATTTTATATAGTTTTCTATTATCTATATTATTGTTACGTATTTTATTGTATTCTATTATCTATTATATTGTTATGTATTTTAGGTATTGAGAATTACAACAACCAGTAAATGGGTACGTCTCAAATACATCTTCATATAGATATGATGAAAAAATGAAATATACTTGATCATTAGCTTTATCGGAAAAGGTCACTCGGATATAACAATGTGATTTATATAATATGCCGATTTCCTATCGATATAACTTGTGCTGCAGCAGCCATATAGGGCTGAGAAGGTGGCGACAGAGCAAGGAAAGTTTTGATAAGTAAAATTACCACATAATCAATTTTTAAAATCTTAAAATAAGTAAAAATATGAGATGGACATGAATAATCGATAGTTGTTAATCAAAGTTGACTGGAGTTTGTCTTGGTTGAGATTATACGTTTCGTTAATTTGAACTTTAAAGTTTCAATGTATTTGAGAAAAAGGCTCAAGAATTGGAGAATCGGTATTAAGGGACGACGTCGGGTCAGTTATTGTGCAGCAGCCGTTGTAACATTACAGTTGAAGTTGATGAAAGACGTGTAGCTGATATTAACGTTAAGGTCAAAACATGTCGCTGGGCTCTCCCAGGCTACGAAGCCCACATGGGAAATCGCCGACGTCCGGAAACAGGAACCATAACAAAAGGGCTAAGGGCCGGGCGCGATCTTCACTTCCTCCTCCTTGCTCCCGCCTCTTTCCTTACACACGTACACACACACGCGCAATTCACCGCCACACCTGTCCGGAGACCCAGTCTGGTGTTTAGATCTCGTCCCGCCTGGTGACCGAGGGAGAGAGGTTCCCAAGTTGAGTACCGTAAGCCGAAATGTAGACCGGACGCAATCTTTTCGTTTGCATCTGAACACCGCCAGCTCCTTGAATATACGTGCACTACTCTTACGCGACTTATGACCTTAGCTTAGAATAACGCATACTAATCAATAGTCAATCAATAAATCTAGGTCTCATAGGTTTTCTTCCCGCTGAAAACTTTTAGTTGTTTCGTTATGGGTTGGATAGAGGAAATGGGATTAGGAACACACAGCGTACAACCATCACTAATCGCTTTAATAATTGCTTTTTTAAATTTCATTTTGACCTTGATAGCCTTCTTGACACAGGCATATTCTCCATACAGCAAGTATAACTCGAAAAATAGGCTTCACAATGATACACAGAGCATGCGAGTGGAACCCAAAGCGTTCAATAAATAATTGAAAGTTGAGCGATGAATTTGTGAAGAGAATGTTGGGAAATTAATGTTGTGAATCAAAAGCCTTAAAGCTCTCAGACTGATCTGTAATAAGGCATAAATACCACACGGTTTTCTTCCACACAAGAGAGTTACACCGCTATTCTAGGAACCTGTCTAACTACGAGTAATTTCAGCCAAAAATGCGGAAAAATTTTCCACTCCGTTTTTTTCTTAATTACTTGATTTCTGAGATAAGGAGTTGTCCGGTCCGCGGCGTATATTTTACGATTAATGTGTGGAATAAGTATCACGAATATTTGTTGTAAGCCGTTTTTCTACGGCTGCGGTGTCCGAGTGGTTAAGGAGTTGGACTTGAAATCCAATGGGCTCTGCCCGCGCAGGTTCGAGTCCTGTCCGCAGCGTATGTTTTACGATGAATGTGTGGAATAAGTATCACGAATATATGTTGTAAGCTGTTTTTCTACGGCTGCGGTGTCCGAGTGGTTAAGGAGTTGGACTTGAAATCCAATGGGCTCTGCTCGCGCAGGTTCGAGTCCTGTCCGCAGCGTATGTTTTGCGATTAATGGGGGAATAAGTATCCCGAATATTTGTTGTAAGCCGTTTTTGTACGGCTGCGGTGTCCGAGTGGTTAAAGAGTTGGACTTGAAATCCAATGGGCTCTGCCCGCGCAGGTTCGAGTCCTGTCCGCAGCGTATGTTTTACGATTAATGTGTGGAATAAGTATCGCGAATATATGTTATAAGCCATTTATCAACGGCTGCGGTGTCCGAGTGGTTAAGGAGTTGGACTTGAAATCCAATGGGCTCTGCCCGAACAGGTTCGAGTCCTGTTCGCAGCGTATGTTTTACGTCAATGTGTGGAATAAATATCATGAATATATGTTATAAGCCCTTTATTTACGGCTGCGGTGTCTAAGTGGTTAAGGAGATGGACTTGAAATCCAATGGGCTCTGCCCGCGCAGGTTCGAGTCCTGTCCGCAGCGTATGTTTTACGATTAATGTGTGGAATAAGTATCACGAATATATGTTGTAAGCCGTTCTTCCACGGCTGCGGTGTCCGAGTGTTTAAGGAGTTGGACTTGAAATCCAATGGGCTCTGCCCGCGCAGGTTCGAGTCCTGTCCGCAGCGTATGTTTTACGATTAATGTGTGGAATAAGTATCACGAATATATGTTGTAAGCCGTTCTTCTACGGCTGCGGTGTCCGAGTGGTTAAGGAGTTGGACTTGAAATCCAATGGGCTCTGCCCGCGCAGGTTCGAGTCCTGTCCGCAGCGTATGTTTTACGATTAATGTTTGGAATAAGTATCACGAATATATGTTTTAAGCCATTTATCAACGGTTGCGGTGTCCGAGTGGTTAAGGAGTTGGACTTGAAATCCAATGGGCTCTGCCCGCGCAGGTTCGAGTCCTGTCCGCAGCGTATATTTTACGATTAATGTGTGGAATAAGTATCACGAATATATGTTATAAGCCATTTATCAACGGCTGCGGTGTCCGAGTGGTTAAAGAGTTGGACTTGAAATCCAATGGGCTCTGCCCGCGCAGGTTCGAGTCCTGTCCGCAGCGTACGTTTTACGATTAATGTGTGGAATAAGTATCACGAATATATGTTATAAGCCGTTTATCTACGGCTGCGGTGTCCGAGTGGTTAAGGAGTTGGACTTGAAATCCAATGGGTTCTGCCCGCGCAGGTTCGAGTCCTGTCCGCAGCGTATGTTTTACGATTAATGTGTGGAATAAGTATCACGAATATATGTTGTAAGCCGTTTTTGTACGGCTGCGGTGTCCGAGTGGTTAAGGAGTTGGACTTGAAATCCAATGGTCTCTGCCCGCGCAGGTCCGAGTCCTGTCCGAAGCGTATGTTTTGCGATTAATGTGTGGAATAAGTATCACGAATATTTGTTGTAAGCCGTTTTTCTACGGCTGCGGTGTCCGAGTGGTTAAGGAGTTGGACTTGAAATCCAATGGGCTCTGCCCGCGCAGGTTCGAGTCCTGTCCGCAGCGTATGTTTTACGATTAATGGGTGGAATAAGTATCAAGAACATATGTTGTAAGCCGTTTTTGTACGGCTGCGGTGTCCGAGTGGTTAAGGAGTTGGACTTGAAATCCAATGGGCTCTGCCCGCGCAGGTTCGAGTCCTGTCCGCAGCGTATGTTTTACGATTAATGGGTGGAATAAGTATCACGAACATATGTTGTAAGCCGTTTTTCAACGGCTGCGGTGTCCGAGTGGTTAAGGAGTTGGACTTGAAATCCAATGGGCTCTGCCCGCGCAGGTTCGAGTCCTGTCCGCAGCGTATGTTTTACGATTAATTGGTGGAATAAGTATCACGAACATCTGTTGTAAGCCGTTTTTCAACGGCTGCGGTGTCCGAGTGGTTAAGGAGTTGGACTTGAAATCCAATGGGCTCTGCCCGCGCAGGTTCGAGTCCTGTCCGCAGCGTATGTTTTGCGATTAATGTGTGGAATAAGTATCACGAATATTTGTTGTAAGCCGTTTTTCTACGGCTGCGGTGTCCGCGTGGTTAAGGAGTTGGACTTGAAATCCAATGGGCTCTGCCCGCGCAGGTTCGAGTCCTGTCCGCAGCGTATGTTTTACGATTAATGGGTGGAATAAGTATCACGAACATATGTTGTAAGCCGTTTTTCAACGGCTGCGGTGTCCGAGTGGTTAAGGAGTTGGACTTGAAATCCAATGGGCTCTGCCCGCGCAGGTTCGAGTCCTGTCCGCAGCGTATGTTTTGCGATTAATGTGTGGAATAAGTATCACGAATATTTGTTGTAAGCGGTTTTTCTACGGCTGCGGTGTCCGAGTGGTTAAGGAGTTGGACTTGAAATCCAATGGGCTCTGCCCGCGCAGGTTCAAGTCCTGTCCGCAGCGTATGTTTTGCGATTAATGTGTGGAATAAGTATCACGAATATATGTTGTAAGCCGATCTTCTACGGCTGCGGTGTCCGAGTGGTTAAGGAGTTGGACTTGAAATCCAATGGGCTCTGCCCGCGCAGGTTCGAGTCCTGTCCGCAGCGTATGTTTTGCGATTAATGTGTGGAATAAGTATCACGAATATTTGTTGTAAGCCGTTTTTCTACGGCTGCGGTGTCCGAGTGGTTAAGGAGTTGGACTTGAAATGCAATGGGCTCTCCCCGCTCAGGTTCGAGTCCTGTCCGCAGCGTATGTTTTGCGATTAATGTGTGGAATAAGTATCACGAATATTTGTTGTAAGCCGTTTTTCTACGGCTGCGGTGTCCGAGTGGTTAAGGAGTTGGACTTGAAATCCAATGGGCTCTGCCCGCGCAGGTTCGAGTCCTGTCCGCAGCGTATGCTTTGCGATTAATGTGTGGAATAAGTATCACGAATATTTGTTGTAAGCCGTTTTTCTACGGCTGCGGTGTCCGAGTGGTTAAGGAGTTGGACTTGAAATCCAATGGGCTCTGCCCGCGCAGGTTCGAGTCCTGTCCGCAGCGTATATTTTGCGATTAATGTGTGGAATAAGTATCACGAATATTTGTTGTAAGCCGTTTTTCTACGGCTGCGGTGTCCGAGTGGTTAAGGAGTTGGACTTGAAATCCAATGGGCTCTGCCCGCGGAGGTTCGAGTCCTGTCCGCAGCGTATGTTTTGCGATTAATGTGTGGAATAAGTATCACGAATATTTGTTGTAAGCCGTTTTTCTACGGCTGCGGTGTCCGAGTGGTTAAGGAGTTGGACTTGAAATCCAATGGGCTCTGCCCGCGCAGGTTCGAGTCCTGTCCGCAGCGTATGTTTTGCGATTAATGTGTGGAATAAGTATCACGAATATTTGTTGTAAGCCGTTTTTCTACGGCTGCGGTGTCCGAGTGGTTAAGGAGTTGGACTTGAAATCCAATGGGCTCTGCCCGCGCAGGTTCGAGTCCTGTTCGCAGCGTACGTTTTACGACAATGTGTGGAATAAGTATCACGAATATTTATTGTAAGCCGTTTTTCTACGGCTGCGGTGTCCGAGTGGTTAAGGAGTTGGACTTGAAATCCAATGGGCTCTGCCCGCGCAGGTTCGAGTCCTGTCCGCAGCGTATGTTTTGCGATTAATGTGTGGAATAAGTATCACGAATATTTGTTGTAAGCCGTTTTTATACGGCTGCGGTGTCCGAGTGGTTAAGGAGTTGGACTTGAAATCCAATGGGCTCTGCCCGCGCAGGTTCGAGTCCTGTCCGCAGCGTATGTTTTGCGATTAATGTGTGGAATAAGTATCACGAATATTTGTTGTAAGCCGTTTTTCTACGGCTGCGGTGTCCGAGTGGTTAAGGAGTTGGACTTGAAATCCAATGGGCTCTGCCCGCGCAGGTTCGAGTCCTGTCCGCAGCGTATGTTTTGCGATTAATGTGTGGAATAAGTATCACGAATATTTGTTGTAAGCCGTTTTTCTACGGCTGCGGTGTCCGAGTGGTTAAGGAGTTGGACTTGAAATCCAATGGTCTCTGCCCGCGCAGGTTCGAGTCCTGTCTGCAGCGTATGTTTTACGATTAATGTGTGGAATAAGTATCACGAATATATGTTGTAAGCCGTTCTTCTACGGCTGCGGTGTCCGAGTGGATAAGGAGTTGGTCTTGAAATCCAATGGGCTCTGCCCGCGCACGTTCGAGTCCTGTCCGCAGCGTATGTTTTACGATTAATGTGTGGAATAAGTATCACGAATATTTGTTGTAA
Source organism: Gryllus longicercus (assembly GCA_038098605.1). Classification (NCBI taxonomy): domain Eukaryota; kingdom Metazoa; phylum Arthropoda; class Insecta; order Orthoptera; family Gryllidae; genus Gryllus; species Gryllus longicercus. Next base: position 329,857 of record JAZDUA010000474.1, on the reverse strand, counting down.
GCCGTTTTTCTACGGCTGCGGTGTCCGAGTGGTTAAGGAGTTGGACTTGAAATCCAATGGGCTCTGCCCGCGCAGGTTCGAGTCCTGTCCGCAGCGTATGTTTTGCGATTAATGTGTGGAATAAGTATCACGAATATATGTTGTAAGCCGATCTTCTACGGCTGCGGTGTCCGAGTGGTTAAGGAGTTGGACTTGAAATCCAATGGGCTCTGCCCGCGCAGGTTCGAGTCCTGTCCGCAGCGTATGTTTTGCGATTAATGTGTGGAATAAGTATCACGAATATTTGTTGTAAGCCGTTTTTCTACGGCTGCGGTGTCCGAGTGGTTAAGGAGTTGGACTTGAAATCCAATGGGCTCTGCCCGCGCAGGTTCGAGTCCTGTCCGCAGCGTATGTTTTACGATTAATGGGTGGAATAAGTATCACGAACATATGTTGTAAGCCGTTTTTGTACGGCTGCGGTGTCCGAGTGGTTAAGGAGTTGGACTTGAAATCCAATGGGCTCTGCCCGCGCAGGTTCGAGTCCTGTCCGCAGCGTATGTTTTACGATTAATGGGTGGAATAAGTATCACGAACATATGTTGTAAGCCGTTTTTCTACGGCTGCGGTGTCCGAGTGGTTAAGGAGTTGGACATGAAATCCAATGGGCTCTGCCCGCGCAGGTTCGAGTCCTGTCCGCAGCGTATGTTTTGCGATTAATGTGTGGAATAAGTATCACGAATATTTGTTGTAAGCCGTTTATCTACGGCTGCGATGTCCGAGTGGTTAAGGAGTTGGACTTGAAATCCAATGGGCTCTGCCCGCGCAGGTTCGAGTCCTGTCCGCAGCGTATGTTTTGCGATTAATGTGTGGAATAAGTATCATGAATATATGTTGTAAGTCGATCTTCCACGGCTGCGGTGTCCGAGTGGTTAAGGAGTTGGACTTGAAATCCAATGGGCTCTGCCCGCGGAGGTTCGAGTCCTGTCCGCAGCGTATGTTTTGCATTTAATGTGTGGAATAAGTATCACGAATATTTGTTGTAAGCCGTTTTTCTACGGCTGCGGTGTCCGAGTGGTTAAGGAGTTGGACTTAAAATCCAATGGGCTCTGCCCGCGCTGGTTCGAGTCCTGTCCGCAGCGTATGTTTTGCGATTAATGTGTGGAATAATTATCACGAATATTTGTTGTAAGCCGTTTTTCAACGGCTGCGGTGTCCGAGTGGTTAAGGAGTTGGACTTGAAATCCAATGGGCTCTGCCCGCGCAGGTTCGAGTCCTGTTCGCAGCGTACGTTTTACGACAATGTGTGGAATAAGTATCACGAATATATGTTATAAGCCCTTTATCTACGGCTGCGGTGTCCGAGTGGTTAAGGTGTTGGACTTGAAATCCAATGGGCACTGCCCGCGCAGGTTCGAGTCCTGTCCGCAGTGTATGTTTTACGATTAATGTGTGGAATAAGTATCACGAATATATGTTGTAAGCCGTTCTTCTACGGCTGCGGTGTCCGAGTGGTTAAGGAGTTGGACTTGAAATCCAATGGGCTCTGCCCGCGCAGGTTCGAGTCTTGCCCGCAGCGTATGTTTTACGATGAATGTGTGGAATAAGTATCACGAATATATGTTGTAAGCCGATCTTCTACGGCTGCGGTGTCCGAGTGGTTAAGGAGTTGGACTTGAAATCCAATGAGCTCTCCCCGCGCAGGTACGAGTCCTGTCCGCAGCGTATGTTTTGCGATTAATGTGTGGAATAAGTACCACGAATATATGTTGTAAGCCGATCTTCTACGGCTGCGGTGTCCGAGTGGTTAAGGAGTTGGACTTGAAATCCAATGGGCTCTGCCCGCGCAGGTTCGAGTCCTGTCCGCAGCGTATGTTTTACGATTAATGTGTGGAATAAGTATCGCGAATATATGTTATAAGCCATTTATCAACGGCTGCGGTGTCCGAGTGGTTAAGGAGTTGGACTTGAAATCCAATGGGCTCTGCCCGAACAGGTTCGAGTCCTGTTCGCAGCGTATGTTTTACGTCAATGTGTGGAATAAGTATCATGAATATATGTTATAAGCCCTTTATTTACGGCTGCGGTGTCTAAGTGGTTAAGGAGATGGACTTGAAATCCAATGGGCTCTGCCCGCGCAGGTTCGAGTCCTGTCCGCAGCGTATGTTTTACGATTAATGTGTGGAATAAGTATCACGAATATATGTTGTAAGCCGTTCTTCTACGGCTGCGGTGTCCAAGTGGTTAAGGAGTTGGACTTGAAATCCAATGGGCTCTGCCCGCGCAGGTTCGAGTCCTGTCCGCAGCGTATGTTTTACGATTAATGTGTGGAATAAGTATCACGAATATATGTTGTAAGCCGTTCTTCTACGGCTGCGGTGTCCGAGTGGTTAAGGAGTTGGACTTGAAATCCAATGGGCTCTGCCCGCGCAGGTTCGAGTCCTGTCCGCAGCGTATGTTTTACGATTAATGTGTGGAATAAGTATCACGAATATATGTTTTAAGCCATTTATCAACGGTTGCGGTGTCCGAGTGGTTAAGGAGTTGGACTTGAAATCCAATGGGCTCTGCCCGCGCAGGTTCGAGTCCTGTCCGCAGCGTATATTTTACGATTAATGTGTGGAATAAGTATCACGAATATATGTTATAAGCCATTTATCAACGGCTGCGGTGTCCGAGTGGTTAAAGAGTTGGACTTGAAATCCAATGGGCTCTGCCCGCGCAGGTTCGAGTCCTGTCCGCAGCGTACGTTTTACGATTAATGTGTGGAATAAATATCACGAATATATGTTATAAGCCGTTTATCTACGGCTGCGGTGTCCGAGTGGTTAAGGAGTTGGACTTGAAATCCAATGGGTTCTGCCCGCGCAGGTTCGAGTCCTGTCCGCAGCGTATGTTTTACGATTAATGTGTGGAATAAGTATCACGAATATATGTTGTAAGCCGTTTTTGTACGGCTGCGGTGTCCGAGTGGTTAAGGAGTTGGACTTGAAATCCAATGGTCTCTGCCCGCGCAGGTTCGAGTCCTGTCCGCAGCGTATGTTTTGCGATTAATGTGTGGAATAAGTATCACAAATATTTGTTGTAAGCCGTTTTTCTACGGCTGCGGTGTCCGAGTGGTTAAAGAGTTGGACTTGAAATCCAATGGTCTCTGCCCGCGCAGGTTCGAGTCCTGTCCGCAGCGTATGTTTTGCGATTAATGTGTGGAATAAGTATCACGAATATTTGTTGTAAGCCGTTTTTCTACGGCTGCGGTGTCCGAGTGGTTAAGGAGTTGGACTTGAAATCCAATGGGCTCTGCCCGCGCAGGTTCGAGTCCTGTCCGCAGCGTATGTTTTACGATTAATGGGTGGAATAAGTATCACGAACATATGTTGTAAGCCGTTTTTGTACGGCTGCGGTGTCCGAGAGGTTAAGGAGTTGGACTTGAAATCCAATGGGCTCTGCCCGCGCAGGTTCGAGTCCTGTCCGCAGCGTATGTTTTACGATTAATGGGTGGAATAAGTATCACGAACATATGTTGTAAGCCGTTTTTCAACGGCTGCGGTGTCCGAGTGGTTAAGGAGTTGGACTTGAAATCCAATGGGCTCTGCCCGCGCAGGTTCGAGTCCTGTCCGCAGCGTATGTTTTGCGATTAATGTGTGGAATAAGTATCACGAATATTTGTTGTAAGCCGTTTTTCTACGGCTGCGGTGTCCGAGTGGTTAAGGAGTTGGACTTGAAATCCAATGGGCTCTGCCCGCGCAGGTTCGAGTCCTGTCCGCAGCGTATGTTTTACGATTAATGGGTGGAATAAGTATCACGAACATATGTTGTAAGCCGTTTTTCAACGGCTGCGGTGTCCGAGTGGTTAAGGAGTTGGACTTGAAATCCAATGGGCTCTGCCCGCGCAGGTTCGAGTCCTGTCCGCAGCGTATGTTTTGCGATTAATGTGTGGAATAAGTATCACGAATATTTGTTGTAAGCCGTTTTTCTACGGCTGCGGTGTCCGAGTGGTTAAGGAGTTGGACTTGAAATCCAATGGGCTCTGCCCGCGCAGGTTCGAGTCCTGTCCGCAGCGTATGTTTTGCGATTAATGTGTGGAATAAGTATCACGAATATATGTTGTAAGCCGATCTTCTACGGCTGCGGTGTCCGAGTGGTTAAGGAGTTGGACTTGAAATCCAATGGGCTCTGCCCGCGCAGGTTCGAGTCCTGTCCGCAGCGTATGTTTTGCGATTAATGTGTGGAATAAGTATCACGAATATTTGTTGTAAGCCGTTTTTCTACGGCTGCGGTGTCCGAGTGGTTAAGGAGTTGGACTTGAAATCCAATGGGCTCTCCCCGCTCAGGTTCGAGTCCTGTCCGCAGCGTGTGTTTTGCGATTAATGTGTGGAATAAGTATCACGAATATTTGTTGTAAGCCGTTTTTCTACGGCTGCGGTGTCCGAGTGGTTAAGGAGTTAGACTTAAAATCCAATGGGCTCTGCCCGCGCAGGTTCGAGTCCTGTCCGCAGCGTATGTTTTGCGATTAATGTGTGGAATAAGTATCACGAATATTTGTTGTAAGCCGTTTTTATACGGCTGCGGTGTCCGAGTGGTTAAGGAGTTGGACTTGAAATCCAATGGGCTCTGCCCGCGCAGGTTCGAGTCCTGTCCGCAGCGTATGTTTTGCGATTAATGTGTGGAATAAGTATCACGAATATTTGTTGTAAGCCGTTTTTCTACGGCTGCGGTGTCCGAGTGGTTAAGGAGTTGGACTTGAAATCCAATGGGCTCTGCCCGCGCAGGTTCGAGTCCTGTCCGCAGCGTATGTTTTGCGATTAATGTGTGGAATAAGTATCACGAATATTTGTTGTAAGCCGTTTTTCTACGGCTGCGGTGTCCGAGTGGTTAAGGAGTTGGACTTGAAATCCAATGGTCTCTGCCCGCGCAGGTTCGAGTCCTGTCTGCAGCGTATGTTTTACGATTAATGTGTGGAATAAGTATCACGAATATATGTTGTAAGCCGTTCTTCTACGGCTGCGGTGTCCGAGTGGATAAGGAGTTGGTCTTGAAATCCAATGGGCTCTGCCCGCGCACGTTCGAGTCCTGTCCGCAGCGTATGTTTTACGATTAATGTGTGGAATAAGTATCACGAATATTTGTTGTAAGCCGTTTTTCTACGGCTGCGGTGTCCGAGTGGTTAAGGAGTTGGACTTGAAATCCAATGGGCTCTGCCCGCGCAGGTTCGAGTCCTGTCCGCAGCGTATGTTTTGCGATTAATGTGTGGAATAAGTATCACGAATATATGTTGTAAGCCGATCTTCTACGGCTGCGGTGTCCGAGTGGTTAAGGAGTTGGACTTGAAATCCAATGGGCTCTGCCCGCGCAGGTTCGAGTCCTGTCCGCAGCGTATGTTTTGCGATTAATGTGTGGAATAAGTATCACGAATATTTGTTGTAAGCCGTTTTTCTACTGCTGCGGTGTCCGAGTGGTTAAGGAGTTGGACTTGAAATCCAATGGGCTCTGCCCGCGCAGGTTCGAGTCCTGTCCGCAGCGTATGTTTTACGATTAATGGGTGGAATAAGTATCACGAACATATGTTGTAAGCCGTTTTTGTACGGCTGCGGTGTCCGAGTGGTTAAGGAGTTGGACTTGAAATCCAATGGGCTCTGCCCGCGCAGGTTCGAGTCCTGTCCGCAGCGTATGTTTTACGATTAATGGGTGGAATAAGTATCACGAACATATGTTGTAAGCCGTTTTTCTACGGCTGCGGTGTCCGAGTGGTTAAGGAGTTGGACATGAAATCCAATGGGCTCTGCCCGCGCAGGTTCGAGTCCTGTCCGCAGCGTATGTTTTGCGATTAATGTGTGGAATAAGTATCACGAATATTTGTTGTAAGCCGTTTATCTACGGCTGCGATGTCCGAGTGGTTAAGGAGTTGGACTTGAAATCCAATGGGCTCTGCCCGCGCTGGTTCGAGTCCTGTCCTCAGCGTATGTTTTGCGATTAATGTGTGGAATAAGTATCATGAATATATGTTGTAAGCCGATCTTCTACGGCTGCGGTGTCCGAGTGGTTAAGGAGTTGGACTTGAAATCCAATGGGCTCTGCCCGCGCAGGTTCGAGTCCTGTCCGCAGCGTATGTTTTGCGATTAATGTGTGGAATAAGTATCACGAATATTTGTTGTAAGCCGTTTTTCTACGGCTGCGGTGTGCGAGTGGTTAAGGAGTTGGACTTGAAATCCAATGGGCTCTCCCCGCGCAGGTTCGAGTCCTGTCCGCAGCGTATGTTTTGCGATTAATGTGTGGAATAAGTATCACGAATATTTGTTGAAAGCCGTTTTTCTACGGCTGCGGTGTCCGAGTGGTTAAGGAGTTGGACTTGAAATCCAATGGGCTCTGCCCGCGCAGGTTCGAGTCCTGTCCGCAGCGTATGTTTTGCGATTAATGTGTGGAATAAGTATCACGAATATTTGTTGTAAGCCGTTTTTCTACGGCTGCGGTGTCCGAGTGGTTAAGGAGTTGGACTTGAAATCCAATGGGCTCTGCCCGCGCACGTTCGAGTCCTGTCCGCAGCGTATGTTTTACGATTAATGGGTGGAATAAGTATCACGAACATATGTTGTAAGCCGTTTTTGTACGGCTGCGGTGTCCGAGTGGTAAGGAGTTGGACTTGAAATCCAATGGGCTCTGCCCGCGCAGGTTCGAGTCCTGTCCGCAGCGTATGTTTTACGATTAATGGGTGGAATAAGTATCACGAACATATGTTGTAAGCCGTTTTTCTACGGCTGCGGTGTCCGAGTGGTTAAGGAGTTGGACTTGAAATCCAATGGGCTCTGCCCGCGCAGGTTCGAGTCCTGTCCGCAGCGTATGTTTTGCGATTAATGTGTGGAATAAGTATCACGAATATTTGTTGTAAGCCGTTTTTCTACGGCTGCGGTGTCCGAGTGGTTAAGGAATTGGACTTGAAATCCAATGGGCTCTGCCCGCGCAGGTTCGAGTCCTGTCCGCAGCGTATGTTTTGCGATTAATGTGTGGAATAAGTATCACGAATATATGTTGTAAGCCGATCTTCTACGGCTGCGGTGTCCGAGTGGTTAAGGAGTTGGACTTGAAATCCAATGGGCTCTGCCCGCGCAGGTTCGAGTCCTGTCCGCAGCGTATGTTTTGCGATTAATGTGTGGAATAAGTATCACGAATATTTGTTGTAAGCCGTTTTTCTACGGCTGCGGTGTCCGAGTGGTTAAGGAGTTGGACTTGAAATCCAATGGGCTCTGCCCGCGCAGGTTCGAGTCCTGTCCGCAGCGTATGTTTTGCGATTAATGTGTGGAATAAGTATCACGAATATTTGTTGTAAGCCGTTTTTCTACGGCTGCGGTGTCCGAGTGGTTAAGGAGTTGGACTTGAAATCCAATGGGCTCTGCCCGCGCAGGTTTGAGTCCTGTCCGCAGCGTATGTTTTGCGATTAATGTGCGGAATAAGTATCACGAATATTTGTTGTAAGCCGTTTTTCTACGGCTGCGGTGTCCGAGTGGTTAAGGAGTTGGACTTGAAATCCAATGGGCTCTGCCCGCGCAGGTTCGAGTCCTGTCCGCAGCGTATGTTTTGCGATTAATGTGTGGAATAAGTATCACGAATATTTGTTGTAAGCCGTTTTTCTACGGCTGCGGTGTCCGAGTGGTTAAGTAGTTGGACTTGAAATCCAATGGGCTCTGCCCGCGCAGGTTCGAGTCCTGTCCGCAGCGTATGTTTTGCGATTAATGTGTGGAATAAGTATCACGAATATATGTTGTAAGCCGATCTTCTACGGCTGCGGTGTCCGAGTGGTTAAGGAGTTGGACTTGAAATCCAATGGGCTCTGCCCGCGCAGGTTCGAGTCCTGTCCGCAGCGTATGTTTTGCGATTAATGTGTGGAATAAGTATCACGAATATTTGTTGTAAGCCGTTTTTCTACGGCTGCGGTGTCCGAGTGGTTAAGGAGTTGGACTTGAAATCCAATGGGCTCTGCCCGCGCAGGTTCGAGTCCTGTCCGCAGCGTATGTTTTGCGATTAATGTGTGGAATATGTATCACGAATATATGTTGTAAGCCGATCTTCTACGGCTGCGGTGTCCGAGTGGTTAAGGAGTTGGACTTGAAATCCAATGGGCTCTGCCCGCGCAAGTTCGAGTCCTGTCCGCAGCGTATGTTTTACGATTAATGTGTGGAATAAGTATCACGAATATTTGTTGTAAGCCGTTTTTCTACGGCTGCGGTGTCCGAGTGGTTAAGGAGTTGGACTTGAAATCCATTGGGCTCTGCCCGCGCAGGTTCGAGTCCTGTCCGCAGCGTATGTTTTGCGATTAATATGTGGAATAAGTATCACGAATATATGTTGTTATCCGATCTTCTACGGCTGCGGTGTCCGAGTGGTTAAGGAGTTGGACTTGAAATCCAACGGGCTCTGCCCGCGCAGGTTCGAGTCCTGTCCGCAGCGTATGTTTTGCGATTAATGTGTGGAATAAGTATCACGAATATATGTTGTAAGCCGATCTTCTACGGCTGCGGTGTCCGAGTGGTTAAGGAGTTGGACTTGAAATCCAATGGGCTCTGCCCGCGCAGGTTCGAGTCCTGTCCGCAGCGTGTGTTTTACGATTAATGTGTGGAATAAGTATCACGAATATATGTTATAAGCCATTTATCAACGGCTGCGGTGCCCGAGTGGTTAAGGAGTTGGACTTGAAATCCAATGGGCTCTGCCCGAACAGGTTCGAGTCCTGTTCGCAGCGTATGTTTTACGTCAATGTGTGGAATAAGTATCACGAATATATGTTATAAGCCCTTTATTTACGGCTGCGGTGTCTAAGTGGTTAAGGAGATGGACTTGAAATCCAATGGGCTCTGCCCGCGCAGGTTCGAGTCCTGTCCGCAGCGTATGTTTTACGATTAATGTTTGGAATAAGTATCACGAATATATGTTGTAAGCCGTTCTTCTACGGCTGCGGTGTCCGAGTGGTTAAGGAGTTGGACTTGAAATCCAATGGACTCTGCCCGCGCAGGTTCGAGTCCTGTCCGCAGCGTATGTTTTACGATTAATGTTTGGAATAAGTATCACGAATATATGTTGTAAGCCGTTCTTCTACGGCTGCGGTGTCCGAGTGGTTAAGGAGTTGGACTTGAAATCCAATGGGCTCTGCCCGCGCAGGTTCGAGTCCTGTCCGCAGCGTATGTTTTACGATTAATGTGTGGAATAAGTATCACGAATATATGTTATAAGCCATTTATCAACGGCTGCGGTGTCCGAGTGGTTAAGGAGTTGGACTTGAAATCCAATGGGCTCTGCCCGCGCAGGTTCGAGTCCTGTCCGCAGCGTATGTTTTACGATTAATGTGTGGAATAAGTATCACGAATATATGTTATAAGCCATTTATCAACGGCTGCGGTGTCCGAGTGGTTAAAGAGTTGGACTTCAAATCCAATGGCCTCTGCCCGCGCAGGTTCGAGTCCTGTCCGCAGCGTATGTTTTGCGATTAATGTGTGGAATAAGTATCACGAATATATGTTGTAAGCCGATCTTCTACGGCTGCGGTGTCCGAGTGGTTAAGGAGTTGGACTTGAAATCCAATGGGCTCTGCCCGCGCAGGTTCGAGTCCTGTCCGCAGCGTATGTTTTACGATTAATGTGTGGAATAAGTATCACGAATATTTGTTGTAAGCCGTTTTTCTACGGCTGCGGTGTCCGAGTGGTTAAGGAGTTGGACTTGAAATCCAATGGGCTCTGCCCGCGCAGGTTCGAGTCCTGTCCGCAGCGTATGTTTTGCGATTAATGTGTGGAATAAGTATCACGAATATATGTTGTAAGCCGATCTTCTACGGCTGCGGTGTCCGAGTGGTTAAGGAGTTGGACTTGAAATCCAACGGGCTCTGCCCGCGCAGGTTCGAGTCCTGTCCGCAGCGTGTGTTTTACGATTAATGTGTGGAATAAGTATCACGAATATATGTTATAAGCCATTTATCAACGGCTGCGGTGTCCGAGTGGTTAAGGAGTTGGACTTGAAATCCAATGGGCTCTGCCCGAACAGGTTCGAGTCCTGTTCGCAGCGTATGTTTTACGTCAATGTGTGGAATAAGTATCACGAATATATGTTATAAGCCCTTTATTTACGGCTGTGGTGTCTAAGTGGTTAAGGAGATGGACTTGAAATCCAATGGGCTCTGCCCGCGCAGGTTCGAGTCCTGTCCGCAGCGTATGTTTTACGATTAATGTGTGGAATAAGTATCACGAATATATGTTGTAAGCCGTTCTTCTACGGCTGCGGTGTCCGAGTGTTTAAGGAGTTGGACTTGAAATCCAATGGGCTCTGCCCGCGCAGGTTCGAGTCCTGTCCGCAGCGTATGTTTTACGATTAATGTGTGGAATAAGTATCACGAATATATGTTGTAAGCCGTTCTTCTACGGCTGCGGTGTCCGAGTGGTTAAGGAGTTGGACTTGAAATCCAATGGGTTCTGCCCGCGCAGGTTCGAGTCCTGTCGGCAGCGTATGTTTTACGATTAATGTGTGGATTAAGTATCACGAATATGTGTTATAAGCCATTTATCAACGGCTGCTGTGTCCGAGTGGTTAAGGAGTTGGACTTGAAATCCAATGGTCTCTGCCCGCGCAGGTTCGAGTCCTGTCCGCAGCGTATGTTTTACGATTAATGTGTGGAATAAGTATCACGAATATATGTTATAAGCCATTTATCAACGGCTGCGGTGTCCGAGTGGTTAAAGAGTTGGACTTGAAATCCAATGGGCTCTGCCCGCGCAGGTTCGAGTCCTGTCCGCAGCGTGCGTTTTACGATTAATGTGTGGAATAAGTATCACGAATATATGTTATAAGCCGTTTATCTACGGCTGCGGTGTCCGAGTGGTTAAGGAGTTGGACTTGAAATCCAATGGGTTCTGCCCGCGCGGGTCGAGTCCTGTCCGCAGCGTATGTTTTGCGATTAATGGGTGGAATAAGTATCACGAATATTTGTTGTAAGCCGTTTTTCTACGGCTGCGGTGTCCGAGTGGTTAAGGAGTTGGACTTGAAATCCAATGGGCTCTGCCCGCGCAGGTTCGAGTCCTGTCCGCAGCGTATGTTTTACGATTAATGTGTGGAATAAGTATCACGAATATATGTTATAAGCCATTTATCAACGGCTGCGGTGTCCGAGTGGTTAAGGAGTTGGACTTGAAATCCAATGGGCTCTGCCCGCGCAGGTTCGAGTCCTGTCCGCAGCGTATGTTTTACGATTAATGTGTGGAATAAGTATCACGAATATATGTTATAAGCCATTTATCAACGGCTGCGGTGTCCGAGTGGTTAAAGAGTTGGACTTGAAATCCAATGGGCTCTGCCCGCGCAGGTTCGAGTCCTGTCCGCAGCGTATGTTTTGCGATTAATGGGTGGAATAAGTATCACGAATATTTGTTGTAAGCCGTTTTTCTACGGCTGCGGTGTCCGAGTGGTTAAGGAGTTGGACTTGAAATCCAATGGGCTCTGCCCGCGCAGGTTCGAGTCCTGTCCGCAGCGTATGTTTTACGATTAATGTGTGGAATAAGTATCACGAATAAAACTTATGGAAACAAGAAGTGCATAGAAGTGCTAACAATATAATGTTCATCGCCATGGGTAAAGTACGTAGAGAAGTCCCAATTTAGAAATTTTTTAAAAATTTTATTTTTTGTATTTTATCTGAATGAGTTTTATGATTAAACATTTTTTCACTTTTAAATTTCAAAATATATAACCTTTTTATACACCAAAATTAACTACCTGAAGAATTATACATTGATTCAATAGAACAGGTAGATAAACGTGTTTACATACTGTTAGTAAGGTATGGCGCAGTTTGTGTTAAAAATATTTATGTATGCGTGGCAAGTCAATAATGAATATTAATTTCAAATATTACAATGTCGCAACATCAAAATGTTTCGACAGAAATACTTTTTTTAAAATACGTTCTTTCTTTTTTTCTTCTTAACTTGTGTTTATGTATCGTCAGTAAATTTACCCGTCGATATTAAACTTCAGTGAAATAATTTATGTGATACGTCAAAACTGGTGTAAATATATTAATTCCCACCGTTTTCGGCATTGTAGGTGCATATACACCCTCGTTTCTGGAATCCATACATAACGCTTTTGGGGATTCTGTTTGAAATAGTGTGGAATATTTTTAGATTTCTTTTAAAATGCTTGGGAAGGCCAAAAAAAAAAAAAAACAAAAAAAAACAAAACAAAAAAAAAACAATCTGTGTGTCACCATATCCAGAATAGCATTTCCCTGTCTCAAATTTATTGAATATCTCTCACGGGCGTTCCTGCCAGGGAGGGGGATCCAGCAGTTTTAATGTTTTTTTTAAATAAGAAAGGACATGATAACATACAAATTTAACTATTAATTGTCAATTTTAATTTTCTTGAACAAATCGTATCAATATCATTTCCTATTGGACCACTATTAACATATTTTAATATATTTAATTGTAATCGACTCCTTATGTCTTGAGTTTCCTGCAGGTCTGCATTATTTACTAACATGTCGTATAATGAGAGTTGTAAATGTGTAGGATGAATAATTCTTGGAAGTGTTCATAAGCAGTGTGTATTAACTGTCAAGAAAGTGGATAATGAATTTAAACTATTACTAGAAGCATTTATAAAACTTTGTGAAGATTTTTTGCTTTCAAACTGTTCAAAAAAGTACACACATTTAAAATAATATATGGCATAAATAGTTATTAGCGGTAATAAATATCCAATTCTCTTAACAAGTAAGTTTCATTTATTTTTTTAATATCCTACCATTAATCCTAGCGAGATACAAAAAGTCGAGTTCACTGCCGGCGGAGGAGCTCAGATTACATTTTGATTTTATTAATATTTTTGACGATTTTGATTAAAACATTATACATAATTATTAATAGACAAATGCCTTAATTTCATCTAAACAATAACATTATTCAAGTTTTGCCTCAGGTTATGAAAAACATTGCCTTTTGGCATCAATATTTATATGTAATGACAACAATTTTCATGTCGAATAAAGTATCTATCCTTCATGACCTAATGTACCAAACTATAATACACGAAGACTTTGAGAAATACGATTATTTCCAAAATGTATTCTGAATGTTCAGTTTTCTAGTGAATAGTCCTGAACTTTGTTCATCCACAGTCAAACACTAAAGTAACCCAAAGTCATCAACTGTAAGTCTCTATAATAATTAATAATAATAATAATAATAATAATAATAATAATATAACACGATAAAATACACAATATTTAGATCAAAAAGCTGAACTCTTAAAAGATATCAATAATTCTCAGCTTCTGTAACGTTTCGTATATTTACTTTCATTAAAGACGTGAACAATAAACTTTGGATGTTCCTCACTTGTTTCGTCAGCGCTTGCCTCACATGTTTGTTCTTTCTACTATTCTAACACGCGGAAGTGAATTGTAATAAAGATACGGAAAGAGAATATTTGTGGAAATAATAATTAATGGTATGGAATAAGAATTGAAGCTGAATCAATACTACTTTGAAACAATGGTAGTGACGGCGAATGTTACAAAATTGATGTTACACTTCCGAAATAAACTGAAACGTACAAAAACCAATAAGCGGTAGGCCTATGCCACCCTGTGCTAACGCTAGAGAGAATAGTTCGTGCTGGAGCCGCCGCGCTGCTTCGCGACCGCTGGCGAAACTGCGGCGAAAGTCGCGTCGGCAGCAGCAGCAGCGACGGCGCACGTGCGCGGCGGAGCGGCGCGGCGCGGCGCGGCGCGGCGCGGAGCGGAGCGCCAGGTGACGTCATCACCTTGAGATGCAGCGCTGGGCGACGCAGGTGGCCCGTGGACTGAGCGGGCACTAGCGCTGGCGACAACCGCACCCAAGCGGCGCGGCGGCGCTCTGCAAGGAGAGTTGTTTGCGATTTCGATTTGGCTGCAATATCAGAGCGAATGAGAACAAAAAATAAGATAATGTCTTAAGATATAAAATGTACAATAGCCGATATGACTGTAATGTAGAATAAATGCAGTTATTGAATTATAAGAGTTATAAATACCATGTTTTAAGTTAGTTTTCTGACATTAATGTGCTCTAGAATAATTTTCTGTCTGGTTACATCATATTTTCTCAAATTCACTTGACATTCTTTTGAACAATGTTTATACATTGGTGTGATCCATCGTTCTAATTTCTGACAGTCGTTTTTCTTGAAAAGTTTAATGAAGAAATAATTAAAATTTCGGATTAAATAGTAAGCATAAATTTATATGATTGGACCGGTTCTTTCAGTTGCATCTTTCCCTCCTGGTAAACGTCGCTAATCCCCTCCTGGAGAAACGAACTGATGGATGCGCTACGATTCGAACTGATGGATGCACTACGATTCGAACTGATGGATGCGCTACGATTCGAACTGATGGAGGTGCGGTACAGCGATGTTTAATAATAGCGTACAGAAACTACACAGCGACCCCGAGCCTGGAGCGATTGACACAGCTCATTTGCTATCCAATTCACACAAATGATGCAATGGAAAGAGTGGTAAAACTAAACGCAATCTCTATAGAGAACGTTAAAAACAGTACATTCAGAACCGTATGTTAGACCGTGAAAGAACAAGGAACACCCTTTTTATTTGTTATCTTCTCTCAATTATGTAATGATATTTGTAATTTCGCTGTAAATAAATAAAGTAACTTGTTTTGCAGAGAGTTCACTAATAATAAATACCTATCGATTTCTCCGTATGTGACGATTCGCAACAGCCAGTATTGTTGGTGGTTTAGGGTGGGTCAATTGTTAGGAACCCTGATGATCCTTGATGTAGAGGATCAGCTGTTTCCCTAGATCAGGGATCTCCAACTTCTTACACCCTTGGAAGTCTCTCGAGTTCGTGGTTTTCTTGAAGGAACCTGCTGTTTAAATAGGAGATAAAAGAGTTTATCAAAAATTTTTCTAATCAAATTCGGAAAATTATTTAAATCATCAAAAATATATGTAATAGGGGATCATCATATAATATTATTAATTTAACACTCAGGTATCATTTTTTCCTTTTGGAAAATCAAAGTACAAACTTATTGTAAAAAAGTTTTTTTTCACAAATTCTAAAACACGTTCCAGGCATGTTCGTGTAGTTTTATGCATCATCAGTTGTGGCTAAATTTCATGTAAATTCATTTATGTCTGAAAATTGTAACAAAATATGAAAATAAATCCTGATTTTTGTGATTTTGGTTTTATCTTTACATATTTTTTAAAAATTGTTTGTGCAATCTTTCATGTTTGTACAGTCAACTGCCTTTTTATATTCAATTTAGATCAATATTGTAATTTTTACTTAAATATTATATCAATCTGTTTTACAATAAGACAATTCCTTTGTGAAAAATTCCTTGTATAGATGCGATTTCCATTTTTCGTGTAGTATTTGAGTAGTGACCCCATGCTGAACCCTTTCAACGTTCCAGGGAACCCTAGAAGGCGAAGAACCTATTCTCCAGGCACCCTAAGATATATGTGGATGCAAACAATATCCCGTGCTTTCGGATGCTTGCCATTGGTTAGTTGACGCGATGCAGCCTCAGGCGTGCTCATGTACAGAAGTAAAAAAGGTTTCGATGTAACGGCTCATTTCTCTCACAGTGTTAAAATTCCCGGCGAAACTTACATTCTACAGAAGTAAATACAGTAACTGGCGCTTGGCTGAATTGCCATTGGTTAGAGGAGAGCAGCAGAGCGCTGCAACAAGGGCTCGCCGTCCTTCCGCGTGTGTGGTGGCTGCGCCGCGCGCCGCAAGTGGGGCAGACGCGGCGCGAGCGGCGGAGAGCAGCGGAGAGGGCCCACTTACTGTGTCACTGGGCCACGCGGCGCGGCGCGGCGCCGCGTCGGGCAGCGTACGGCGCATGGGTCACGCGGGCGGGCGGAAGTGGCCCGCGGAGGGGCGGTTCCGGTCCATCCGAGGAGAAATCGGAATATCCTTCTGCTATATATATACTTTCTTCGTTGCCTTCTGGCTCCGGCGGGCAGGTGGAGGCTTTGCACTGTTTGCTACATCACTGCGTTCGTTGGCAACTTTTATGTTGTCATACACGTACAGTGATGACACACACAGTTTCATATAAGTATCATTCACAGTAGTATAATAAGTTGCAAGTGATGAATATTAGGAATTTCAACATTTTGTAGTATATAAACCACAACAGGGTAACTCAAGTAATCGGTCTTATCATCTTCCTCCAAATCTGAGGAAACATGGAGAGTAATACTGACATATCGTTGTCAGTGGAGAAGTCGACAAGACTCTACAAGGCGGAGCCAATCAAACATTTAACGATAAAAAAAAATGCATGACTTCATAATGGGAGTATAGATATTTTTATAATTCACAATAATTACCACATGTCACGTTTGACCCTGTGTAGGTTCTGCGTCATTTTTGTGAACAGGATAGCGATCGAAGACTGGCTTTACGCAACGCAACCCTTCCTGGGCTGGACTGGCCATTCGGGAATCCTCGACTTCGTCGCTGTGGCGGACTCATGTCAACAGCGCCCAGTCGCACACACATACGCCGACTCAACTTATGGAAATGACTAACCTCTCGCTGAAACCTCAGACTGAAAGAGGTGACAGGAAACAGGGTGCGAAACTTTAAGTGCGATAAAATGACGGTGCCGTTCTTACTCATTTCGTTACCTCACACTTTTGGAGAGCAGTATCTTACAAAATTATGTAGAGATGGACATTTACACTTAGTTTACAAACGAAACAAATATACGTGTACTATGTAGCGCTATATGGTTATATTAATCAATACAAAATTTACAAAAACTTGAAACGACTCTTGTGAGTGAAATAAAATACTGCGAAAGTAATTACACTAAACCTGTTGTCAACCCATTTGTTTCTATCGTTTTTTAAATAATCCTTTTACAGGAAGTATAATAAATGTTTTTTCCACATTATTACCACTGTCCCCAAAACAACCAGTATATTAACTGTTATTTCGGAAGATGTATGGACGTAGCATAAAGCATAATGAGAAAGTTGATCAAAACATTAATGTATAAGCGTTTGATTTCTCTGAATGCATGACAAAAAAAGAGATTATCTAAAACCTCTCGACATTTTAACAGATCAAGAACCTCACTCAGAATATCATCTTATTTTCCGCAGTAAGTTGCAAGAAACCATGATTTTATTAGTTGCAGTATGGAAGTAATGGTAATAAAAAATATAATGATAATGATAATATAATAATAATAATGTTTATTTGTGGCATTTTATGGTCGGATTAATCCGACTTTACTCAGCTAGCGGAATTTCCAGACTTAGGCCCCGTTTGTTTTAATATCCTAGGGGTACGAGAGACATCGGTGAATACAATGCATTCGATTTTGTTGGTAAACGTTATTTTTAAGTATTCGAGTATGAAGAAAGAAACCTTGCGTAAGTATCGTACACATAATATAAAAAAAGAAAATCTTAGAAAATCTAAAACCATATATCATGACAAATCAAGAAAGAATGTATCTGAGCGCGTGTCTTACGTGTTAGTACATATCCTAGACCCCTGTTACCAAGCGGGCAATACTGACAATCATATTGTTATGAAAGTAGGCGGGTACGTTGAATAATAGGGAACAGCTTTTGCACTTTATTGTGCGTCACTTACGTTCTTATAACACATTAAAAAATGTTTTAAAATGTTCATTAAGAAAACTAAGGAAAAATGTCAGTATTACACGTATCCATTGGCCCCAAAAAGGTATTTTATCTAACGATACAACATGACATCTGTAACACGCAGACATCGATACTCTTCCTTTATCGTCCTTGCTGAAATTTAGAGTGCACGGTGCATATTAAAAAAGGACGTACCAACAGTTTCCTTTAGTTTCACGTCATTCTGATGGTTCGTCATATCCGGCAGATAAGCAATTTGTGGCATGTCGAAGGCCTTTACTAAGAAAAGATACAAGTGTCAACATCAGTGAAATCCGCGTTTCGCTCATTGCACTTGTTCTTGTGCAACTTCATGAAATCAAAGGAAATAAAGTTCCTTCTGAACAAATGCACAGGTAAACAGTTATAAGTTAAATGATATTGTGTTGCTGCATCCGTTAATTTGTAATATAGAATAAAATAAGTTAGATTTACATAAATATCGTTGATTATTGACTTGAGGAATACCTTTTTGAGAAAATCTTTGTGTAACTCACCTCACAAACTATTAGTTTGGTTCGCCAAATTTCGTAGGAAGCACGAACATCTTAACGTATGATTTTACACGACAAAATGAATACAAAATCAATTGAGAAAATACTGTTCTGGATCCGTGTCATTTGTCTACGTTGCCGACATTTATTCTCATTTGTGAGAAACGTTCAAGCGGATCCCACCAAGATCAGTGTGCGTAATCCTTGCAAACGTGCGCTCCGACTTATTAAATGTCCCGTGTCTTGCAAACGATTTACCGCAATCTTCTGACTACCATACTCCGGAATTTTCTGCTTGCTCACCAGCGATACGTCAACTTTGATTTTCGCTTCCGACCGCAAAGCGCAGGCGAGGCGACCCACAACACGTAGCACGCCCTGGCGGTCGGCGAGGGAAAAGCGAAAGGACTGCACGGCGACTGCAACGCGGCGCATTCGCAACCTCGAACCCGAGTCGCCGTTGGGCTAACTGGCGGACCGAGTCGCCGTTGGGCTAATTGCCGGACACCCGCGGAGCTTCGGAAAGCCGATTACCTAAGAATGGCTCAAGGAGTAGCCGGCGTTGCATCCGATGAATTCGACGCTCCACAAGATTTCTTCAGAATTTTCCTTTCTGTTGCGTATTGGGCGACAAATGTTAGTTGGCATCATTGAATTTCTCAAATACAAAGGTATATTTCAAAATTATGAAAGTATTTCAAATTTTAATCTGTATTATTACGAATGAAGAATGATATATAGAATATAGTGCTTTATAGATGCTGTGGCTAAATACTAAGACTAGATTCTAAACTTCGCAAATACCGCAGTGCTTTCAACTTTCTCGTACACGTAAATTCGGACTCATGTACAAAGTAGAGAGAAAGTATTTTAAAGCTGCGAACAAATCCGGCGATTTTTGATAGCAAAACCTTATTACCGGGCTTGGTAACGAAAAACTAGATAAATCTTGATCCTACATGCAATAAAGTACTTCCTCGAACACGTTGTGTAGTCACTACACCGAAAAATTGATCGACCACAAAACTGTGGCCCATGCCAACGCCTAAACAAATTCTTTTTAACGATTTGTTTCAATATTGATAATCTCCGATGAATCTGAGCGAATATTTGGAATTTGAAGAGGAAATTTTAATTTTGGGAGGTACTTTACAAGAAACCTCAACTTTTTGAAAATTTTCTCAAAAATAGCTTCAAATTTTTTAAATTAAAAATTGCCCTGGGTTAGTTTAAAAGACAGTTATGAGTGTGGCGCAGGTCGTTGGGATCCCTAATTGTACGAAAATTGCAAAAGGTGAAGCTTTTTTGGCGTTTTTCTATGACTACAATATTGAATAAAGATATTTTTTGTTATTAAAATCTTCTGCGTTAAGATAGATCGTGATGTAAGTTCATGTGCAATTTTTCGGAAAAAAAAGAAAGTATTTTGCTTCCTTGGAATTATTGTCCGCTCATGCTCCAAAATTCGTATTTGAGAAGCAAAAGAAGCAAAATAGAGCCCCTCACAATGTTTATTCTTTCACCTAGAACGTGAATTGACGGGGGAGGGGGAAGGATAGTCCTAATCTGGGGGTTTATTGTCCCTTGTTGTATAGGTGTTAATATCCTCTTACCGGAGAGGCAATTAATCGATATTATGTGCCTCATATATGACTTCCACATTCTGAAATGTTTAAATGAAAGTTGCAAACGAAGGAAATATGACAAGAAAGCTTCCCAGAGCATTCATTACATTGTGTTGTGTATAATTTCTAGGCTATCCGGGATAGACCACAGTGTAAGCGAAGATGCTGCTTGCGTAGGCTTCCGTGGCCGGAGTTTGTATTATCTAGGCTATCCGGGACGAGCCGCGTCACTGACATGGTGGCTAACGTTTCGGCCAGCGTATTGTGGCCTTCCTCAGAGCGTAGACAAAAGCGAAGATGTTCTTTTTTCACTTTTCAATTGGTCGATTGGTCCCCTCCTGGAGTTTTGAATCGCTTCCTTTGGAGATAATGGCCAATTCCGCAAGTGCTTATGAGGCATAATGCATGAGACGTAAAGTATAAACCTATTTTCTTCTCAAAGCGGAACGACGCGTTGGGGCGGGACAGGGCGGGGCGGGCAGCGATGACGCCCACGGCGGCGCGCGATGAGTCGCCGAACGCTGAATCACGCGTCCTCCACGCGGCGGCGGCGGCGGCGGCGGTGCGGCGGTCGCTCGCCTTGGACGGCGGCGGGCCGCTTCCGCGCCTTCTCCCCGTCACCCCGCCGTCCCCACCGTCCTCATCCTCCGCTCTACAGTCCCAGCTCCAGGTCTCACCCCGCCCCTGCCCGCCCCGCCCCGTTCTAGCCCGCCGATCCCCAGTTCCAATCCCACTCTTCTTCGTCCTGTCTCCGCTGGTTCGGCCCCGCTCCCTACCGAATGACACGTTCAGCCCAGCGCCGCTCCCAGTTCCAACTAGAGATGCGACCATGACAACGAAACATCGAAGGCGAAAAAACATCTATTTTCGAAATTAAAACATCGATGTTAAAAGATATCGTCGAAATACAATCGATGTTTTGAAGTTTCTTTAGTATCCTTTAACCTTAAATTTCAGTACAATGCAATATAATTTAACATGTGTGCACATTAATTTATAATTAAATTTATTTGAAAACAAAGTTAAAAACGCTTCTCCAAGTGTGAAAAAAAATGAAGGAAATATCAGGGCACTAAAATCATCTCGAGGAATGAATAGTAGTCTGCTGGAATGTAATGCAAATACCGCATTCGTTTCATTCGATCACAAATACAGTGGTACCGTCAGTTACTGTTTCATATTTTAATTTTTGCAAAATTGTGATTATGAACATTTTTCATTCACGAACAAAACATTGGAAACGGAAAAAAACATCGATATTTTAAAAAAATCGGTTCCAATCGATCGAAGTTCAAAACATCGACATTTTTATAGAAACATCAATGTTTTCAAAACATTGGTTTCAGTACAACGATATTTGTATAGAAACATCGATGTTTTGAAAATATGGGCACCGATTTCGGATCCCTAATTCCAACTCTTCCTGCCCATGCATGTTGCAACCTGCCGCGGCGCGGCCTCTCGTTCCACCCTCACCTCGTCCCGCCTGCCTTGTCGCCCTGCGCGCCCCTGCGCCTCCGCGTGGGCCTCGCAGCGCACGCGCCTCTAGCACTACTTTTGTTTCCGTTCTTTGCCACGTTATTCGCAAGGAGAAAATGAACATTAAAGAACAGTTTTTGAGAGAATTATTGTTACACGCAAAATTACTCCAAAGTACTCCTTTTTTCGAAAAATTAAACATTACCTTATTTCAAGACATTTTTGATGAACAGTCTTCTTTAAGAAAAATATTTCTTCATTATAGTATTTGTAGCAAAACGCCGAAAAAGCGACGAGTTCAACGAAAATGCGATCTCCGCAATTTCTTTATGCATCTTTTAATCTAATTGAAGAAATAATTTAAAGAAGAAAAAAATGGCGCCATTTTTGAGCTAGCGTTGTTCACAGACATACAGACCGACAAACAGACGAATGGACGGACTGATGTTTTGCCGTCAATCGAGTTTTCGGTGCCAAGGTCCCACAAAACATGGATTCTGACTGCACAACGGGTTAAAGCAAGACATTTACTACCTATAGAAACAAGATTTATTCACTTTTTCGTCACCAGGGCCCGGCAATTGGTGTTTTTCATTCGAAAAATCGCCGTAAACCGCAGTATTACAATCCTTTCTCTGCACTGCATAAGTAGTAAGCGGGAAAATGAAACTAATTTCACTAAATTTTACTGCTCTTGTCCAAACGTCACTAGTTAGTCGCTGAAGTTAACTACGGAAATTTAATACTCCCCTAAAAAGAAAATAATTATAAATGTTTATAGTAATTGATTCGTCGTCTTCTTCTATTTTATGCACGTTTGTTTGAATTTACAATGCAAAGTCATTGTTCCCCACAACTTCTATTAACACATATATACACTCTCACTCTAGTACCTTCAACTCAATTCAAATGAAAATTGAAGGCTCCCCATTTAGCATAAACGCAGCTATTCATTTATTTGAGGTTCTTCTTTCGTCGTACTTTTACTCTCTAGGGGTTACAAAACAAACAGCAGAACATACGCATTCGGTGGGAGGCAATGGAAGGACCTGTGGCCCATTCTTTAGTGGAACGACACGAATCTCTAGAAGTGTTCAATTTTCGTCATTCAAATCAGGTGTTAAAGGAGAAAAACATCCGCGTATAAAAAACATTCATATGTGTTTCAAATTAATTTGTAACCAGTCCTTTCTCCAATTTCGAACAATGTTTGCTGCATATTGGGGTTATTTCTTCTGTGTTACTAAAAAGGAAACTAGCTTGGAATTGAACTGAGATTGCCTCTGATGTAACATTACCTTGAAGAACTAGAAAAGACAAGTTTCTTTGCAAAACAATCACAGAACTGCCTTGAAGTTTACTTCCACTCAAAACTACGCAGTCCTGAGCAAATTAATTTATGTTATAGAGATCACACTGCTTTATTCATCCCGTTGTTATCCCATAATCAATAATAAAGTGATTTGTCTGACTCAAGAGTCACAAATGTAGCTCGTAATAGAAAAAAATGCATGTGTATGAATGGAAATGAAAACTGAATGAATATACGAATCAAGTAACATCTTTAAACATGTACTTGTTTTTTGTTTTGCAGGTCACAACTTGCATAACACATGCATGTAACGTCAGCTTTGTTTTCCAGTGATCATTTTATACTATTTCTCTTTGTTTTTCAGATACTTCACGGGTTCCCTGCATCTTGTAAGCCATCGTTTCTCGCAGAAATATCTGAATAATAATTTCAGGTAAGCATAACATTGGTGCAAATTACTCATGAAAAAAAAGTATTTCCATTTGTTTTATGTCTCATCAAATCACGGACTTATTTACGAAATGGAATATCGATGATTTTTCTGTGAATATGTCTAAAATATTACAAACACAATTATGGTTCTTCGTTGAATTAAAACACACCAACTGATATGTCATGTGATTATCTTTGAAGACTTCAATTTGACTCCAATTGTCATGAAGACTTTTTTCTGTGCTTGTTGTAATAGTTCTATCACAGTGAGGAGTAAATGAAAATGATCCTTTTCTTACAATGAGTTAATACTGCTACCAATGCTCTCCCACAGGCTCTCCAATTTATAGTAATGAGAGGGAAAATTATTTAATGCATTGAACCTCGTATTCACCATTAGAAACAACTATTAATCTGGGTTCATTTTCCCTAGAATATCTCCAATTATACTTATTAATTTGCATTCAAAACACGTCCATTTCATTCGGTTACTGCTGTGCATTACAACAGTCTCCGAGAGACTATCAGAAAACTACATGAGCAATTAATAACGATATACAAAGCAGCAGGTTGTAACGTTTATTCGGGGAATGGCTGGGGGCTATAATCCGGAACATAATTGGTTGCCTGTTTTAGCCAAGTGACAAGTTCATAAAATTAACAGAAAGGAATATTGTGTATGCCATTCTCATGAATAATATTACTGGAGTTCGCTATTTTCATAATTGATTATTCTTTCAAGTTTAAAAGATATCAGAAAAAACTTGTTGGAGAAAATTTTGACTTCGATTTCCACACTAAACTACAGGTCTCTTAATGAATAATTTGTAATCAGTTGCATTAGTTGCACTATTACGTACGTATAATCAGTCTAATTTTCAATGCGAGTAAGTCTTCGTTGTTGTGATAATTGAATGAAACAAATATTGCATAATTTTGGAAAAAATAGTCATTTTTATGTAACTTTTCGTGGACTATAGAGATTTTTGAAACAATTATTTTCTCAAAAAGAGCAACAATTTTTTTCCCCTATCTGTTTCCCTCGCATGCAGCAGAGGATAAAAAATTGCGCTGATATCATTTTCGGCGAAGTATTCAGCGACGTTAAAATCTAACAGTTCTTATTTTTGTTGAATTCTTCGAATTTTCGAAAATTGAAATTAGAAATATTGCGAGAAAGTTGCGACGTGCTGTTGTAGCCCCAGTAGCTTTCCGTGTAACTTCCCCCGTTGCGCGGCAACGAGCTCGACGCTGTGTGCTTCGGGGGGGGGGGGGAAGGCTTCACCTGGAGGGCGGCGCGGGCACCCTGACCGCCCCAGTATCGATCGGAACTGCGGCAGCAACCCTTCTCTCCACCGACACTAAGACACGAAGCGCCTCAGCGATTGGGATAATTACAGACGTTATATCTCACTGAAACAGGTACTCGAAAAATTGAATGCATATATAAATTTTAAAAAAAAGGATTAAATATAATAATCAGGATGGTTAAGGTTAGATAAATTTCCTGAATTTCATTCATTTGTTACAGAAAGTCTAATTCACTTGCAGTCTCGTCTTATTTGAAAGTTTCGAAATTTTCGAAAATTGCAAGTTTAACGAGAATAATTACCGCGCGATTTTTATAACCTTAAAAAACAAGAAAATGGAAAGGAATTTAAAGTAAATATTGTTTGTATTCCTGCAGAGCAAAAAAAATTCAATATTATTTTAAAATTTATCTTTGAAGATCACTCATCTCGAAAACACTCTATATCCAATTTCTTCACTTATTAACACACCAAACGAATTATCGCCATTATCTCAAATTCAGGAAGTTAAATGATAATCACGCCATTTTAAACGCTCTCTGCACCAACCGAGAAAAAACCTGAATCAAAAATTTTAAACCTTTCTGAAAAATATATATCTAAAATAGTTAAATTCATATGTAAACTACACTCCTCCCCCAAATGAATATATCAGTTTCACATACGCCCGTCCTTAAACTCGCCCAGGTAGATAAAGTAGTTTTAGAGATAATCATATGTATGTTATAGACATTAGCTTTGACCACGGACGGACGGGCCAACACACGATCAGAGAGACTATTTGGAGTCTACAGAGTTTTTCTCGAAGAAATAAACACAAAACGTATAATCAGATACACTAGTACTGTGAAGTAAAGTATTACCTTCAGGAACAATATATACATATATAAACTTTTACATTATAGAGGCCATCATAAGGGGATTTATGACGATCAATCGGCATATTCTGCAACATTTAGCACACACAAAATCATTTAGGCGGGCAGTATTCGAGACTGGGCAGGAATAACCCATTGGATTTCGGGTCCAACTCTCTAACCACTCCGACACCACAGCCACGGTGCAACCACTAGATAGGTCTGTACACTTCCCCAACCTCAACCATATCGTAATAAAATGCACGCTGCGGACAGGATTCGAACCTGTGCGGGCAGAGCCCATTGGATTTCGAGTCCAACTCCTTAACCACTCGGACACCGCAGCCACGGTGCGACACTCGCTAGGTTTGTACACTTCCCCAAACTCAACCATATCGTAATAAAATGCACGCTGCGGACAGGATTCGAACCTGTGCGGGCAGAGCCCATTGGATTTCGAGTCCAACTCCTTAACCACTCGGACACCGCAGCCACGGTGCGACACTCGCTAGGTTTGTACACTTCCCCAAACTCAACCATATCGTAATAAAATGCACGCTGCGGGCAGGATTCGAACCTATGCGGGCAGAGCCCATTGGATTTCGAGTCCAACTCCTTAAACACTCGGACACCGCAGCCACGGTACGACACTAGCTAGGTTTGTACACTTCCCCAAACTCAACCATATCGTAATAAAATGCACGCTGCGGACAGGATTCGAACCTGTGCGGGCAGAGCCCATTGGATTTCGAGTCCAACTCCTTAAACACTCGGACACCGCAGCCACGGTACGACACTAGCTAGGTTTGTACACTTCCCCAAACTCAACCATATCGTAATAAAATGCACGCTGCGGACAGGATTCGAACCTGTGCGGGCAGAGCCCATTGGATTTCGAGTCCAACTCCTTAACCACTCGGACACCGCAGCCACGGTACGACACTAGCTAGGTTTGTACACTTCCCCAAACTCAACCATATCGTAATAAAATGCACGCTGCGGACAGGATTCGAACCTGTGCGGGCAGAGCCCATTGGATTTCGAGTCCAACTCCTTAACCACTCGGACACCGCAGCCACGGTGCGACACTCGCTAGGTTTGTACACTTCCCCAAACTCAACCATATCGTAATAAAATGCACGCTGCGGGCAGGATTCGAACCTATGCGGGCAGAGCCCATTGGATTTCGAGTCCAACTCCTTAAACACTCGGACACCGCAGCCACGGTACGACACTAGCTAGGTTTGTACACTTCCCCAAACTCAACCATATCGTAATAAAATGCACGCTGCGGACAGGATTCGAACCTGTGCGGGCAGAGCCCATTGGATTTCGAGTCCAACTCCTTAACCACTCGGACACCGCAGCCACGGTACGACACTAGCTAGGTTTGTACACTTCCCCAAACTCAACCATATCGTAATAAAATGCACGCTGCGGACAGGATTCGAACCTGTGCGGGCAGAGCCCATTGGATTTCGAGTCCAACTCCTTAACCACTCGGACACCGCAGCCACGGTACGACACTAGCTAGGTTTGTACACTTCCCCAAACTCAACCATATCGTAATAAAATGCACGCTGCGGACAGGATTCGAACCTGTGCGGGCAGATCCCATTGCACTTCGAGTACAACTCCTTAACCATTTGGACACCGCAGCCCCGAGAAGCTTCATGTTTTCCTTACAATCAGTTCATATTCCTCATTAGCACACTTAAAAACAATGCCGCTGCGGACAGGACTCGAACCTGCGCGGGCAGAACCAATTGGATTTCATGTCCAACTCTTTAACCACTCGGACACCGCAGTCACGGAGCGACCACTAGCTAGGTCTGTACACTTCCACAACCTCAACCATATCGTAATAAAATGCACGCTGCGGACAGGATTCGAACCTGTGCGGGCAGAGCCCATTGCACTTCGAGTCCAACTCCTTAACCATTTGGACACCGCAGCCTCGGGGAGCTTCATGTTTCCCTTACAATCAGTTCATATTCCTCATTAGCACACTTAAAAACAATGCCGCTGCGGACAGGACTCGAACCTGCGCGGGCAGAACCCATTGGATTTCAAGTTCTACTCTTTAACCACTCGGACACCGCAGCCACAGTGCGACTACTAGCTAGGTCTGTACACTTCCACAACCTCAACCATATCGTAATAAAGCGCACGCTGCGGACTGGATTCGAACCTGTGCGGACAGGGTACATTGGATTTCGAGTCCAACTCCTTAACCACTCGGACACCGCAGCCACGGTACGACGGTAGCTAGGTATGTACACTTCCACAACCTCAACCATATCGTAATAAAACGCACGCTGCGGACAGGATTCGAACCTGTGCGGGCAGAGCCCATTGGATTTCGAGTCCAACTCCTTAACCACTCGGACACCGCAGCCACGGTACGACGGTAGCTAGGTATGTACACTTCCACAACCTCAACCATATCGTAATAAAACGCACGCTGCGGACAGGATTCGAACCTGTGCGGGCAGAGCCCATTGGATTTCGAGTCCAACTCCTTAACCACTCGGACACCGCAGCTCTGGGGGCTCCATGTTTCCCTTAAAATCAGTTCATATTTCTTATTAAGCACACTTAAAAAACATTGCCGCGGCGGACAGGACTGGAACCTGCGCGGGCAGAGCCCATTGGATATCAAGTCCAACTCCTTAACCACTCGGGCACTGCAGCTAAGGCAGCTTGAAGTCTCCGTTCAATGAGTTCATATTCTCCATTTAACACACCTAAAAAACATAGACGCTGCGGCCAGGACTCGAACCTGCGCAGGCGGAACCCATTGGATATCAAGTCCATAATTATTATATCCGCGTTTTGCTTTGTTAATATCGAATGGGAGTGAATTTATGACTGATCGTTCGTTGGGTAATTTCCCATTGGCGGAGTTCGTGCTATGGGTTGTTAACTGAGAATATAAGAAAAGTTAAATTTTCAATTGGGACAGTGAGTTACAACTTTTTTTACATCGCATTGCGCTTGTCACTTACTATGCTTTTCAGCACAAAATATCAAATTTTCACTAATTGACACTTTCCCGATTTATTTTCATTAATGCCTTAAAATTGTTTTAAAATTTGGGTGTACATTTATACTTATATGTACTACTAGTATGTCGCATCTTCAAAGATCAATTGTCAGCTACCGAGGTACATTGTTCTTGAAACCTAGGGTATCAAGAACAGGGTATCAAGAACAGGGTATCAAGAACCAATCATGGCTTTGAATCGTAATGTGGTGCATTTTCGGCACAATGTGACTTGGGTATGGAATTCCAAAGGCCGGCTGCTCTTACCGGTGATGATGGCATTTTCTATGACTATTCCTTTCGCGAAATTAAAACCAATAGTGTTTAACTATACATTCAAAATCCTCCAATCGGGGCGGTGTTTCTCAAAAAGTTTATCGCTTTTTCTATTCGATTTTCATTACCGCTTCTACCTACTGGTCAATCATAAAGTATGACACATCTATCATAGGAGGCATTATACCTCGATCGCTATGTCGGTGTTTAATAAACTGCGTATGCACTATAACATATCTTCTGATTTTAACATATTTTACCAGTTATTTTCAATATTTTGCGAATCTGGAACTCTATTGGACATAATTTCACTCGTGGACTAGTTCTATTAAATACCACATGCGAAGATGAATGTGAAACGAATAGATTGAAGAAGAGTGTAGGGAGGGACAGCGGACAAACATTCCGCCGCATCCAATGGCCACCGGGAGCGCTGCCCTTGCGCGGTGCCTCAGACTTTGGCATCCGCCCCACGGTTTGCCTCCGAGTGCAGCGGGCGCGTGCCGCCACTCCGCGTCCTGCTCCCCTCTCCCCCCCGCTCGCCCCGCCCCACGCCGCGCCGCGCTGCGAGGCAGCTGCCGCCGAGTCGTTGACCTTCCGCGCGCCACGCAAATCAGGCGATGCGACACTGCAGCCGGAGGACCCGCGCTCCTCACTCGCTCTAACCTTTGCTTGCAACGCAACGCGTTCTATTATTACAGGGTTTTTGCACATCGACGCTTAAACACAAGCGGAATCGGCTATTTTCACGTGACGCCGGGACCACCAATCACTGCCTCAACACAGTAACTAACACAAGCGTTAACCGGACCCGGTTTCGTAAGCGAAGATTCATAACAGTGCACGGTCCGTTTACGATTTGGTCGACAGTTATACACTGTGGTGTTATATATATATATATATATATATATATATATATATATATATATATATATATATATATATATATATATATATACACGCACAGTGTTTGGGATTTTTAGCACACTAAGAATACAGAGCTTGGCCGACTGTGGTTTTCTTTAAAATTGTGTGTACTATATTATTGAAGGAAGTGTTGTCTTTCACTCTGTTTGAGGATGGAAGTGAGAAGGAATATTGAAATTATTGTGGTTTGGCAAACGGGGAAGCCCTTTAAAATAAGAAACAATTCAACGTTCCAAATTTTCAGACATTATAATTCCAGGTCGATTTGGTTCTAAAATTTAGAGTAGAATTGCATTTTTCGACATCATCCACATCAATATTCTCAAGTATACATGATTCAATTAATTCTTGCGTAGCAGGGAACAATACATCTAGAGGGTAAAAACGAGTGAACACAAAGTGTATGTCACACTTTGCAATCGCTTCTTCGCGTTGTTTTCCGTGAAAAAATGATTCTGATGAAAATTGTCGAAGAACGTAATCGAAACTACAGTTTACAAAATGAAAAAATCGATTACCGTAATCGGATAGGCGCTAAACTTATGTGTAACATAATACTGTTGCTACCAGATGTCAGCACCTTATAAATGTAACCGTAAGCGTTGTGCAAAAACTCTGTCTTTGAGCTTCACACAAGATTCTACCTTATGTTAATGATAACCGTTATAAGGTAGCCGTTTCGTTTAAATGTAAAAATTCTCTATTAAGCGAAAAGCATCTCGTATGCATAATTAAATACTCAATTCGAAAGATAATTAAGGAACATTTAGAATTTCTAAATGCACTGAGATACTCAAGCGTTTATCTGATGGTGAAATTCGTGTTAACAATTTGAATACAAACCGGCTGTGTTCAGCTCAGAGGCAGTACTGCCGATGTCGCTGCAGCGACTGTGTCTGGAGGTCTTAAGGCCCAACGTTAACATAAGCACAGCACAGAGACATAAACATAAACATAAGTGGTAGACTGAGAATTTACAATGCCTAACATTAACGTAAGCAAAATAAGGGCTTCTATTGTCAGTGAGACATTCTGGTTTACAATTAGTTCGATGTGAGAATCGATTTCAAGTTCCATGGCCCATGTCGATGGCTCATATGGCGTTAGCTCTTCTATCGACTTTGCTCCAATTTCGATTCTCGATTTTTGAGTTACCGTTCTGTGATTGGTTCATTTCTTATGTCTTACTCAACCATAAGCACAGAAGCCCGAAGCTTGCAAGCTTTTAAGTTAAAGCCTTACATGTTATGCTTATGTGAACGCATTGTGAATGAGTCCGCTTATGGACGTAGTCTTAACTTTGGTGTTAACGCCATGCTTATGTTTATGTTTGCATTGTGAATGGGCCTTTAGTCAGCGGTTACAGTGGAACCGATATGGGCCGAAATTCCGGTCAGACCGACAGTACCAAAAGAAAAATCTTCGTTCGGCAGACGATGATTTCGGTGGCCGTTGGTGGAGTCATTCGGGTTCACTATGATCGTTTACGTTCACCAGCGCTTGTTGGAACGAATCCGGCCCACGACGGCCGACCGAAATGGCCCAAATCGGCTTCACTGCGAGCGCCGGCCTCTCTGGGGCCAGGTTTCTGCAGAAAGAACCTCCGCCAGTGCTACATAACACCCTCCAGCGTGGGAGTGGCACCACTACCTCACGCGATACAAAACATTTTATACAATCATATTTATAACATATTTATCAATCTATTGCATCCCACACAACAGACACAAAATGTGACTAATTTAAAAGTCCTGGTAAGTGAAAGTCTTGGTCATGTTTGGGTAAGTGAAAAATGTTTAAAAAATAGTTTATTTCACTAGTAAAACTTCTACAAAGATAGTTCTCAAAACAGGCTGTAAGGCTGCCTTGTACATTGCGTTTGGGCGAAATGTACGGCTGTGGTGTAACACCGTTCTCAAAGTGACTTTTTCTCTTGCACGCCGACGACTGCGTTTGTTTTACTTCCTCGAGGAAAGTGAGCAAATCAGTGAGCGGTCGCCGCTAACAGAATGGAAGACGGCACCTAGTGAAGGCCAATTTCTCGTTTGGGCCGTTGTCTTCCACTCGCGACTCACTGTCCCCGCATACGCCTTCGACGCTGTCGCTGTTTGCAGACCATCGCAAAGTGTTCGTAGTTGACTCGTGAAAAAAGCACCATATTATGTTACTAGAAGTTAGCAATCACGTGCATAATTGGTCGTGAATTAGTAGGACGTGTTAGTATTGCAATCGCGATCTGCGAGTGGCTGCTTCGTACAAACGTCAACCGCATATTCTTCTAATCGGACCGTACTTTGTTTTTCTGTGGTGGCTCTTAATTTGATTTGATTTGTTTTGTAAGTGTGCGGTTTTGCAGTTCCTGTATTTGATAGTTACTCGTAACTTCCTCATAATAAGTACATTTTATCACATTGCCATGACGTTCCACTGCGTCTTACTTCCACTGCCTTGGGCGAATTCCACATCGCGGTAGCATTATTTCAAGAACGATGCCCTCAACAGTTACCTTGCAGCTATAACATTGTTCGGCCGCCGCATTATAATACAAAATTTCAGACGTCATTGCACTTGCAACTTCACCATTTTGTACTCATGTGGCACTTCCACTTGCGTCGTATCTTGAGACCTTTGGTGTGCTTTCAACGAAGTATACAGAACTTTATTTATTTACTGCCCAATCAAGCTAGTCGTGTGACTCGTGCATCCGACATCTCCGTTAAGTTGGCCAGACAAAATCTGGCCGGACTAATTATAACCAACGTTGGTACATCGTTTGCCCAGGTTTGTCCATCAAACATTTTTGTTTGTCCACTCAGGCAAAAAAAGTTACACGCGAAACAAATTTTCGGAACATTCCAGACTGGCCGGAAAAATCCTCCTATTTTGACGAAACTCGGCATAACGTTATCGATCGTTTGCCCAGGTTTGCCCACCCACACCAAAATGAATATGTGAATTATATTTCTGGACAACTCCATGCAGGTCGAAAATACCTGGGTTCCCTGTTCCGCTTTTGTCGCTGGATTCACCGCGGCATCCTGTCCCCCTCCTCTTCACCCAAGACGCCCCCATCCCCCCTTCGGCCTGTCACACCCACTCTGCTTGTGGGCGACCGCCGCGCCATTCACCTGCGGCGTCGGCGGATAAATATTTGACTGCAGCAAAGCGCCACACGCGCGGCGCTGCTCACATATTCATCGAGCGATTAACTTCGTCGCGCTGTCGGCGACTGCCAGGCGGGCCAGGCGCGCCACCGAATTATGTACGCGATTCAACGCGCTTGTCGCCCGTTGACACCGTGACACCACGCCCCTCCGGATTCGCTTACGGCCGAAGAGGAGCCGTGGGACATCAACACGAGGGAGAAGCGACAGGGCCCGTGCTCAGCGCCAAGGGGTGCGGGAGACAGTTTCTTGAGTTGGCGCTAGTTTGAAATATAGAAATTGTTCTCCAAACGTCTTCGTTGACCTTCGCAGTTGACCTCTTTCCTTAATTTTGAAAACAGGTACTGCCGATTCCACACAATGCATGGGATACACGAAGGTAAGTTAGTAAGAATTGCCAGACGAATTGCATTAACGAACTTATGAAAACGTACACAATTATCATAGGACTGTTGATAGAAATGAAAGTTCAACACCATTTACAGTAATTGGATTTGGTTGATTGTTTTAGTGATTCCGGGTACGTCAACTAACAGGGTCATTAGTCCCGTAAGTGTAGTACATGGTTTTGCTCGGAAGGCGACGGTGATATTTCCCTCTGTACGGCGAGATCTGGCGCTGTCCTACCGTCGGCTAGTGAGATTTTCCTCCACCGGGTACCCACCAGTAGGGCACCGCACCACCCGGGACAAGCTCAACGTTACCGACCGGTCTCTCTGCATGTGTGCGTGTGTAGTGCGTGTGTGTGTAAGGGGAGAGGATAGGACAAGGACGAGTTAGGAAATATCGCGCGCGGTCCATGACCAGTTTGTTACGGCACTGCTCCGGCATTCGCCTGATGTCGATCAGAGAAACCACGGAAAACTACCGATCAGAGCAGCCGGCCGCTAGTATTCTCCTCCAGACAGCGACTGAACTCGACCTAGCTCACAAGCTAGTGTCGAAAAATCCTGCCACGGTCGGGACTCGAATCTAAGCCCCCTTGGTCAGGGGGACTGCAGTGACAACCGTTGATGCCTTGAATCATCTTTCTCGGTCAGTAATTGGATGTACGGCATTTGCGTCAAACATGTTTGCTAAACAAAAAATCCAGAAAGGTTGCGAATTTCTTGTAAAGTTAATTTTCACGACGTATTATGCTCATACTTTCATTCGACATGCTATAAAATTTCGTTACTTACAAGTTGTTCGATTTTCTTACCCGACGTGCATCGAAAGCAAATTTTTTAAGGGCGGTGGCTTGTGAACAAGCGAGCGTGACTCAGATACGGCGTGCGCGAGCCGCGAAGTTCCCACACTGATTCCCAATTCAAAAAAGGCCGAAGGACACCCTCAGCACGGTCAAGGATACGCAAGTCTTCGCGTTTGCGTTAGACGTCAGCTAAGGAATTCATGAGCACGTTGTAGTAGGCGGCGCAAAAATCACAGCACGGAATCCATGAATGAAATGGGGCACAAGGAAAATTGTAGAACGTAACTAACATTCCTGTTAAAGGGATAATGCTCACTTGGTGCTAACTAGGTACAGCGTACTCGGTAATGTGAACACGGTACCGAGAGTAAAATGAGTTTTGATTTGCAATGAAAAAATGTTAAAATTTAACATTGAATACAAAGAGTTATTGAGATAAAGATTTTTTTCTTTAAGCAAAGAATTAAATACCTACTCACCGAGCAAAATGGCTCAGTGCGTAGCGCGCTGGATTGACAATCGAGAGGTCTAGGTTCAATCCCGGGCAGGCCATGCTGTCTGGGGTTTTTCATGGTTTCCCTTCCTTATAAGGCAAATATTGGGATGGTTCCAAACGAATTCCCACGAAAACCTCCCACCAGCAATAATAATAATAATAATAATAATAATAATAATAATAATAATAATGATAATGTTCCCGTAACTGGTATTCAAAGCTAACAGTCTTGTCTTAACCAAGGGATGCCGCCGAAAGACTGATTCCCGTAATTCCACACGTTGATCTCTCCGGGATAGAATACAACTAGGCCTCAGGAAGAAATATGTTGCGTGGCCATTAGTGACCCATACGCAAATATTATATACATATTCGTTTGGGGCAATTTTGATTTCTTACGTACTCAAATTTCGAAAATGTTTAATTTATATATACAAACATCCAAAATTCGCAAAACGTATGTTGTGCCAATTTCCTCATTACAATGATGTATTCAGTTTTTATTTGTGAGATGTAGGGCTCTTACTAATTGTTCTAAAATTACACAGTATTTTGTTTCATAATACGATGTGTGCCTAGAGGGGCAACTGCAAAATCATTTTTAAATCGTTATCTTCTTTTAACAGGTAGTAGTGAACAGGTGTAATCATCACTTATAATTTATTAACTCGCTTTCCACCTGCTTCCGCCGATGACGGGAGTTCAATAGTGTAAACACCAACGGCCGGAATAGATGAACTTTCCTCAGGTCCGGGAGGCGGCTGGATTTATCAGATCGAATGCGTGCAGCTGGCGCTATTTGCTTGTCGTACTCCCTTCGTATGATCTGCCCAGTCCACCTCCCAGCTGCCTCACTGTCTGGAGGAGAATTCTAGCGGCCGACTGCTCTCATCGCTAGTTTTCCGTAGTTTCTCCGATCAATATTAGGCGAATGCCGGAACAGTACCCTAACAAACGGGCCACGGACCGCGCGCGATCTTCCATTCCCCTTCCTTGCCCTATCGTCACCCCATACTTACACTCGTGCACACACTTACATCCGTAGTGTAACGAAATGAGTGCGAGCTCGCCCGCAAAACATTTATCCGGGCCCCTTTTATAAATGTGTAACGCTAACACAAGTAGTGTAACTACCTTAAATAGAAATATCCGCTAAAAACGGGCCCTCTTTTACCCGGGCCCGTCGGCATTGCGGGTCCGAACGTTATGCCACCCATATGGGAGACGTTTCGAGAGTTCAGAACTTGTCCCGACTGGGGAGGTGCCCCGCTGGTGGGAGATACCTGATTGGGAAAAACCCACTAGGCGACGGTAGGTCGGCGCTGGGTCTGGACATCCAACGTGAAAGACCATAGGCACCTCCGAGAAAACGACACACACTACATTTACGGGACATATTAGGCCTATTGCCCACCCCGCGGCAGAAGCGCGCGAACGTCAATCATCAGGGCTCTTCGCCGACGACGGACAAAGGGACCGAAGCAGGTACCTGTTGCTGCAGGTACTAGGCCTTGACGCGCAGCAGTTGACGCGCCCGAAATCACTATCTATCAATCAGTGAATCCTCTCAGCTGCCGATTGCCCGACGCAGCGTCACGAGTGAACACACCAGATCGCTTCCGCGCTGCGAGGGACGGGCATCAAAACAGATTACGCCCTCCTGTCCCGGCGGAAACTCTTCAGAACCTGTTACGAGACGCCTTTGGAAGCGCCCCGTGCGTCCCCTTAACAAAACCGAGAGTGGGCTTCTGCTGGGCTTCGCGCCCGGCGCCACGTGACGTGGAGCGGCGTGGCGCGGCGCGGCGCAGGAGGGAAATCGGGAAGAGGAGAGCCGGTGGCTCCCTCGCCACTTTCCACTGCCCGCTACCGGTGACCCCCAACCTCCCCACCCGTAAAAGCATTTCTTTAGAAAGAAAAAGTTGAATCCATCTCACCGTTTGTGTTGATATGGGAGAATTTATGTAGCAACCGATCGAAATGTGTTTGCAGACAATTAATAATTTCCATTTTAACGGTTTAGAGTTTTTTGGAATGAAAAAATAGGATGTTTATTTGAATAATGGAGAAAATATAATTATCGCATAAGAGAATGTGGATTCCTGTAACATGCCAATTTTTAAATACATTATATTTTATGTTGATGTTGAAAGTGATGATCTCTTGCTCATGATTTAAGTTAATTTGGAGCATTTATTGTAATACAAACCTCTGTAACTCGAACTTCGAATACCTTCACATTCCCGATATCTCCAAATGGCTTCGACGCCCATCGCTCACCTTCTACTTACGTACAGTTGGACTTCGGATACATTAAACGACATCGTTATATCGAAATATTCGCTCCCCAAAACTAAATGATCAGTTTGAGATCCTGTGAGTCAACTGCATTGGCCAACTAGTGTTCGTAGGCCCAACTAACGGTTCGGGCCTGCAAGGCCCGCAATGAGAGAGGGCCCGGTTAAAAGATGGGCTATTTTTAGAAGATTTTTTTATTACTTAAAGTAATAACACTAGTAGTGTTTGCTCTACACGTTTATAACGGGGGCCCGGGTAAAAGGTTTGTGAGCGGTCCCGCACTCATCCTGGTCCGCTACTAAATTAGACGACTTGAATTTATACCGAACAAAGTCAAATCCATGAGCGAAAATGTTATAAATTTTCGGAATGGAATTTCCGAAACATTTCCTACATATTTTCTCGCTCCTTTCTGTGTATTTCGTTAGATGTCTCCGTCCAACGTGACGGATTCATCTGAATACGAGAATTTGCAACATTTAGACAGTTAAAAGAACAGGCTTTTTTTAATATAAGCATTTATAGGCATTATAAAATTCGCATGCTCCTCAAACCACAAAACGAATAAGTAACCTAAAAGATTGCGTTTTCAATGGAAAAAAAGACGTAATTGGACAAAAATCCGCAGCTTACTCATAACTCTTCATCCTCTTCAATAGGCGAGTATTACTGAAAGCGTTAACCGTTTATAGAAGAATGTTATCAATGAAAATATAGAATGGAATAGAGTGGAATGGGTGTAATAGAATGGAGTGTAATACAATGGTGTGGAATGGAATTGAGTGCAGTGGAATGGAGTGGAATGGAATGGCGCGTGGCCGATGCACGGCGCCGAGGACGGGCGGGCGGGCGTCTCAAGGTCGCCGGCCGGCGGCGCCGCGGCGGCGGCTAACCCGTCTGTCCGAAAACTGACCGGTCCACACGGCACGGGCCCCTGACCCGCGCCGTCTCAGTTTCTTCCCCCGGCCTCCGCACGCGCTCGCCCCGCGCGGAAAACGATGCGCCCAACTTTCTTCGCGGCGCAGCCGGACACGAAAGGCGGTCACGTGAGGGCGCCCCAGTTCCAGAAGACCAGACCAGCGGTCGCATGAGCATACGGCACCCCGCCCCCTGCCCCGCCCGGCCCCACTCCTCTCTGCTCCCCCCCGCCTCCTCCCTCAGCCATGCCCCTCTACGCCTCATCCCTCAGCTCCTGCCTCTCCCCGCCTCGTCCCTCAGCCATGCTCCTCCCCACCTCGTCTCTTAGCCCTGTTCCTCCCCGCCTCGTCCTCCTGTCCTTCCTCTCCCCGCCGCATCCTTCAGCCCTACCTCTCCTCCCCTCGTCCTCCAGCCCTACCTCTCCCCGCCTCGTCCCTCAGCCCTGTCCCTCCACACTTTATCCCTCAGCCCTGCCTCTCCCCACCTCCTCCATCAGCTTTGCCCCTCCCCGCCTCGTCCCTCATCCCTGCACCTTCCCGCCTCATCCCTCAGCACTGCCCCTCCCCGCCTCGACCCTCAGCCCTGCCCCTCACCGCCTCGTCCCTCAGCCCCGACCCTTTCCGTCTCGTCCTTCACACCTGCCTTTCCCCGCCTCGTCCCTCAGCCCTGACCCTCACCGCCTCGTCCCTCAGCCCTGAGCCTCCCCGCCTCATCCCTCAGCTCCTGCCCCTCCCCGTCTCGTCCCTCAGCCCTGCCTCTCCCCGCCTCGTCTCTCAGCCCTGCCCCTCCCCGCCTCGTCCCTCAGCCCTGCCTTTCCCCGCCTCGTCCCTCAGCTCTGCCCCTTCCGGCCCAGGGGCGGAGTGGCTCGTCTCATCTCGCCAGCGCGAGCGTCGTCGGTCCCAGTGGGCAAATACCTGGCGACCGGCAATATGAGGGCGCCCATTTGGAGCAGAAAAGAATCAGCTCCATCGACACTTTGCTCCCTTTTCCTTGCGCTCTGACGCCTTCTTCTGAAATCCGGAGACCTAATGGCGTAGACAGAAGACTTCATGAGAAACTATAGTTACCTTGTTTGATGCATTAATTAATTAATTAATTAATTAATTTTATTTCATTATTTATTAATTTTATAATAGTATAATTAATTAATTATTTTCTCGTATGGGCAAAGTTACAGAAAGTTACAGAAGTTCCGTAATGCCGTGTTTTTCACGGAAATACACGTTCTGGGAGGGTCTGATACCGGAATAATGTTTTTTACAAACAACTGTCCATCTGCTAACATTT
The DNA here is from genome assembly GCA_038098605.1 of Gryllus longicercus. Classification (NCBI taxonomy): domain Eukaryota; kingdom Metazoa; phylum Arthropoda; class Insecta; order Orthoptera; family Gryllidae; genus Gryllus; species Gryllus longicercus. The sequence continues at coordinate 291,051 of JAZDUA010000474.1, read as the reverse complement.
TATTGGTATTTATCCAGTAGTAGAAACTTATTTTTATTAGCTTATTTAATTTTTTAATTCGTGATCATAACATCTGAAAGGTCGTTAATAGAATTGACTCACAAGTTATCCGTCGCAGAAGCGGTGTATTTTGCGTCAATGTGTTCTAGAGTTGGTTCGTATCTTGCGGAGTCTTTGCAAGAGAATGTCCAAGGGCACGAAATGAAAGGCACTCACCACCCGGCTTCGCGCCGAGGATCCTATGACGTGTGTCAACTCAGCACTGCACTTCCTGCCCGCGCCCTTGAGAGCGGCGCTACAGGACGCGTCCTGCGAAAGTATACACTACTTCACGGTTGCAACGTGCCACACAGAGAGCAAATAACATTCAGCCCCATGAGTTCATTATATGTTCTTCTGAAATTAGCTACAAATTGATGGGTGATGTTTGAAGGCTGATACTTCAAATCCAAGTGTAAATTAATTGTTCTTTTGTTATTACTGTTTACTCTTTGAAGAAATATAAATGAATAATATTCAGGATCCAAAATGGCAATAAATGTTCACATAGAGTGGAGATTAAGGTATTCCAAAAACGAGTATTTTTTAAAATATTTTTTAAACATTTTTTAAAATATTTTTCAAAATCCATTTAAAAGCCTCCAAGAAATCAATCTTCAGAGCAAAGCTTTCGAAGAATATCATTATAAAAATTGCAACATTTTAATGATATTTTTGACTATATAAAATTTGGCAGTACTCTTCTCGAAACTAACTCTTAATTAACAAGCTGAAAGTAGAACATATTTGTCTACTTACAAACGTGCAATATTAACCCACTGGGCTCTGGTCTTGCATAAATGCTCGGTTACATTTTCCCCGGTCAGATCGGAAGGAATATTTTAATCCTCATAGTCTGTTCACATTCCATCTCTTTGATAAAGTTAATTGATTATCATTACAATTTAATCCTAAGCAGTTTCGGATAAAAAGATCCCAACTTCTCCATGAGTGGTCCCTCCTGAATCACTCCCGACGTGAGGCAACATTGCAAGGGAAGGGCCTGCTCCCCCCTCGGTTGCGGTCGAAAGGATGCTCCCACCATGAGTGATTGGAAATCCCCCGCGTATGAGGGTGGCGTGGCGTGGCATGGTGAGTAGGCCTCGTTCAAATGCCTCCCATTCGCACCGTGGGCATGACTTCGCCCAATGAAATCACACCTACCATGTCCTTTTACTTTCAGGAGGCTATCTCAAAATAAACAAGGGAGTCACGTTGGCCTCCCTTCCTGAATGTGAGGATCAAACTGCACATTTACAACAACAAAAAGAACGAATAAAGTTACAAGGAGTATTTTGCTGCAGACTATCGAGAGATGAAACTAACCATTGTGGATTTAAAAGCTGCCAACAGAAGGCGAATAGATTGATTGTAAATGTTTGATGCGTGATGGTAAAAGCAGCTTTTTCAAAAGAATTTACTAATATCTAATGTTTCAAAATATTACGTATGGTACTAAAACTAACACAGATGGAAATATTCGAGGACGTTCAGAGTGCAAAGGTTAAGATTTCAGGTACATTATTCAAACGACTCGTATTTGTTGTATAAATTACAAGAAGTTCTATTACTTTTTGGTGAAACACAAACGTTGAAGATAATTCCTCGAGCCGAAGTGTGTTTATAAACTGTAAACATTAGTAGACTTCTTTACGGAAGTGGATTTTATTGTACGAGTACGATTCATAACAAAGATATGCATTAAAACTATATCCTTTTTTATTCTTTAATTGAATTCTTCTTTTTGTTCTTTCGGTGTTTAAGTTTCTTTAGTACCTCGATATTGTGTTCAATCAGCTGAGCTGCTTCTCACAATAACAAAGAGCGTGAGGAGTCGATCGCGGTGCGTAGCTATGGGGAAGAGTCACTGGCGCGGAGGAGGAACCCTGTCCAGCTGCCCTATTCGGATGAAAGCTCTCAAATGGTTTCTGGCAATTTATTCCGCCGCGGGCAGCGCTGCGGGTAGTTTCAAACGGGTACCTGCAGCCAGCGCGAGTTTGCAAAAGGAAACTTTCCTTTAATAGATTTCCTTTCCGCTGCAGGTAACCAGTTACCTATTTGAGAATACAAATCCCAATTGGAGTATTTATTTTGCTAATTATTGTTCATTTCATACGAGTCGAATCCAATGTTTACATAAGTTTATACAGAAGAAAAAATATCTGATTTACTAATCAGAAAAGAATAATTATGATGATTGATACTTTCGAAAATATACGCGAGTACTGAATGGGTATTTATATATGAATAAGGAAATGAATGAAATGCAGAGGTGCACCCAGTATTTTCTAGGGGGAGCTACAGATCCAACAGACGCAAAGTAATGTTTTCTTTTAAATAGTTTTTCATTCATTTTGAGTACATTGTTTTTCTTTTTGATCCAGTACATTTTATAACGATAATATCAATACGTTTTCCGAAACTTTGGCAAACAACTAACTAGTTCTATTACTTTCTAATGACCAAGCCTCATGAACCAGTCTTCATTGTAATTTCCGGGATTATTAAGCCAAAATGTTTTTGGGAGCGCACAAGACGCCTCAAGGACTATCTCTTAACTTTACCCCGCTGCCAGTAGCTAAGGCCAGTACCTATGGTAATGGCAACGGTAATGTCTGAGGTTCGAAATCATCCGTTCGGGGTCATTAACATGTCGACTTGCTAATGCGCGAATTAACCTAACGTTACCCATGACGTTACGAACTCCTAACGTTAGCCATGAAACATCAGGTAGCATGTATACAAACTCAGGCATGTCTGGATTTACAACTACAACCAGAAAATGTTTTTCGTCTAGCTTAAAATGTTTATCGAAACGAAGAAAATGTTGCCGTGACTTCGTCACTGATTCATTTCTATATTACAGTTAGTTTGCCAGTATTCGCGTATGTGGGCGTGCGTAATGGGGCGGGGGCGTTTCCAGCATGTTCCCCTTTCAGAGAAGTTTTCCAGGGCAAGACGCTCTGAAGGCGGTCGCGCGGCCGGACCGACTCGCGCGCTCTCTGGTAGACGGACGGACGGCGCGCGTCCACGCGAGACAATGCCCAGCGGCCGTAGCAGCAGCAGCAGCAGATGCGAGGAGGCGGCAGGTGCTCGAGCGGGCGCCGGCAGGCACGCGTGCTCTCCCCCCACCCCCACCGGCGCAGCCGTCGCGCCACACGCGTCCACTGGCCCCTCTCCTCCACGCCCCCCCCCCCCCACCATCTCCTACGGGCCGTCGCGAGCTCCTTTGTTTGTTTGCGACCTCTTGATAACGCAGCTCCACTTTCGCGCGGCGGTGAGAGCGAGACACCGAGCCGTGCGTTTTATCTCGTCGCTTTGTGTGGAAGAGGAGGTTTGGGCCGAATTCCTGCCCGCAGGTGATGCAGGGCCCCGGAGCGGCATCTCCCGCGCGCCGCGCCTGCCCTCTTACGGCGGCGACCGTCATCACCGATGTTTGATAACTTGGTCGGACAGCTGACTAACGTGTTCTGTGACAGTGTTTGTACAAAAGAACACGGTGTATCTTACAACATCGTCTATCGGGCCTCCACATCTTTGAAATACTTCTCGTAAAAAAGTTGAGTGTGGTGATCGCTCGCTTAAGTGGCTATTACTGTAATCGTCATTAGTTTGATGTTCCCGGAGTCGCCTGAAAGATACGTTTACAGCTCCCGGGCGGAAAAGAAAACATAAATATGTAACGTTGGCCCGAGCCACTGATTAAGGGAAAGTGGAAAAGCAGCTTCTTCTGCTGTATCCCCCGGACGCACGGAGCGTTCGTCAGACAGCACCGGTTTGGGGAGCGCACGATATGTGCATGACTGATGCATGGCTAAATGCACATTCCATCGCGTGCTGCAGCATTCCGTAGTAAAATGTTCCGACGTGAGCGTTTCTGGTTCGAAGTAAAATTTTATCTACGTCGTTTAGGCTAATGACCCGACGATCTTGTCGCGATGCGCTGTATTATTATTTACAACCAATATTAGACAATTTTGCGTTAATTGTACCAGAATAAACCATACATTTCATATATATTTTTCGCTGAGCATAAACATTTAGGAGATGAAATAGCGTCCGAAATTTGAGGACGAAAAGTATTGATTTTATAATTTCATAATGAAACAAGTCACACACGAAACCTATTGACAAATAAGGCGTTAGACATAAGATAGAGAGTCACATTTGTAACAACGTAAACTATCTTCCCTGTATTCAATATTCTTGCCAAAATAGTTCATTTCGATCAGACGAAGATGAAAACAAAATATTGCCCCGACAGTTTTGTATATTATGAATTGGGCCATATGATTATTATTTTTAAATAGCTTAATGTAAACTTTTTTAACTAGGAATATTTACTTAATCGGAGATCTGTCAACCACGAATTTAACTGACACGATAAATATTTTTAGTTAACACCACAAGATAAAACAATACTCACGTATTAACACTTGATCCTTTTGAGCATCTGGAACAAACCAAACTAAACGCGATGAGAGACCGATCCACAAAATCACAATAACTCATTGTCATTGTAAACGAAATAACAGAGAATCATAACATGGGCGATAATGGAACTGAGGTCAGTGGTGAAGCGATGCTACACAAGAGCAACGAAACGTCAGGGACAGTTAATTTGTGACAAATTAGGATGGCTTCATATTTACAATGAGCACAGTTCGAGAAATATCAGAGACTGACCCGAGACTACGTCGTGAAGAGTAAAGGGTTGAAAACGAAAGCATTATGTTAATAATGTTAAATAGTATAAGGCTGCATTTGCATCATGAGAAACAACGGCTCCTCGTTGTTCTTGCTTCTGTTGATCATTTTGCTGAATAAACTTTAACCAGAAGGTTAGATACACATATAAAAGTATTGGCTCACGAATGCGCTGAATCCAGAACACAGATCCACCCTATAGGTTCGATCTGCCGTTTCGCATCCGCGTCGTGTCGAGCTGACAGCTGGCAATGCGACCCCGCGCGCGATCAGAGTTGGCGAGTTTTTGTGTTGACTCATTGTGTATGTTGCTACATGAAAGGACTGATAGTTTCGTGCCTTCAATGTACTGACGAAAGGATCATATATTTTTGAAACAACGAATTAATGTCATTGATCTTCATTGAACTTGAATAAACTCCCGTTATTGCCATCTATTATTACTGCGTACAACCCAAAAACATTATTTGTTAGCAAAGGCTCCATTAGTTTACAGTGGCTCTTGTCACAACCTGGAGCTAATTTTACAAATTTGGACTTTAATTTTAGCTCTTCGCCTACTGCTTACTTTCGTAGTAAAAGTATTGCAATACCGCAGCGAAAAGTAGCAATTGTTTGTCAGAAAAACTCGAATTGTGGAGACATGATATCTAAATAGCCTTAAATTTGTTCCTATATATAGAAAATTACCTCCTTTAACACTTGTATAATCAAAATTCACTTTTTGTGACTTCTTGACACTGAAACATTGGTTGATGGCAAAATGTGTCCCTGACCATTGGTGACCATTGGTGACCCTGAACATCTTTGACCATTGGTCGGGCCTAAACCGACCAGACGAGATTCTCCAATACTGACATTCATCGATCGATCTGTCCACGCTCAAGTCTCTTTGGGGAGGTTATTTAATTGAAGCCTTAACACTTACAAAATTTTCTCAAAAATGCCGCCAGATTTTTGACAAAATTGGATTTTTTGGAAAGTTTAAAAAATGGCGCAGTTCTCATTTTCGAAGTATTGTCTACTTACGAATTTTCAGAATTTGCAAAGGTGTGACTACTTTAGGCGTCTTGTTACTAGTACAATATTGAAGAAATATCGTTTTTCTAAAATGAACTCTGTTCTTAAAAGATTGATCTCTATTTTTTTTAACTTTTACAAAATGTGGAAAATACGAATAATTTTTGCTAATTTTTGGTTCAAGTAAAGGCAATTTCTTTCAAGAACGCCTCTAATTTTTTACAGATAGATATGTGAAAGCATGTTTAAAAACTTTCATAGGGCTGTTCTTCATTGAACTCTTTGAATTTCCGGAATGGCAAATGTTACAAATAATGCAAGAATCTGTGTACTGTTGTACCACTACTAGTTGTGAACTGTCATGCTAAAAAACAAACAGGACACGGAACTAACCCATATTTGCGAGGAAGTCTTTCATCTATTAGAATGTTTGCAAAGCTTAGCGTAAAACGTGATTAACAATTTTGTGACCAGTAGTGCGTGATGTGCACTTTAAAACAAATAAACACTTTAATAGCGAAGTATTGCGGGATCATTAGTTGATAACATTTACGAAAATCAAATATTTTATTACGTAAGCTACGGCGCCCCTTTCGAAATTGGCAGTGTGCCCCCTGCCGTCTGTGCACTGGGAGGTGTGTTCAGCAAAGCCACCTGTCAACGCGCTGCCTCCTGCGACGCAGTCTCCAGCACCAGCGCCAGGGGAGCTCTCCGCACCTGAGCCGCTCCGTTGCGCCGGGCGCCTGTCAACTGTCTCACGGCCGCGCGCTTCCCACCGCCGCCCCCGCTCGCCCCCACCCCTCCGCCACTCCCCGCACCGGAAACCCCAGCGATGGGAAGCCCAGACAAAGCGGCCTAATTGCCGGCGATACCTGCCTGGCGTCGCGTCGGCCGCCCAACTTTGTTCCCAGGAGGGGCGCCTCATCTCTCAGACGCGATACATCGCTTGGCCACGGACGCTGAGCTGATCACTCCGTCTATAGTGCGATTTCTTTAGTCGTGCACTCTACGTAAATCAGTTGTTGCGGTTTATCCAAACGGGAGCTTATATGTCGCTTCACTGACGTCACTACGGGGACGTTCAAGTTCCCGATTGGATGAAACCGCGAACAGCTGGTTTACGTCAAATGCACGACTACAAAAATCTGAGTATAACACCAGCAGCTAAAAATCCAATTCGGAAGTGTTTTGGATTTTGAGAAGCTACATAGACAGAAATAGTTACTGCGCCAAGGTCACAGGCAGCCTTTGGGTAGTCAATCACAGCTCGACGTGGCTGCCCTCCTTCGCAGAAGTTGATGCGCACGCGTCTTTGTCAGCGATGCTCGCAGAACGCCTTCGCAATGGCGGTCAGACTAAGGATGGCAAAACAAAACATCAATGTTTTTGAGCAGAAACATCAATATTATAACATAAGATCAATATTATACATTCTTCAAATCGATATATTTGTTTAGAAACATACATGTTGGAAAAAAATTATCATAGTATAAATAAAATTTCCAGTATGACTTTATTTGTGGATTGCTCGCAATCAACAACCATTGACAACTCTCACTACTGTCGATCCACGAGGCACGAAACCGTTTGCTACTCGTAACCTTTCTCCAATGTTACATTTTTGAACCATTTTGTACGAGGTAATATCGTTGAACTACCATTTGAAACTTGACTATATAATATAATGTTTCGAAAATTAAGATGACCGTCAAATTTCGGGCAGAATATTATTAAACTAATATTAACGTGTTATGGATCACATTAAAACCAGGACATTTTACTTCGAAGTTTTTCGTCATATTTAAAACATCGATATTTTAAACATCAATGTTTTTGTCGATGTTTTCCACGACATCGAATGCCTATGTCGATGTTTTGCTGAACTCTGCCTCACTAAGTCAGTCACTGCTCTCATCTGAAAGTCTACTGTTTCGGGCTTTGTGGCAATGACGTGTACGCTCTCCCGCATCCCAACGTTATTTTCTAATTTTACATAATTTATTATCGGCTGAGTTAACAACACTGATGTCTCTGCAGCGAGTCGAACCGGAGGTCATTGGTGAGTGAGTTTCGACACTAGCTAGATAGCTTGATAGCTACTAGAAATCAGCCGCTGCGCTGTCTGGAGGAGGATTGCTATTTCTTAATTAAATACCCTGATGATTTACAAGATTCAGTATTGTACATAATCAGAAACAATTATAAGAAGAAGAAGAAGATATAGAAAAAAAGAAGTCTTTGGTGTGGTACACAATGGAATAGGCTTGTAATGCGTTACACACGTCCAGCGGAGACAAGACCTCAGATCAAGTGAAGTAACAGAAATTAAAGTTGTCAGTATAATATCCTCAGAAGAATATTAGAGTGAACAAGAATGAGAAACGTTCGAAATTTGAACTCGCGTATGATGGAGAGAGATAATACTTTCCTTCTTAATCTACACCGCCAGGGTATTTAAAATATAATCCATTGACCCAAATTCTCATGCGCTACGTTTATGAAACTCTTTAGGCCTATAGGATGAGCTTCCAGCGTTACCAATTGATTTTGATAGCCTTTTTGGCCCCTAGAATCACAATTAGTCGTTTCTTTTGCTTTCTGGCTCGAGCACTGTCTGTGTGAACGTGGAATCAGATGGAGCAGAAGTTGCAGTTTTCACGAGCTACGACTGTTTACGAAGAGATATTCAAACTTCTGACATATGATTTGATTAAATGACCAATATGACGTAAATTTTGTGCTTCATGTTTCACTCTTATCCCAAGTCACCACTTCTTCATCCATTGTTTTTGTCGTTCATCAATGACGTCCAGAAGGAACTATTTTTACGTTCTCCTTACGGTAAGCAACTTCACAAAAATTTGTATACTGTCACCTGAGGTTTGATAATGGCTTTCGCTTGAGCAAATTATAGATTAATAACAAAGAAGTTAGCTTTAATTTGACAGATTTGAATTCTCTTTGAAGATAACGTGAATTGTATTTTGCTGAACATTATTTCTAAATATATTTATATGATAATTTACTCGTTACAGCTTCTCAAAGGAAGAATGGGAAATTATTCCCCTACAATTTTGGTAAAAAAGGTATGAAAGATTCGCGCTAGTGTATTTATTTGACAAGATATGGCTGTGTTGTGTAATGTAACTAATCTTCATATTCATGAATGCCAGTCTTATAGTGCATTACATGGCCAATTGGTATTTCTAAAGTTGAAGATGAATAACTAGAAGATGAAAAAGCTACGTTTAACACTAAGTTACAAGCAATATCAAATTTCATAGAAACGCGTACAATTGTTTTCTCGTCTCTATTTGTCTAGGCGGCAATAAACGAGTTTATTAATGATAACAATTGGAAGGCTTTGTTGTCACATCTTTGTTGTGCTAATGAAGCTTCCTTAGCATTGAATTGATATGAGACTTTCTTCACAGGCGAGAAGTCTCACAAGTGATTCGAACTCTCAAAAACGTTCATGCGATAACGTGCAATTAACACAACTTTTTCGTATGACAAGTGCACTAGTGATTGCAAACTTCATTGTGTGATAACTCCAAACATTAACTCTTGGACTCCTTGTAAACAATGACAATTGTCTGGTGTTGGTGATGTGAATATTAGTCGTCCTTTTAGAATGTCTTATTTGTTGACAATGGATAAGCGCAATGAACCTGTGTTGGCAAGTGCCGTATATAAATGTTTCTTTTCTTGCGTTGTATTCGCCTCCATACACCAAAGCTAGACAATAGACTTGTTATTACTCTCGTACGAACATTCCAAATACGTTAAGTCAATTATGATCTGATCTGAGCAATCAATTCTTTTCCTACAGAATTTTGAAGGTATGTTTCTTACATTATTCTGTACATCAGACAAAATTGCTGAAGGATTTCAGTGCAAGGTGAACAGATATCTGCCCATACGTTAGCCAGTTTTTGGAAGTTAATTTAGATTTAAACAATGCAGTTGCAGATAGCACAGCTCTTTATTTCTATTTAATCTTGTGATCCTAACTATTCTTTCTACAGGTAATAGAGACAGATCTGCTGGCATTTGTTCCTGTATATGTTTTTAGAAGCCGGACGTCCCCTAAACGTCGAAATCTTAGATACTATTTAACAAAACTGTTGTTCTAAACGAAAAATGTAACCATTCACCATAAACATAGTCAGAAGTGTAGTCTGAAATACTTTGGGAGTTACTTGTGAACAATATGTAAACAGAAGCTGTACGGTATAATGACTGGCCTTTATTACCAAAGCTAGTAAAACAAAGCTTTTTATTCGATGTTCGTAGTTGTGACGCAACTTAAATGCCCTGAGGATGACGAAAGAGGAAGTTGACTACGAGGGCGAATGTGGGAAGGAAGTGACTAAAAGAAAGCCCTAAAGCGTGAAGCAACGTGGGGAGGAGGCGAATGGCAATTTCCTTAGTTCCGGTTTTCCGTTTGGAAATCCTTGGGAGGTCACAGGATGTTTTCGCACGCAGGAAGGCATCTTTTTCAGGTTCAAGTGTTCCCTTCCGAACGCTTGTTGCGTTTTGCTATCGACGCTCGCTATCTATGCCGCCTTCCTGTTCTGCTTCGCGAGTTAAAGCCGCTCTTTGAGTAGGTAGCAACACCGAAACAAAGGCCTCAGCCGATGTGTGACAGTGGCCACTCGCCAGAAGTCCCAGAAATAGCCCTCAATGAAGTCTATTTCGTCGTAGTATGGGATGTTCCAAGAATATTCTTGGTTTGGAACGTCTAGCCCGATTCTACACGAACCAAACATTACGCAGATATTGTATTGGGGTAGTAGTAATTGAGTGAATTGAATAATGCTGTATATTGTATACATATGTTTTACGTTTTGCAATGTTGTTCATGTAGATATTAGTAATAAGAAATGTTTTTTACTTTGAAGTATATTCATTATATTTATGAATATATTATTTGGCAAGTATTTAAATGCCACTTCTAACACTAATTATGTCATTAATTTCAAGTTCATCTGAGCGTGACGTTCAGACACTTCCTTTACTGTGTAGATATGTTCTACCAAATTTGCTCGAATAACATAGGAATCAAGCACTGCAGTAGATACAGACAGACGTCGATTGTGCTAATTTTGTGTGGTTTTTTGAGCGAGTTGACATCGTAGTTGACATCGCGAGTTTGAGCGAGAGGAATAAATAAAAAATGAAAATAAAATTTAGTTGTCATGAGCAATTGCACGTATTGAAAGAGAGTAAATGTAGAAAGTGATTAAATGCTACAAGGACACGTTGCACACAATTGTAAGTTTTGTAATACTTGTATTACAATGCGATTGATTTTAGAATTTAGCACGATAATAATCATTAATTACAGTTTGTAGTGAATCAAAACAATGCCCACGAAGTTTCGAAATTTTAAATTATTAATGTAAAGCATGCAAATGTAATTTCTGGTTTCCCTGCAGTATGCAAAGCAAGACAAAGTGAATGCAACTACAACAATAGCAACAGAAAAAATGGTAACTATACTTATGAGCCTTTGGTGTTTGAATTAAAGAGATTATAATTCTTTAATGCGGAAACACCGCAAGCACCAAAATTTATGTTTCGTTGAAGCCTAATCACTGCCATAGTTGTCCCTCATTTTCGAAAGATATTGAACAGTTAAAAATTTATAAAATAATATTATTGTCACATAATATTAAACACATTAAAACCAACACCTTTAACATCACATTTTCTTCTCTTTAGACAATTAGAAAATATTTCAAATTGATTGCAATCAAATTTATTGCAACAAATTGCTTTTTGATTGTCCAAAAAGAAAAAAAAAGGGGGGGATACCAGGGTGTTAAAGATAAAAAAAATGTTGCTCCGTGTCAGTGGCGCTGCAAGCTGCTCCCGCCAGAGCTCTGCAAGGATCAACATGTGAAGGCAGCGGACGCGCGTGACACGTGGCGGCTCCTGGAGGCCAAGCGCTTCGGCGGGCGGCGCGGGCGGCGCGGGCGGCGCGGGGGCGAGGCGCAGAAAGGAGAGAGAGGTCTCCGCGGTGCGGGCTCTACGGAGAATATGGTCGAGTTGGGCGCGGGACATTGAACTGTAAAAGAGCTGCGAACCTTGAACCGGAATCGAAATATAGGAGATGTTTGTACAACATACAGGGCGTGTTTATAAAACATACAAATGAGAAATATAGTGCGGAGTTATTTCCTCGACCAAATCTATCCCCAAATACAGTGTAGTGCGTATCAAGCTTGATTTTCTCAAATCCAGTTTCATTCCAATCTTGATGATTAGTTTTCATGAAATTTTCTTATAACCAATGTTAACAACCGAATGAATTAATATGTACGTAACAACGTCATGTAATTCTTGATCAAAACCCAACAAGTTCGATGAAAAATGAACTCTTCTTACTCGTCATATTTTTTTCATAATCATTAGCCTCTAATCATTAGACGCGCAAAAGTCAACAATCATCCTTAACAGTAATTTGCCTGTCGGGACCAGTATTTATAGTTTCTTTGCGATGCTAATTTATTGAATTAAAAAAAACAACGGATGATTGCGCAAGCAGGTGCAACGGAGATGAATCTGTTGGTGGAGAGGTCTGCGCTCTTTGTTCCGGTCGGGAGCTGCGCCTGAGCGCATCGCACGGGGCCGCGGCCGCTCGCGGGCGGGGAGGTCAACGGCCGGCGGAATTTGGTGCAACCGCAAGTGACACAGAAAGCGCCTCGCGGCGGCGCGCGGGCGGCGAGGGCGGCGCGCTCCACATCGGAACGGAGCCTCGGGGAACTTCCGGAGAGGAGCAGTTCGAACCCGTGGGGCTCCGTGGAATCGTTGACATGGGGTGGTGTCGTGCGAAGATCTCTGCGCTTACTTCTCCACCCTCATGTATGACATATTGCCACAAACGTACATTCAACCCAATTACAAGAACAATGTGTTTTTTTTTCGTTCTTTCTTTTTTTTCTTTTTCTTTCGTTAATCTGCCGACTAGGACCACGCAAGCAAGCATCCTGCATATACCGTGGCTCAGTTTTTATTTATTATCGCGGTAGCAGGTGCTTGCAACAATTCTTAGGGGGGACCAGCACTTAGCTGGATCCGATTTTTATCCCCCATGGTTGTTAGCCTGGGGGTATGGAAGATGAAAGATGATAGGAATGGATTAGGAGGCGATAGGTGATCGTGGACTTTTGGAACCATCCCAACATTCGCCTTTATGACCGAGGGAAACCACGAAAACCCCGGTCAGGATGGCCGGCCCGGGAATCGAAACCGGACCTCCCGATTACGAAGTCAGTGCGCTACGCACTGAGCCACTTCGCTCGGTTATTATTATTATTATTATTATTATTATTATTATTATTATTATTATTATTATTATTATTATTATTATTATTATTATTATTATTATTATTATTATTATAAGGACACTTGACCGGGAGAGGTGGATCCACTGATGTAACTACAGTGCCTCTGACCGGGAGATCCTGAGGTTCGGGTCCCGACGGTGACAGGAGTTTCGACACTGGCCAGATAACTAGGTCAAGTTCTGTCGCTGACTCGGGGGAGAATCCTATCAGCCGGCTGCTCTGATCGATAGTTTTCCGTGGTTTCTCCGATGAATACCAGGCGAATGCCTGAGCAGTACCTTAACAACACGGTCTATGGACCGCGCGCGACTTACTTCCACTTACATGCCAGGAGCTTAGAGCTTGTCCCTGCTGGGGCGATATCCCGCCGGTGGGAGATTCCTGGTTGAGGAAAACCCCGTTAGCCGACGGTAGGTCGGCGCCGCATCCAGCGGGACAGGATCACCGCCAACGGCCAACTGAAACATGTACTACACTTACGGGACTAATAATCTTGGCAGTTGACGCCCCCAGAACCACAAGTAATCAATCTGTTATGATATTTGCATTCATGAGCCGAAGCGCTGAAATGCCAAGCACGAGAATAGCATGGATCCGTGAATGCAACCCTTTCCCTCGTTCGATTCCCTTGCATGGCGTCGCGCGTTGGGATGGAAGGCCTTGTGAAAGCAGAGCAGCGCGTGGGATGCGCGACCCTCGCCTTCCTGCTCTGCCGCGCCAAGAATAGCGCCCCTTCTCCCCCCGCCCCCGCCCCCGACACGTTGCTTGTTCTCCGGGAGGGACACAAAGGGACGGAATCCTTCGCCCTCGCCGCTTCGGCCCGCGCGCCCGTCGCCGACAGCTTAGGGCCGCTTCACACGGCGCGGCCGCAGCGCGCTTCCTTCAAGGAGCAGAGCTCTTCAGACGACGCCACCGCCGCAGCCACCGCCGCCGCCACTGCGCTTGGAAGAGGGAGGATTACGACGTCCGCTGCGTCGGTGACGCGACGAGGTGCAAAAACTCTTGATAAAACTTGAAAATACAACTATCCCCACCGAATTTTTTCTTCTATCAAGTTTAATGAAATATTCTTAAGGCTTATATAAATTATCACACAGTATATAAAATCTTTGCCGATACATAATTTGTGAGCGGAACGCTCCTTATTTCCAATAATGCACATTGGATATTGCCGCCACACGCTCCTAAGAATTTTTTCGTAAAACATGAATATACATGACACGCAGCCAAATTTTCCTTTCACTCTCTATAAATTTGTATTTGTTGCATTGGGTTGTATAACTTTTACGTAAGTTATATTTTATATCTCATTGCTAGGAAACAGAATTTACTGTAGTAAAAAAGTAAAATCTATATCTATACATGTAGTTTTTTTTTTCAAAATATGTAAGGGAAAATAGAAAACAATAATAAAAATTCATTATAGTGTTTGAAATTAGTATACACAAGCATTATCTGAGCACAGTACATCGTCGAAATGCTCTTAACATGATTTCGTAGCGGCGGAAAGGAAGTGATACCTCTACAGATGTAATTGTACATTAATTTTTACCATTATTTTAAATATAAAATACATTCGCCGCACATGCGATTTTTACAAGGAGCCGGTTCTCAAGTAAACTGTAGTACCGTGGACCAAGTGATGGATCCACGAAGGGGGGAGGGGAAGTTAAACGATACACTCCCTTCTCCCCAAATTCAACAATGCGATAAGGCAATAAATAAATATGTTCCCAACATATTACAATGGAAATATATTTCGAAATTTATTTAAATTAACATGTTTTTACTTACTACCAACATAGACATCTTTGATTGAAAAATATTTTAAACATTATTTTAAAGCATGGTTTTATAAATAAAGGAAACCGCAGCGTACTATTTCCTGTGAAGAGCACTGACCGCGCACTCTACTTTCAACTTGGCCGTGGAAGGGGGTGGGGTCTGGAGGGGTAGGTTTCGCCGACCCTCCGGCGACGACGAACAAAGGGACCCGAGCAGGTAGAACGCCGCGACCGGCGGCGCAGTGTGAACGCGCCCATTTAAAGCTGTGTTCTGCTAGCGGTGGCGCGCGGCCCCTCGTGCGCTTCTGGTGGCCGGAGTTCGGCGTCTGCTGCCGCAGCAGCCGCCACCCGCTGCACGTGGGAAGGCCTCCATTCAAACCAATGCTCTGCTACGCGGCCCGCTGCTGCGTGGCGCGCCACCCGCTGCACGTGTGAAGGGGCCCTTAGCCCAGCGCCGCGCCTGCGAATGGCTTCGATCAATGAAACAAACAAAAACAATCAATGACTGTTCCTTTTAGGAGCATTGGCTTATAAATATTATTGTGTCAAAGTGCGTACCAATGTACCTGAATTCTGATTTTATTAGATTCTCTAGCGTTCTAATTCTGTTTTAATTAGATTTCTTAAGATAAACTCCCTCCAATTGGTTCTTGAAGTCACAAGGCAGTAACAAAAACTGTACGTCGTAGAAATTACCCAATGAATTCCCGACATCACAAGCCTCTGGAAGATTTGGAAAAAACTTGGCGGTTAATATGGGTCGTACTGAGAATTTGATACCGTTGAGCCAAATTTCGAAAAGTCCGACTACGCAGTCCGTATCGGTTAAGGGACAGATTTTGAACGATATTTCCAAGTCCTCAATGCTTTTTACATTGTATAAGAAATATAGCATTAAGAATTATGCTTAGAAACTTGATTCACCAGAATGGACGTATTTTGTGGTAGTGGCCTTCCTATTCATAGCTGTCCCGATTTAACTACATAATTGTATTGTTAACTACAGACATTTCAACCTCTTGCCTAAAAATAGTGATATTTATTTGACATTCTTCAGACCACCGAAAACAATGCTGAAATAAACAAATAAAATGAAAGGAAATTGACACTCAAAATGTTAACTAGTAAGAAAAAATATTGTTAGGCGATATTTTTACACCAAATTCCAGATATTTGTTGTCCCGGAAGGGAGAAGGTAGGAACTGTGACAATCAAGTTATAACCAGGAATTCTTCAGAAATATTCACGTTTCGTTTCCCTCGACATACGAAACATTCGATTACTGAAATGTTGGCATCTCCAGTAAAACATTGTGTTGAAATAAACTTCAACTCCCTCAAGAATATTGTAAATATGTACTAGCAGGTAGAAAAATGTAGAGTACCTACTTATTGTAAATTAAGAAGTGAAAATAGTAGAATGAAAATGAATAATGAAGTAGATAATTCAAAACACTCAAATTATAACATAAGAGCGTTTAAATAGCTAATCTGAATATACTTACCTTGTTTGGTTCGAAATGTTTTAGATTCGAGAAACATATCTTGACATTTTTAGCTCACGAAAATCTCTTTCTGAACACTGTTTCCTACTAAGGAACGGATAGAAACGAATCCTAGTGTTTACTTTCTCTCGGGAACATGTTTATAAATGCGGGATTTTTCCCTCGAAAGAATAACATCTCAATGGAAGAGGCTACGAAAAACTAACCAAACAATTGGAAACCCAAATACATAAAAGTTATGTTTTCTTAGAGCTGTCTAAAAACGCCTAAACCACCGATGACACTTTCGGTTTCGTCATGAAACTCGACCGCGGTAGAACCTGTTGTATTACTACGTGGCACATGGTTTCAGTCGAGGGAGGGTAAACACTTCTGGTCGAAATGGTCATTTAGATCATGTAACGTACAATTTCATAGCGATTTGTTTGAGAACAATATTGAATTAGGCCGGTGACGTGGGTGCCTAATGATAAAGAAAAAAAATAATTCGAATAGTTATCCACAACACATTAAGTAATGCAAATTATAATGAAACGTTTGTTATGGTTTTTGTAGTACACTTGCATGCTAAGGAAAGGAAATTTTGAGGGGGGGGGGAGTTCACTCCTATCGTATGCTGACTACTGGAACAACTACGGAATCGGTACTATATCGTTAAATTACTTTGGCAACTGACCAGTGAACCTACATAAAAGTAGAACTATTCAACGTCATTCAAGCACTTAAAAAAAAATCAGATTCCCATTTTCTACTAACGAAATTTTCTTGCTGAATTCGAGTTATTCGCAGCAGTAATCACGTTTTAATGGTTGCGCGTGTGAAGTGGCCTAAAGAGTGCGGGGCGAAGTGGATTCGGTCCACGAGAGGGCAGCACCGTGGGGCGAGTATTCCCGCCAAAACATTGGCGGGAGCTGAAGGACGCCCTCCCCCTCTCCTCTTGAGGGCGCTTCCCTCTCCCTCCTCACCCCCCCCCCCGGGCGCCGTCTGCCGGTCTACGGCGGCGGAGGAAGAGAGAAAGAACAAGAAGGCATTTTTCTTTAGGCCCCTTCCTTCCCAGCACCCTAGCAGAGACAGGAGTGTTTTCAACACGTGGCAAGAAGTAGTGGACGAACTACCGTTCCAAAAACTGCTTTCCCAACATAGTATTCAATTTCTCATTTTTAGAAGCAAATAAATACTATTTGTGAATTGAAAAAAATCAAAGATTGGAATATTTGCGATTCTTTACAATGAGAGGTTGAATGTGGCTTACTTGTGCATAGAAAAATTGTCTGAAAAGCTTCAAGGAACTGTGAACTGGTGAAATTCAATGAACTGAACAGATTCAATCTCCTTTGACAATGATGCTCGTAAGATTTATGACATATTGCTAACAGAAAATCTTATATATTGCAATCAATAATTTTATTTTAGTTTGGTAAAGTAGTATTTAAGAAATTAATAAAATTCTATACTTCAATTTTTCCCTTTTCTGGCGCGGAATATGAATGCAAATGAAGATGACAATAGTTAATATTTTCGATCCGTTACGAGGAAGTTACAAATATTTCTGCATGTAGTATCGAAACACCTTTAAAATATAATTGTAATCGAGTCTTTTTTGGAAGATTTAAAGTACACAATATACCCTCAAAACGACTCTCCTAAATGGTACACCTGAACAAATGTACCGACGGCCGGGGGGTTGCTAAAAGAGAAAGGGATGCCGAAGGTATTTCACGCGTTGCCAAGTTGCCAAAACAAGAGCAGGTGCGCCCAGAAATGGGTTGCACGACAACACAAACTTTTTACTGTTCTTTGACGAAAATAATAAAACAGCTCGAATGAAATTGCACTCAAATTGCAAACTTGGATTGCACTGCACTATAAAAATAACCGTTTCCGAAGTTCTGCTCCCCCTTTTCATTAGTAAGAAATTATATATTTTCGTCATATTTCATCATTTTTGTTTTTCTTCAACAGACGTTCTCAACTCAATTGTGCAATAACAACATCAGTTAAATGAGACCGTGGCCTTCTGCGGCGGGGGCCAGTAGCTACTTAGTAGTCCGGGTTTGTAGTGAAATTTGCGAGCGAAAATTTGAAAGCGTTTGAGGGGCAGGGAGGGACGGGAGGAAGCGCACAACTGGCGCTTGCGCTTAAACGTGCTCGACTTGAGGCACTGCACCCGACTGAGCCGCGAGGCGGCGCGGCTGTCGCTCGGGCGATGCAACGTTGCAGCTGCAGCGGCGTCGCGCACCCGCGCCCGCGCCCGCGCCTGCGCGTCGCGCTTTCTCCCGGCGGCGGCGGTGGCGGCGGCGGCGGAGCAGGGGGCGGCGGAGGTAGCGGTGGCTGCATCAGAAGTGGCGGTGGCGGTGATAGTGGCGATGGCGGTATCAGAGGTGGTGGTTGGCTGTGGCGGCGGCGGCGGGACAGGTGGTGGTGGAGGTGTCAGAGGAGGCCGCGGAGGTGGGAGCGGTGGCGACGGTGCGGTCGGTGAAGGCGGCGGTGGCGATGGCGGCATCCGAGGTGGAGGTGGCGGTGATGGTGGCTCTGGCGGCAGCGATGGCGGTGGCGGCGGCGGGAGCGGTGGTGGTGGAGGTGGTAACGGTGGCTGCATCAGAGGTGGTGGCGACGGCAATGGTAGCGGCGACGGTGGCGGCATCAGAGGTGGTGGTGGCGGTGGCGGTGATAGTGGCGATGGCGGTATCAGAGGTGGTGGTGGCTGTGGCGATGGCTGTGGCGGCGGCGGCGGGACCGGTGGTGGTGGAGGTGTCAGAGGAGGCGGCGGAGGTGGGAGCGGTGGCGACGGTGCGGTCGGTGAAGGCGGCGGTGGCGATGGCGGCATCCGAGGTGGAGGTGGCGGTGATGGTGGCTCTGGCGGCAGCGATGGCGGTGGCGGCGGCGGGAGCGGTGGTGGTGGAGGTGGTAACGGTGGCTGCATCAGAGGTGGTGGCGACGGCAATGGTAGCGGCGACGGTGGCGGCATCAGAGGTGGTGGTGGCGGTGGCGGTGATAGTGGCGATGGCGGTATCAGAGGTGGTGTTGGCTGTGGCGATTGCAGTGGCGGCGGCGGCGGGACCGGTGGTGGTGGAGGTGTCAGAGGAGGCGGCGGAGGTGGGAGCGGTGGCGACGGTGCGGTCGGTGAAGGCGGCGGTGGCGATGGCGGCATCCGAGGTGGAGGTGGCGGTGATGGTGGCTCTGGCGGCAGCGATGGCGGTGGCGGCGGCGGGAGCGGTGGTGGTGGAGGTGGTAACGGTGGCTGCATCAGAGGTGGTGGCGACGGCAATGGTAGCGGCGACGGTGGCGGCATCAGAGGTGGTGGTGGCGGTGGCGGTGATAGTGGCGATGGCGGTATCAGAGGTGGTGTTGGCTGTGGCGATTGCAGTGGCGGCGGCGGCGGGACCGGTGGTGGTGGAGGTGTCAGAGGAGGCGGCGGAGGTGGGAGCGGTGGCGACGGTGCGGTCGGTGAAGGCGGCGGTGGCGATGGCGGCATCCGAGGTGGAGGTGGCGGTGATGGTGGCTCTGGCGGCAGCGATGGCGGTGGCGGCGGCGGGAGCGGTGGTGGTGGAGGTGGTAACGGTGGCTGCATCAGAGGTGGTGGCGACGGCAATGGTAGCGGCGACGGTGGCGGCATCAGAGGTGGTGGTGGCGGTGGCGGTGATAGTGGCGATGGCGGTATCAGAGGTGGTGGTGGCTGTGGCGATGGCTGTGGCGGCGGCGGCGGCGGCGGGACCGGTGGTGGTGGAGGTGTCAGAGGAGGCTGCGACGGCGGCTGTGAAGGCGGGGGCGGCATCAGAGGTGGTGGCGACGGCGATGGTGGCGACGGCGGTGGCGATGGCGACATCCGAGGTGGAGGTGGCGGTGATGGTGGCTGTGGCGGCAGCGATGGCGGTGGCGGGAGCGGTAGTGGTGGAGGTGGTAACGGTGGCTGCATCAGAGGTGGTGGCGACGGCGATGGTGGCGGCAGCGGTGGCGATGGCACCATCCGAGGTGGTGGTGTTGATGGTGGCTGTGGCGGCGGCGATGGCGGTGGCGGCGGCGGGAGCGGTGGTGGTGGAGACGCCAGAGGAGGCGGCGGTGGCGGCACAGCACCTCTCACCGCGTTCACGAACGCTGCACTCAGCTTTCCTTTGAATATTAAAGAAATCATACACTTTACGTACCACACCAAGAAGTGTCGAAATAGTATAAATTACTGCTTTACGTTATAATACAACATTCTTTTTTTTTTTTGTATTCTTGCACAAGTCAAGATGTCGCACAAGTAAAAATTAACTGCTGTTTGTAGCCGCTTGGCTGTCCGGGAGACGCCGCGTCCTAGGCACAGGTGCCTAGTCTGCACCGGTGCCTACAAACCCGAACTACTAAGTAGCTACTGGCCCCCGCCGCAGAAGGCCACGGTCTCATTTAACTGATGTTGTTATTGCACAATTGAGTTGAGAACGTCTGTTGAAGAAAAAATATGAAATATGACGAAAATATATAATTTCTTACTAATGGGATTGGGGAGCAGAACTTCGGAAACGGTTATTTTCATAGTGCAGTGCAATGCAAGTTTGCGGAAGAAAATACGTTCGTCATGTGTTTGAAAGCATATTTATCATTGCATAGTCGCAAATTTAATTACAATATTGTTCTCACTTGACATACACAGACGTCTTACCCCTACCGCTGCGCACGTGATGAAGAGTTGTTCTCCGGGGAGAGGGGGATGGTAGCGGCGCGTGGCGCGTGGTGCTGCCCTGACGCAAGGCCCTCTGTTGCGCTGCGCTGTGCCTCCCCGACCCTAGAGTGCAGTAGCTTCTGGAGAGCCTCGGGCTCTGCCGCCTCGTCACGCCAGCGCTCTGGCGTCTGCGCCTCGACAGATTCGAGTGTTTACGTGCTCTGGATTATTGCGTCCGCGGAATATTCTTTCGAGAATAAAAAAAATATCTAAGGGTATCATAAACGCAAACAATTATACAATATGGTCAAATGGAGGATTGACAATGATTACTTTTTCAGAACGAACTACACTCATTCAGAAAAATATTTGGACACCTACGATTTTTCCTGCTTCCTTTTATTTAGATGAAAATATTAAACATGTCGTAATTTTGGTTGTAAGTAATGAATGATGCACGTTAGAACGTTAGAATACAGATATGATAATAAAACATGCAAGTTTAATTTTTACATTAAAAAGTATTAAATTACAATAAATATGATGAAATCTAAATCCTTCAGAACGACAAAAAATATTCGAACACATAATATAAACCAATTAATAAAACTAAATAAAACAAAAATTGGTACATCAATAACTTGTAGGGAGTTCTTTCATTTTCAAAACTTCATTCAACCTCTTTGCATGCAGTCTACGAGTTTTATAGTATATTTTAGAAAGCTCACCCACACCACTCGCTGCCATACAGCCCCAAACCATTACGTTCCCACCTCCGTGTTTCACTGTTGGTTGCAGATTCTTCTCTTGCAGTTGTGTGGTTGCCTTTCTCCGCACCAAGGTTCTTCCGCCAGGTCCTAACACATTGAATTTACTACCGTCCGAAAATATTACTAGATTCCACCATTCAATATCCTTGTTTATATGTTCCTCAGTGAACTCCCGCCTTTTCCTCTTGATTATCTTGTTTATGAAAGGGTTTCTTCTAGCCACGCGACCATGAAATTCTGTTTTTCGTGGAATCACTCGCATTGTTTCTGAATGTACTTCCTTCCTCAGTTATATTCTCACCTCTGCAGCAATCTTTGGAGCACTTAATTTGGGATTCTTTTTAATCTTCGTGAATACGATCTCTTCTCCACGGGAAAGTTATGGGGATGTCCACTTAGGTGGTGAGACTCAATGCTACATTATTTTATAAATCGCTGGATTATATCATATACCACGCTTTTCTTCATATTCAATTTTTTACAATTTCACATCAGCTCTTGCCTTTTGCATTATGTAAGATAACTAAGTAGCGCAGTTCAGAAGAACTGTTTTTTCCTTTTCGAGGAATTCGTTCAACGTTCTTCAAGGAAAGACTAATAGACTGATTTTTGACAGTGCCTGGATTGCAATTGCCGTTACAATCGTCCATGAATCAATTTGTGGGAAAAGTTACTACATCTGTTTTCACCCAATAGTTCGGTGACAAAAATGATTGATATACGTCTGTCCGAATATTTATTTGATGTGCAATTTCCGTTATTGGTAGTTCTAGTGCAAATTTGTCATAGATATAAAAGCTGAAAAACGCATTTTGCAGTGTACGAGTATTTAAAGGAAACAGCATAGTAAAATTATTACTAGTATAATATTTTATTGCTTTAACAGGCTCAGAGCGTGTTCAACGTGAGAAGGCTGAGTATATTTTCAATAACCCATTATTTTAAGCTACATCAATACCCTCAAGAATTTTTATTGTGAATAGCAATATTAATTTAAAATTACTCAACATTGAAGAACATGTGGACAGTTTAAAACATTGAAATCTTGAATTAACAACTTACATTTTTTATATCTTGATTTTGTTGCGATTTTTCATTACCTGAGCGTTTGCCGTCCATTTACGTATCTGTATTTTTATTCATCTAATTTCCACTAAATCACATTTATTAATTTAGGAACAATTTATAAGAAAAATTATTTGCTTACAATTTTTCTGGAAACCTTCCATGAATATCAAAAACAAAACAAAGGGAAAAAAATCTCTTTTGACATTAAGAGTTTAGGTGTAGACGTGTGTCGTGAAATGCACAGAGTCCAGACAAGTGGAATGTTTCCTCGCCACGCTCTTTGGTGGTGTCTGGGGGTGGCTCAGTGCAGGTAGCGCAGTTCCCAGAGGGAGCGGTTGCTAATCCCTCTCGGGAGGCGGCGGACATGTCTCGTACCTGGCACTCGCTACCGGTCTCCTGCCCGCGCCCCGCCGAAGGGACCTGCAACCTGCTGCCTGCCGCCCTCCGACGCCCTGCTCGCTTTTCAGGCACTTGCGAGGGAAGGCGCTGCGCTGCTCGCGGCGCGGTCTGTACAGGAGGGTTCCGCACTGCTAGTTTGCAAACATAATGCCTCGATTAGGCTGTTGATTTGTGTCACAGTGGCAAGGGGAGAAGGCCCCTCTGGGCCACGTAGCACTTCGTAATAAAACAACTTCTTCTTCTTCTTCTTCTTCTTCTTCTTCTTCTTCTTCTTCTTCTTCTTCTTCTTCTTCTTCTTCTTCTTCTTCTTCTTCTTCTTCTTCTTCTTCTTCTTCTTCTTCTTCTTCTTCTTCTTCTTCTTCTTCTTCTTCTTCTTCTTCTTCTTCATTTTATTATTATTATTATTATTATTATTATTATTATTATTATTATTATTACTATTATTATTTTTAATCTGACAATTTCTAGAATTTTTATACTAGGTTATTTGGTGAAGAGGCTCCTACAGCAGTGAGAATTCTAGTATATAAACGATTCAATATAAAATCAATTGTATTCATTAAATGCGCGATTAAAGCTATAATTTCATTATCGATGACGAATGTTTTGTTGATTTACAAGTAAAATATGTCATGTTAAAAAAAAGTTCAATAGAAAGAGAGTTCAGGAATGTAATTGCTCCCTCTTGTTTTAGGATGCGTAGTCTAAGGACATAGGGCTCACTTTGTGAAAAAAAAAAAAAAATGCTCAAATGATATTCATTTTTCACTTCGTTATATATTTTCAAGTGGTATCGTTCCGCACGTACTACGCTCTATTCTTTGCTCTTTCATAATCGGAGAATATTCAACTCAAATGTCATTGTTTTCCTGTGGAGTTCTTGTAGTATTATGACGACTACGTTCATTCACTGGAGAGATGTGCGGGTGATTCTGTCAGCTACAGAAGACGTTTGAAAACAAGTTCTCTTGTTGTCGACAAATCGACTGGTCTGAGAGGTTGAAGCTTTCATTCTACTGAATATCCGTTTAGCTGAATGAAAACGTAATGATTTGGTATTTACGTTCATCATAGATAAACCACCATTCGGCCGATTGGATTTAAATTCGAGCATATAAACACAATTGTAGCTTTAAACTCGTTTCCCTTCGTGGAGAGCCTGACTACCTGTACCTTCAGCGAAGAAAAATAAAATAACGGCTATCAAATACTCAGTTCTCCTTACAAGATGCAAGGACATTGAGCTTGTGTGCTGCTGTGCGTTTCAAAAAATTTGGTGGTGTTTCACGAGTTGCATAAAATATTACGAATAGTAGGTATATCAAGAACGATATAATTATAATTTTCATAACTTCTACAATTAGCCTAGAGGAATGTCTGGGTGGTTTTGGAACCCATAGTGTTATTTTTTTTAGAAAAATATGTATAATAGAAGTTAAGTTAGGTAGTTACGATACATTGAGAGTGGACCTGTCTTGTGACGAAGTCGCGTTGGGGAGGGCAGGGTCGCATATTTCAACCACCGCTAGAGCGCAGCACAGCCGCATCGCGACCGACGCATTCTGGTGAGCACGAACGCCTCAAACGCACTCGAATTATTCGGCCATCACGTTTTATGGAAACGTAGTAAAGTCGTATTAATCAAAGTTCTCGCCTTGAAGTAACCATTTCAACGGGAATGTGCGGTGCAGCCGAATGCAGCAGCGGCACCACAACCGAAGCTTTCGCGCTCCAACTTTCCTTCGGTCGAACACGGATCCCCTCGGCCACCACCGATTCTCTGCCCAACGAGAGAAAGAAGAGAATGTAAACAAGCCGGAATGTATCCCTCCGCCGAAGCGCATGGTGAGGCACCACTGAGCTGTCATCTTTCCAGCTGTCAACTTTCTCGCTTCAGGGTAGTGATCTCGAATTCACACTCACGTTGCGCAATACTCTTCTATACTTCGATTTAAACATAGGGTCTGTTGACGTAAACCAGCTGTTACGATGTCATCCAATCGGGAGCTTGGATACCACCTAGAGTAGTGACGTTTGGATGACACCGTAACAGTTGACGATCTGTCAAAGCACACTATAAATAAATCGAAATATACCCATCAGAATGTATAGGATGCGAATGAGAAACGGACGTTTGCTTGACAATTGGGAATTGGCGTTTTGGCACTTTTAATGATGATATCGCGGTCACTACGCATCTTATTTCTAAAAGTATTATCAAAATTATGGTCGTTAAGACGATACGTATTTACGCAGCCAACAAAAACGCGCACTTTCTACACACATTACGCGGAGTCCAAAAATTAGTGTTGCACTATAGTATTCTTTTATTAATTTAACACGAAATGTAGACATTACCCGCATGAAAAAATGTGTTCTTTCTGGATATGAACTAACATGACTGGATAATTCTGGCTCTATCATCTGTCAGTTGTATGTTCTGGATTCTTCCTGCGCAATGAATTGGACACGTTTAAACGAACGGTTGCTATGCCATCTTTCGTCGGCTTTTCCCCTTCAATGTTTTACGAGCTGCGACGTTGTCGGCAATGGAGGCGATTGTTTAGTCATGGTACTTAAGTGATAAGTGCAATACACACATATCACTCAATCATTTGGTTACGTAATCATATTCACACAATATTAAATAATCGTTCTTGACACTGCAGGACAAAAGTCACATTTACTCTCATTCATACTATGCAGCTCAAATAGTTTCACTACACAATGAGGACACCTGTTGCGTGGTACCATTACATCGTTACTACTTCCTCACTGAGTTCCTTTCGTGTAACACTAATCACTGACGCATTCATCAACGCCTCAACCGAACTCGAAATAATCGGACGAAGTGAACCATCACGTTTATAGAAACGTAGTAAAATCGTATTGAACATAGCGCTTTGGGATAACACTAATCATTCAACCTAACTATACACTTGTGTGACATATTCACATGTGTTTCTACTGTTCATTACTTAAATTTCACGGGACTACTTTATTACGGGTGTTTTTTTAAAAAAGTGCGACGAGGCATGTGCATAGCGGACTTGCAGCCAATCAGCGACTACCTGCCCACGTGGGAATGTTTATGTCTTCATTCTCTTTTGAATGAGGATAGATTTACTGATATTTTTCTTTTTTAATGACTTGCATGTACATTTTTAGCGGCACATTTAAAATCTATTTTATCGAAAATGTATTCGCTTTTCAATTGATTATTTTTGTGTATTGGAAGCCCAATAGGAAACGATATACTATCTAGTTGCATTGAGGGTACCATGGTGCGGCCGCAGCACTTGGCGGTGTCGCTGTTGGCGCGGCGGGGAGGGGGGGGGGAGAGGAGGATACGATGACGCGTGAACCGCGGGAGGCGCCACTTCCGCGCTTCCGTCACCCGCGCGAATAAATAAGCCCTCCGGGAAAGCACGCGCACGCACGGCCACGGACTCCTTCCCTGAAGCATCTGCGCGTGGGCGGCGGTGGCAAAGCTTTTTCTGCGCAGACGTTTCAATTGCAGAATCACGACCATTGATGAATAATAAAATAAAATTGGTTCACGGAATTGGTTAGTGTGGGTAAAGAAACAACTAGTTGTGCCAACGTTTCGAAATATTTAATTTCTTCATCAGGGCTACAGTATAAAACCACATGGACAGAGCATGAGGACAACACACATTCTAATAAATTGACTCATTAATTAATTGACACTGCACAAAACACTACAACAAGACTTTTATAAACTAAGACAAATAAAACACATAAATATAGAAAATACACACCTTACTATTTTTTGATGAAAGATTCCTATTGGCTAACATCTTTAAAATTGTAACAATAATAAAAAGTATTTTTTCCAAACTTCCCGGCTCTGATTTAAAGAATACGTGGGTTCCTTTGGGCCTTGGGAAAACACACCGATGGTCGTGCCTCTTTTCCTGAAAGGCCTGTGCTCCAGCGGACGCCTCGAAGGCCTTGCCTCGCGCCGGAAACCCCGGGAAGGAAGGCGCGCGGGCGAGCGGCGCAACTTCGGGGAAGTCCCCCCCCTCCCCCCCGCCTTGCGATCGTCGGTTGTCCTCCCTGGCAGCGGCCCCTCGTTCGCACCGCGCGCCTCCGCCGACCGCGCCAATGGGGAGGCTGACGAACACTCTAAAACAAGAAACATTGTTGCCAATATTTGAACAATTAAAATAAGATTCGTTTGGTTCAAATCATTAAGACAACCCTCAATGATTTAAAACGTAACTGCACTACCCTTTACTCGTTGCGTCCTGCCAGCAAAACCGGGAAGCATAGCTTGCTCCCGCAGACACAGACGTGGGCGAGGAATCTCCCGATTCTTTGTTCCTTAGAACGAGAGCGTCAACTAGAATAAGAATTCTTACAGTTCCCAACCCTTATAAATTCTAATATAGGTACACGTGACATTTTTTTAAAACAAAAATTAAAATCAAATTGAATAAATTAAATCATATATTACATACCACGTTAAAGAAATTGTCTACTCGAGAACACTACATCAGTTGTAATAGTGGAAGCAGCTGTACGTAGCAGCCGTAGAAGAAACAGAAGCAATAGTAGGAACGGTAGCAGTAATAGCATTAGTAATACCAATAACAATAGCAGCAGTAGTAGGAATGGTAGTACATGAACAGTGGTACAGTAGGATGTGGTAGGAATATGGTGATAGTGATGATGGCAGTGGTGGTACTAGTGTACGTGTACTTGTAAAATGTAATAAACATACGAATAACTTAGGTTTCTCGCATCTTTCTATTCGGAAATTGGAACATTTTTGACAAAACTTTGAAAATGTTGGTGAAGCTTCATGTAAAGTACCCGCAGAAATCAAAATATCCGTTTCAAAGTCAATGGTCCGTGACATCTCTTAGATCAATAGGGTAATGTCAATTTTGGTGAAAATCCAGTTTATGGTTTAGCCGCTAGCGTTGTTCACAGATGAACGTGGGAATAGACGTTTTGCCGCAATCCAATTTTTGATATTAAGCACCCATCAAACATGAATTCTGATTTCACAATGTTTTAGACAGAGGAAGTAATTTATTACGTATATAGACAAAATTTATCCACTTTTTCGTTTCCAGGGCCCGGTACTAAAAGTTTTTCTATCGAAAAATCGGCGTTACTTCCCCAAAGCATTACAACTTCTCTATACTGCCTTAGCAGTATGTTAGTGTTATGTCATAAACCATTATCTTCACCATTTTCTACGAATATTTTGTCTTTTTTTGTTTTTCTTCCTGTTATCTGTTCTATTTTATCGCTATAGTCGTGGCGTTACCCATCTCACGTGGGATTTGTGAACTGCGCCGAATTATTATCCACACTTTTCGCAAGTAGTAACTGCTTTTTTTCGAAATCATTTAATGGTCTGGTCCTAGAATTAAGAAGTATGCGGAGAAAAATTCTGGCAGCGGTGGGATTCGAACCCACGCCTCCGAAGAGACTGGTGCCTTAAACCAGCGCCTTAGACCGCTCGGCCACGCTACCCTATGTCTAATTTCCTCATAGGTTATTGTAATAACAACAACTTACGGGTAAGAATACGCATTGAATTGGATTTAGAATAGTGGTTTATTACTTCAAGGAAATTAATCGTGCAATGTGTATCAACGTCTTACTGGCAATGTATATTAAGACACTGAAGAATAGTGTGTTGATATATGATAAAGAAACAAACTTGTTCATTTATATTTACTTTAAAGCAATTATTCAATATAACTTACAAATAAACCAAAACAAAATAATTAAAAAATATGATTTTCAATATTTCTAAGGAGCCGTCCATAAATTGCATAACTCCAACAGTAAATCAAATTACCTAACGGGGGAGAGGGTTTGAGGCAGCGATACGCTACGTTACATAGGGGTAGGTGGGGGATAGCTTAGTGTTACGTAGCACTATTTTCTTCAACATTTGCTGAAATAATTCCTTTTTACGGTCTTATTCCAAAATATGAAAATATTAACAAATTATTTTTAATTAAATAAATTAAAGTAAATATGCATAAATTGTTGTAATAAATGGGCTTTTTTTATTTCAATCTGTGAGATTGAAACGAATAAAATCTTCAAATCTCGAATCCAATTAAATTGGTGCAGTAGACTCTCCCCATGTGACATCCACGAGGGCCTTTGACAGGTTTGGTTGTAAAGCATTTTCACGCCTACGCGTTTTACCTTCACTCAAAAAATGTCCCCAATCTTATTGTTAGATGTAGTCAACTACTTCTGACTTTATCACAAATGTTCATACATAGCACAAATAAAATTAATATAAACTGTTTTACTGTAATATAATTTCTTTTAACTTCTTGTAAATTGGGGGGCGAAGTTGTCGTGAGCGTTACGTACTATTCAGAGTTGTTACAGCCCGCATGATGGGTGCGTAACTGAGGGGTGAGGGGGTAATCAAAATATTCAAAATTACGTTACGTAATATGTGGAGGGTCCCTAAGCGTTTGTTATAGTCATAAACGTTTTGAGAAAGAAGTGCATACTCTACTGTTTCGTTTCTAGTAGTTGTTCCCAAGTATTTATCAGGTTGTAATGTAGTTTCTGTGTGGCATGAATAGGGTTGCCACCTTGCCAATTCCTGAAAACCGGACACCGCTGCGACCGGGGGGGGGGGGGTAATTACTGAAATCTAAAAAGAAATTGACGCAGACTTTTATTTATTTCTTCAAAATATATTTACATATCTTTGGTTTCTAGTGATCTATAAATAATTAACATTTATTCAAAATAGTGTTACACTTTGCTAACATTCTACTTTTTCCAGCTATACTTTTCGTTGCTCAGAGCTTTTTTTAGCAGAGATATTTGCTCAGGTTTTTTAAGAAAATCAATGAATTGATCACAAGTCAAGTCGTAGTTCAAATTTACAAATAGCTCAGATTTTACGACGCTTAGATTTAATTTGTTTCGATTATCGGTCCAAACATTAAACATTATCGAAAAAATCCTCTCAACAGGAGCGTTGCTTACTGGGATAGATAAAATTTTTCCGACAAGTTTAGGCAACTCTGTAAATATTTTATCACCTGATGCAAACACCTTCACCCATTTTCAAAATGAAGATATCGAATAGCATTCCCGGGGTATTATTCTTGAAACTGTTGCGCGATGCGATTCTCGCATAATCGCTAGATGCTGTCTCTGTCTGATATGCGTAGAAAGAAAGAGACAGCGGATGGCGATAACACGAGAATCGCAAGACCAATTTTCATGTTCTGCTCTTTATCTTTCTAATGAAGAAGGAAAGGACAGATTTCTGATGAAATAGAAAAAGCTTTAAATTTTAAGTTGAAAAATCTATTTATTTTGTAAAAAATTTGAAAATGTATTGAAATTGAAAAAAAACGGAGATAATTTTTCAAAAACCGGAGACCGGAGATGAAGCTCAAAAACCGGAGTCTCCGGTCTAAAACCGGAGAGGTGGTAACCCTAGGCATGAATGAGTGTGAAAGTAATAGCTTATGAGAAGGGGGGAGGAGGTGATTGAGTCGCCGGTCTCAAGTATAATCGCAAGCACGTGCCGCTGCGGCTGAGCAAGAACATGAATTTACTACAAAATATTCTTATGGAAACAGATTTTATAACTCTAGTTTTCAAACGAATGTCAACATTACAATAGTGAAAAATACTGTCATTCCTCTCCGTGTAATATAAATTTAAACGGTTCCAAGAACAGATTGGGAAGCAATATTGTTAATTTTATGGCCCACATTTCGAATTATTAAATTATCGATTCATAAAAATATCGTATTTAAATATTGGCAAATAAAAAAGGTAACAAGCTGTTTTCTATACAGGGAGGGCATGGCCTCCATGCACCCCCTCACCCTGGTTTCGCCACTGTTTTACATACAGTGGTAAACATCATGTTGTGACGTATGGCTTGGGGCGAGAGAAGGATTCACAGGCGGAGAAGGCTCGCGAGCCGCGATTCACAGTGTATGGATCCCTCGTGAGCGGTAACGGGTTTACATGATGGGTCCTAAAGATCGTCAGGAGCCACGCTCATAATCTATCCTCTGGTCTCCTATGCAGAAGGCGATGCACACGGGTTGGCCGTCGTCGGTTTTACTATTTCCCCTCCACAGTACCCCCTGAGGGGGCGGGAATTTATTTACTTAATAGGGTATACTGTAAGCAGCTCAGAGGGGGGACTTTTCTTAATAATTGACTAAAACTAACTTAACTTTAGCGTAAATGTAATTTATAAGTTATTGTGTAGCCCGTCGGCATATCAAACTCGAACAAAACGTATTATTTGCTTTCCTGAACGCTAAGTAATGTTTGGGTCGCTTAACCACAAGGCCCTTCTCCTGAAAGACTCGTCAACCCAGAGGGCTTGCTGGGGCCGATAGGGCCACCTTCCGACGAGGAAGCTCCACCTAACGAACGGCCCTTACCTTTCCTTTCGCTCCAGACGACCCTGCTTAGCAGTTAAGAAATTAGAGAGAGATGTATTATTTTACTTGGTCAGCACCAGCACCCGATAGATTCCTAAAATATAATCGATGTCCTTAAAAAATAACGACTTATAAACAGAATTACTCATTTCAAACTTTAGAGGAAGTAATTTACCACATTCAAGAACAAGATTAATCATAATTTTTGTGCAAAGAGTTTTTCGTAAATTCGTATCAGCCCGTAAAATTAGAATATTTTCTGAATACTTCGTAAGTAGTACGAGAGAATGTAAAAAGTGAATAATATCAAAATGAATTATAATGAAAACATTCGTGTTGAATATCAATGACATAATTTAATCTGCAAAATATTTAAAATTATTCAGAAGTTTCTTCAATTTGTATTTCATCCTAGATATAACGATAAATGTTGAACATTTTCATTCATATATTAATATTTTCACTTTGTTTAAAGAAGATTTAAATGACTTTGTTTCTTAATACTCGACGAAAATAAAATAAGCATAATTATTTCAATTGTATTGCCTTCAATTAGAGTTTTAAAAAGTTTGGAATATTATTATAAATATTCCAATTTTTTCTTACGTGCTATGCTTCATTCAATAAGAACGTACGCATGTATTCAGGATACAATAGTGTTAACAAATTTTATATATAACAACTAATATTAAAACTTAAAAATTTTGAATCCCAGCAAATATTTACAAAAAAAGGAGCTCCAGATGTGAATTTTCTTCAAATGTTTCTAACATCCGTTGTACACAATATTTTTTTCAATTTTTTCTTAAAATCATTTCTCTTGCTTGGCATGGTTATTTTCGAAGTTGACGTTCTAATTATAATTTTAAAATGCTACGAGATGAATTAAATAATTTTCAGAGGAACAGAAACTACTGTTTTTTAAAAATTACCGGAAGGCACCGGAGGGATTCGAACCCTCGATCTCCTGTTTACTAGACAGGCGCTTTAACCAACTAAGCCACGGCGCCTATTTGCCCTACCGTGCCATCTCACAGCTCACTAGTTATCGGGATATTGCTTATCTCAGAGTTATCGTTCTTTCTTTCAAGTAGCTTCAGTTTATTTACTCAGGTGCTCCTCCACCGCGCTACTTGAGTCCACGCGAATCACGCAGAGAATTGTCTGCCTCTGCAACGCAGTTATAGAGACACAATAAACACCGCAGCGCACGCACATTCATTGGCGGGCCCGTGGGGTTTGGGGGGGGGGACCGGAAGCAGCGTGGCGTCATCGTGGCAACTTCCGGCGCGCGCTGCCGCGTGCCTGAACGGGGGCTGCGACCGCCTTCGCCTAGGGCCACACGACCATCTTCACTACTCAGACCTTCATGTAGGAAAAACATAGCAGCCGTATAGGTTGGGCGTACTTCGCTTACCACGCAAGCTCACGCGGGAAATTTCACATGTTAGAATTTATTCTTTCCTTCCCGGAATATGCAAATATCAACTGAATTTAATTACTAAGTTACGTACGAAGCTATTTTACTTACAGAATTAGTGTAGTTTACGTTGCATCCCAGAAATATGCTGAAAATACGAAGAAATGCATTGCAGTCTGGAAACTGTTCTTTAAAGGAAATAAACTTATGGACAAAAAAAAATCGATAGAATTGAATTCGATAAAAGAAACATTATTACTGTGGGATTCGGAACTGGAATCACGTAGTATCGGGCTACAGTGGCGGCGCGTCGCGGGAGAAAGTAGAATGAGTGTGGAGTGTGGCGTGGGACAGTCAGTTAGTTGTGAGAAGTTGTTGTGTTCAAGTCGTTCATTGTATTTCAATGTATTCTTCAATTTATTTAATATAGTATTGTTTGTTTCGTTTAATTCGTGTCTTATTCCGTTCGCCCTAAACCCAAGATTCTACATTTGGGGGCTCGTCCGGGATATACGGGCGAATTCCGGAAAAAGTTCGGCGCGAATCGACGGAACATTGCAGAAGGAAAAGAGGTTAGCCGCGCGGGATTGTTGTGGGGATACGCGGAACGAAGCCAGTTGTACGGAACGAGTAGAAGACGACTACGAGTTCAGTTAAGTTCGTTCGTGTTTCGACGCAGATTCCACCGCAAGTCGAGAAAAGATGGCAGATGATGAAAAAAAGATTAACATGAAAAACGACTTGGACGACAAGAAAGTGAAGGGAGAGATAGACGAACAGAATGACAAGGAGACAAAAATTCAAGAGACGCCAAAACAAATACGGCAAACAGTCATGAAAGGAGGATCTGTAATCAACATCAAAGAAATCGAAACATTTACAGTTGCCAAGTTGCAAGAAGAATTGGAAAAATTGAAGTTACCGACTGATGGTAAGAAGTTGATTCTAATTGAACGATTGAAGACAGCAGCAATATTTTTGGGGAAAACTAATGACCCTGAGAAGAAGGACATTATGAACAAAGACGAAGACGATATCAAAACAAAGAACGAAAGTAACACGGAAAAAGAAAATGATATGGACTCTGACGAATATTATGCACGTTTTTTCAGTGACAATATAGGGGATAAAAGGAAAAAGGTATCGAAAACAGAAAAGAAAGTACTCGATAAGAAAAGTTCCAGACCAACGTCAAGTGAAAGTGAGTCAGAAGAAGAATTAGGTTATGATTCACGCAATTCCAAGAAATTGAGTTTGAATATGAAAAAAGGTAAGCTAAATTTTGACACGTCCGATTATTCAGAAAGTGATGACAGTTCTGATCAAGAGATGCTTAAACAACCCACAAAAACAAAACGGCGTGATCATGGATGGCGCGACATGCGCGAGACACGTTACGAACATGACAGGCGTGAATGCAACGAGCGTGAACACGACAGACGTGAACGCAATGAACATGAACGTGACAGACGTGAACGTGATCGGCGTGAACGTAGTAGACGAGAAGGCAATAGAGCCAAACATGAATTTACAATTCGTGATGTTGAAAATAGTTTGACAGAGTTTTCAGGCGATGATAAAATACAAGTCGAACAATGGCTCAATGAATTTGAAGATATAAGTAATTTGTTAGAATGGCATGATTTGCAAAAGATTATTTATGCAAAACGAATGCTTAAAGGCTCTGCGAAGAAATTTATGTTGACCAAAAAAATATCAACATGGAAAAAATTCAAGAAAGACCTGACGAAAGAGTTTACCACCAAACTCAGCAGTGCTACAGTACACAGCCAATTACGGAAACGTAAACGATTATCTGACGAGACGGCGAAGCAGTACATATACTCGATGATTGAAATAGCCAACCAAGGAACAGTAGATGAAGAAGCACTCGTCGAGTATATCATCGATGGAATTCAAGATTATGAGAGCAACAAAGCCATTTTGTATAGTGCAAGAAATATTCAAGAACTGAAGAAATGTTTTGAGGCATACGAGAGGATGAAGGAAAAATCAAAAGGACGACAGACAACTACACAGAAGGAAGAAAGCAAACATCGAAATAAGGAAAACAAAAATCAAACTAGTTCAACAAAAGAAGATCATGGCAACAAAAATTCAGATGGGAAGCGGCCAGGTCAGAAACGGTGTTTCAGTTGTGGATCGAAGGAGCATGAAAGAGTCAACTGCACGAACAAAGATAAAGGACCCAAATGTTTTAAGTGCAATATTTTTGGTCACATTGCGCCAAATTGCACTAAGGAGAGTCAGAGTGTGGGATGTATAAGTTCAAACGACGAGGGTCTTATATCAATGAAGGTGAGAGGAAGAAACTACCGGGCGTTACTAGATACAGGCAGTGATGTCAATTTAGTACCAACTGATATCTACGAGAAGATAGGCCGTCCAGAAATGAGTCCAACGACGCGATGCTTCACCGGATTGGGGAACAAGACAACAAATCCTGTTGGGAGAGTCAAGCTGGACATCGAAATCGACAACCAGGTATACAGCACGCCATTTTATGTAGTTCCAAAAGACTCGATGAAATATAACTTTATCCTTGGACAAGAGTGGATTAAAGACATGGAGATCACCATTAGTCAGGGCAAAATCTCAGTGAGGCAAGTTCCAGCTAGATGTGAACAAGGACAAGACAACGATGGACTACTGTTAAATGCAACGTACACCGAATTCCATGAAGACTTGAAAGTGCTTCAATGTATTGCTGTAGACGAAATTGATGTTCCTGCTCCCTACGAAGCGAAGGTTCGCCAATTACTTGAAGATTACTCACCCCAGAAACAAGTGAAGACTAACATCGAGACGAAGATAAAACTGAAGGACGACGACCCAGTGTGTTTACAACCACGCCGATTAGCTCCGAAGGAGAAGAAGATACTAAGTGATCAGATCAAGGAGTGGCTTAAAAAGGACATTATCCGACCTAGTGATAGTGAGTATGCCAGCCCAGTAGTGATAGTACCAAAGAAAGACGGTTCACATAGAGTTTGTATCGATTTTAGACAATTAAATAAAAAGATTGTAAGGGATCGTTTCCCGATGCCATTAGTCGACGATAAAATTGATGCTCTTGTAAATTTTAGTGTGTTCTCCGTAGTTGATTTGAAGAATGGGTTTTTTCACGTCCCTGTAGAAAAAAATAGTCAAAAATATACTTCCTTTGTTACACCGGACAATCAGTATGAATTTGTAAAGACACCTTTTGGTCTGTGTAATAGCCCTACCAGTTTCTTGAGATTCGTCGACAATGTTTTTAAAGATTTAGTCAGGAAGTCAATTGCGATTACTTATATGGATGATATAATTATACCGGGTAAGGATTACGATGACGCTTTTGACAACTTAGTTCAAGTTTTGAAAGTAGCAGCAGAAGAAGAAGTAGCAGCAGCAGCAGCAGCAAAAGAAGTAGCAGCAGCAGCAGAAGAAGAAGTAGCAGCAGCAGAAGAAGAAGTAGCAGCAGCAGCAGAAGAAGAAGTAGTAGCAGCAGAAGATGAAGAAGAAGAAGAAGAAGAAGAAGTAGCAGCAGAAGAAGAAGATGAAGAAGAAGAAGTAGCAGCAGCAGAAGAAGAAGTAGCAGCAGCAGCAGCAGAAGAAGAAGTAGCAGCAGCAGCAGCAGCAGAAGAAGAAGAAGAAGTAGCAGCAGCAGAAGAAGAAGAAGTAGCAGCAGAAGAAGAAGAAGAAGAAGTAGCAGCAGCAGAAGCAGAAGAAGATGAAGAAGTAGCAGAAGAAGAAGTAGCACAAGAAGAAAATAAGAAGTACCATGACAAACACTCGAAAGAAGCTCGAAATTATCAAGAAGGGGATATCGTAGTGATCAGAAGAACCCAGTTTGGACCATGTATGAAAATCAAACAAAAGTATCTGGGGCCTTACAAGGTCAGTCAAGTGAAAGGTAATGATCGATATGAGGTGATTCGAGTAGGAAACTTCGATGAAGATGGATCCATGATAACCACAACATCAGCAGATTATATGAAGCCATACATATTTCCTTCAGAGGCTGAAGGCTTTCGAGGATGGCCGAATGTGGGATTCGGAACTGGAATCACGTAGTATCGGGCTACAGTGGCGGCGCGTCGCGGGAGAAAGTAGAATGAGTGTGGAGTGTGGCGTGGGACAGTCAGTTAGTTGTGAGAAGTTGTTGTGTTCAAGTCGTTCATTGTATTTCAATGTATTCTTCAATTTATTTAATATAGTATTGTTTGTTTCGTTTAATTCGTGTCTTATTCCGTTCGCCCTAAACCCAAGATTCTACATTACTGATTACTACTAGTGAAATTAGAAAAAGGGTTGTTAACATTTTCACAATAAATTAATTAAAGACAAGAGAAAATTATAAAACCTTCGTTGATTGGAAAAAGCGTTTAATATACGAAAATAAGGGATATTGGATAGACACCGACCAACTATCGAGAGCATGTACACAGAAATAAAATGGAAGTCGTAATAAAATAAAAACTTACCAAAGGATTGTATATTAGTAATGACAATAGTTAAGAATGCAACCTATTTTTAATATATAAACATAGATGATGTTCTTACAAAGATAAATTCAGGAAACAAAGTGGTTAATTATGTCAAAAATACCACCCTTGATATATTTCTTTCTTGTCGATTGTTAATAATACAAGAAACAGATGACCTTAAGAAATTAAAGGACATTCTACAATTTTAAAATATCCTCTTCTAAAATAAAATAATTACTTTCAGTGAAATGTATCCAATTAGGAATAACATTATTTTAGAAAACATCAATCGAAACGGTAAATACTTTTAACTATTTAAGTTGCACAGACACATTAAAATTCCAACAAATGTGTTGAGGGAATTAATAAAACTCGAGCGACCCATCTTACGCAGTCACTGATTTGTGAAGATCACTTAATCGCAGCAAAATACTAAATGACAATTAGTCACGATTAGACTCAACCTTCACTTTCGTAGAGAAACACATAATCCACTTAAATCACTCGTATAGCATGGAACATGGGACTCACGTGAAACACAGTCGCTATCACTCACCCACACTCACACTGCCCATTTTGTCTGGTATCGATACCTACATGAAGTTCTGAGTGTTGAAGATGGTCTGGCATGGGCGGTCCTCGTTACAACGGCCATCCGACCTTCCCGCAACCCCTTTGATGCTACACAGTTTCAGCGAATCTTTCTAAAATTTCTTGCAATCCCGCACCGGTATCGTTGGGTTTGAGCAATTGGAGAAAGACAAAATCCAAATTCGAACCCTGGATCTCCTATTTCCCGGACAGGCTCTTTAATCAAGCCAGGCCGCCCTTGCGTTTTCAGTGGTGCCTTTTCAAATGCAAATT
Source organism: Gryllus longicercus (assembly GCA_038098605.1). Classification (NCBI taxonomy): domain Eukaryota; kingdom Metazoa; phylum Arthropoda; class Insecta; order Orthoptera; family Gryllidae; genus Gryllus; species Gryllus longicercus. Next base: position 252,548 of record JAZDUA010000474.1, on the reverse strand, counting down.
ACGTGTTCATAATTTGTAGGTGTATTATACCCCTCGGCTAAGAGACTCAAGAACCATTAGGAGAATGGTTTCCAATTGTGTGAACAATAGTATTCTTCTTCGATTTCTTTAAACAATTTGAAACTACGGTAGTGATGGCTTGGTTTATGGGAGTATTGGAATGGATGCATCTGTTTAAAATGTAAAATGACACAGGACACATCTGAACGAAAATGAGTACAGAACATCAAAATAACAATAATTTCTTCTCTGAATGATCGATATTATTTTACCGCCTCGACAGATTGGAAGACGTAAAAGAATGTCATAGGCACCGGAGGGATTCGAACCCTCGATCTCCTGTTTACTAGACAGGCGCTTTAACCAACTAAGCCACGGCGCCGGTGACAAAGACCCAATTTATCTTAGATAAGAGGAATTTTGTTCGACTACTTTTCTATATTTAGGTAACATTAATTTTGTATGATGTATCATTAATAGTGATTTTAATTACAAAATTTATATTTACAAGAGTAATTACAAGAGTTAATTAAATTTTCTGGGTGGCCAAAGACTCCAATCGGAAAATAAGCAATATTCGCTACATTAAACTAATAAAAATACATTCGAATTACTTGGAGAAGTTATTGATATTTTCTGGTACAAGTATTGACGTATATATTGTCAATTGTCCATTTTTTCCTTTAAAAGTGCAACTAAGTGAATAGGATAATGTAAATAGAACGTTGTAAGCTATTACATAGACTTTTTAGCTCAATTGATCCTCCTAATTTATTGTACTCGTACGTTATTTTTATGCTTGTGAGTACATTGTTTTATTATTTTAATTTCACAAATTATTAGGCATTAGCACTAAACATTAAACAATTGTATTAATTTAAAATATTTGACTCGTTTTGAAAAAAAAAATTGTGTTCGTACATCGTATTATTGGGCCCTCTTAATCTCACGGACAACAAGGATTAGCTTCGCTCCCGCAGCCAGAGGGCGTGCCAATCGCGCGTGTTGCCGCAATAAATTTAGAGGCGCCCACTTACGCCATGGCCTGCGGAAAATACCCGCCCGGCCGCGCGTCGCGAGGGGCTGGCGCGGAGCCACCGACGGCGCTTCGCCTCGCGGCCGCGACCTGCGCCCAGAGGCCGATCCACGCCCTCCCCCCTCCCCTTCCCACGACCTAGAGGTTTCGTCTCCCTCCTTCCTTTCTTTCTTTGACAAAATTTATTTCAATATTTATCTACGTGGGGATTATGTAATTAATTAAAAATAATATTGTACGATATCTTATACGCACTACAAAAATAATGTAGAACAATGTAATAAATATTCCTTTACCCATGCTGTTATACGGAAGTGAATGTTGGACATTAACTAAAGACCAAATTAGAAGAATAGAATCACCTGAAATTAAATTTCTTCGAACCATGCCAGGTTGGTCCTTGATCGCAAGGAAAGGTCCTTGATCGCAAGGAAAGCGAAGAAATTAGAAACATCATCATCATCGACAGCAAGGATTAGACCTCTTGGTCTGTTCCGTCTCAGAATTGTTCATGCCATCTCTTCAAGGGACGTCCTACACTTCTTTTTCCTTTAGGTACATATTGAAGAATAGTTTTACTTATTCTATGTTCTGGCATTCTCAGGACATGACCTTTCCAGTTTTCTCGATATTTCTTTATGGTATCTATAACCGGTTCAACATTTAGTTCTTCTCTGATATCTACACTTTTTTTGTGGTCTAATAGTGAATATCCTGCCACAAAACGGAGAAATCTCATTTCTGCAGATTCAATTCGGCGCAGCTGATCTGATGTTAATGTCCAGCTCTCACTTCCATAAAGTAGTAATGGCAAAGCAATAACTTTGTAAAATCTGAGAAGAGTTTCCTTTTGCGCATTATGATGTAGAGTTCGCTGTAACGTTCCACAGAAATATGTGAAGTTGTTCAGCTTTATTTCCATATCCCTTGATTTTATATAATTAAAATGATATCCAAGATATTTAAATTCATTTACTTGTTCAATTATTTGGTCATATATAACTATCTTTGCTCTTAAAGGTTCAAGTCCTTTAAATGCCATCACTTTTGTTTTACTTGGTGAGATTTTCATACCATACTCATTAGCAACCTGACTTAACTTGTGGACTGCTATTTGAATTTCATATTCAGATTTTCCTATGATAAGCTGGTCGTCGGCAAAAAGTAATGTTGGGATCTCGACATTATTAATCTTAAAAACATCATTTAAAGTCTTCAACCATTTTTTAATGATCACGTCCATATATATATTAAAAAGCGTTGGCGAGAGCGGGCATCCCTGTCTTACTCCCTGGTTTATATATGCTGATTCTGTTCCATTTCTTAGCATTCGGATCATGATTTTATTATTTCTGTATAATGATTGAATTGCTGTAATAAGATGGGAAGGGAGTCCAATATTTTTCAGTGTTTCCCATAATAATCTTCTTTTAAGGCTATCAAATGCTTTTACGTAGTCAATAAAGACGTAGTATGTCGGCAGTTTAAATTCCCTTCGCTTTTCAGTAAGTTGTGTCAGTACAAAAATACAGTCTGAGCATGATCTACCTTTTCTGAAACCATGTTGTGTTTCAGATATTTGAGTTTCAACAATAGGCACTAATCTTTGATTGATAATTTTTGCATAGATTTTATAACAGGAATTTAGAAGACTTATACCTCTATAATTTGAACATTCAGATTTGTCGCCTTTTTTATATAGTGGGTAAATTAGGGCTTCATTCCATTCTTCTGGCACATATCCAGAGGACCAGCAGATATTAATAAAGTTAAGAAGTCTCTGCGTAAATTCATTTGATGCATATCTGATCAATTCCATGTTTATATTATCAGTACCAGGTGACTTTTTATTTTTGGTTGTGTTAATGGCTGCTTTCAACTCATCCATAGAGATCAGATCAATAGAATTACATATATCAATTTTAATTCCTCTCTCTTCTTCTTCTTCATCTTCAGAGGTCCATAGCGATTTAAAGTAATTTAACCATTTACTTTCTGAAATTATATTTAATTGAACTTTATCTCTTTCTTGATTATTTAAATATTTTATAATTTTATATGCCTTACTTTGGTTTCCAAATAAGTCATGTTCAATTTCGCTAACATATCTTTTCCAACTTTCTCGTTTAAGCTTACGGACTTCTCTTTTAACTAAAGCAGATTTTCTTTTATATTCTATTCTATGATTCATATTCCCAGGGGACGAGAGAGTCTTTAAATACGCTTCTTTTTTTTCTTCAATTAGTTGTTTGATATTATCATTCCAAAACCTTAGACCTCGTTTTGAGAATTTCTTTTTCCTTGACCCTATTGCTTCTGCTGCTGCCTGTGTTATAATTTCTTTAATGTTTGCCCATTCTTCATTTATATTGTTACTTACAGGATTAATAATATTTTTCTGGTTGAGTCTACTCTGGTATAAAATTCTTATGCTATAATCTTGTAAAAGGTGAACTTTAAATGTTTCTATTTCTGGTTTGGGTTTTAAGATGGTTTTCTTCCATCTCTTTGGGAACATTATGTGGCATCTTACTAAGAAATGGTCAGATGACACATCAAAACTTCTAAATACTCTTACATCCTTGATATTTATCCAAGTCTTATTGTTTGCAAGGACGTAATCAATTATAGAGGCGGATCCACGAGCTGTCCATGTGAATTTGTGAATATTTCGGTGTTTAAAGAAAGTGTTAGTAATTCTCAGCTCATTGTACGTGGCAAATTCTATTAATTTCTTCCCATTATTGTTAAGTGTGTATTCACCTTCTGTGCCTACTATATCTTTTATAGGAGTATTCCCTACTCTTGCATTTAAATCACCTAATAAAAGAAGATAGTCATTTTTATTAATCTTATTTATTGCTATCTGCAGTTGTTCGTAGAATTTTATCGCATCTTGGGTTCTCCCCTCTTCTGGTGCGTACAAGGCAAAGACTGAAACGTAACCTCTATCTACTTTAAATCTCATTGTTATTATTCTTTCGTTTATGAAAGTATACGATATTATTCTGTTTTTCAATGTTTTTCTGATCCAAATAGATACCCCAGCCGATGCCCTCTGTTTTTGGGGGACTCCACTGTATATCATTATATAATTTTGTAATTCTGATGAGCCCTGTAACTTTTTTTTGGTTTCAGTAATTGCAGCAATATCAATCCCAGCTTTATCTAATTCCTGTTCTAATTCAGCTTCTTTATTTGAGAGAGCTCTAACATTCCATATTCCCAGCTTTAATATTTCCGATAGTTGTCTTTTATTCGTTTCCTTTTTCTTTGCATAAGTTGGCATAGAAGAATCTGTCCGGCATGAATCTTTGAGAAATTTAGCGGAGTGATGTCCCCTGGCCGCGTTGCAAGCGCTGCGCAGGGTAAGGATAGTAATGGGGCTGCCATCTTAAAGCTTCTATCCCAGCTTCTCTGCGTATAAACCCCTGCAGAGAGGGCTGCTACTTCCGCTCCTCAAGCCACTGTGATATTCGCCTGGATTCACATTGCCTCTTGGACCGTTGTAGTCTTTACACATACCCTGTGCTGGGTAGGGATACTACCCCAGGAGAATGAAGGAGAAGAAACAGATAAATTGTAGAGAAGAGGAGAAGAAAAAGAATTAAAAGTCAAGAACAGAGTAGATTAAGAAATGAATGACACCCTAGCCCTCGAAACCTAATAGCGTCGGGGTCGAAGATATAACAAGGGATCAAGAGAGACCAAATAGGAAATATTATAGAAATGTAGCATAAGTAAGTGGAAGGAGTGCTACAATAGTTTTGTGGACCTTTAGCATTACCCAGGAGTCACCACGAGGAGGCGGTCCACTAGCTGAAATTAGAAACGAACTAAACAATTTAAGTGTGAATGACGTAATTACAGAATATAGAGAAAAAAACGAAAAAACATTTATTAAGAATGCCCGAGGAATGGAGAGTGCAAGTTGCCTTCAACTACTAGCCGAATGGGAGACGGAATTTGGGGAGACCACTGGGAAGATGGAGTGAGCAGTTTGCAGGTGCCG